>WEKY01008918.1:37025-61487 GCA_013390045.1 Picathartes gymnocephalus | reverse complement strand
TTTTTTTTTTTTCTAAATATTGTGTGCTGCATAGTTAAGGAAACATTTCCGTTACACCCAAATCTCTGTGGAGGCACAAAATACTGGTTAATTTGCATCCTTTATAATGTTTAATTTAAACTTTTAGCTTTCAAAATGAAGAAGCATTTGTTCATTTCCTAAAAACTATTAGCTATCTGTTGGGAATAGACTTTGTTTAATAAACGGTTGGCTTGGCTTTAACCACTGATCTAAATGGCAAGATGTCTGCAGACTCTCAAGTCATCAGTTTGTATTCCCAAATGTGCCTTGCTAGTGGAAGAAACATTTATATTTACTCAAAAATGCCAACAGAGGTTGTCTGTGCCCTCCTAGCACACATGATGAAGACCAATGGCTTGAACACTGGCAGTACTAACTTTGGGCCTAAGTTGTATTTCTTGATTTTTTTTTACTGAACTATTTTTTGTTTTACTTTTTAATGTATTTTCACTATATACATTATGTAGAAGGGTGTATGGGTCTTTTGCACTCTATATGAGATTTTCCCCACTCCCCATCTGTGGTCTCAGGCTTCTACCTTTAACTTTTTTTTATCTTGGTAATCCCCATAATTCCTGCACTTCCCTGGGCTGTGGAAGAGAACTGCAATTCTCTAGTGCTTTGCATTGCAATTCCTTCTGCATCATTTCATAGCAAAAGGAAACCAAAAATGTTTAAATTGGAATTTTCCTTTGGAAAAACAATCATACAGAAATATTCATGCACTGCCTGGCTCAGGCCCTTATTTAAGTAACACAAAACACCAGATGTAAACTTCTTACAGGCTTAAGTGTGGGATTTGGAAAGCAATTCTTCTTTTTCATGAGCATGTCTTCCTTCCCAGAAAACACCACAAAACCCTTCACCAAACCCGTCGTCGGCAGCAGAGATAAGGAATGCTCCAACGCAGAAACATACCCTAAAAAGGGAAAGGCCAATATTGACTTGCTGCAAAGCTTAAGCCCTTTAAACTCACCCCCTGGACAAGGAGAATCAATGCCTCTTGTACAAAAGAAGCGCTGCTACTGTTATAGAGCAGGCTGTTAAGCCATGCTAACAGTCGTATATTTTCTATTCAAAACTGTACCACTGTGTGTATAAACACGGGAAGGTTCTGTTGCTGTATATGTCCAGATTTTTGACGGGCGTAGGTGAAGCCGCCCTAGGAAAGCCTATTCAGGAGTTGGGAGCAGCTGCCCTAATGGAACATTATTGACTTTAGTTACATCAGGGGCTAAATATAGATCGGGCAGCAACGTACACGGGGCTGTGTCTGACAGCCAGGACAGAATGTGCTGCTGGACGGACAGACAGACGGACACTGCTCCTGCACAGAGGCTCCTTTTAGGTCAGGGAGCTCTGCTGGGCTCTTTCACCCAGCGCCGTGACTCCTGTGGGCATCCTGCCACTGGCCAGACAGGGCTCTGGATCCGGCTCTGAGGGGAGAGGTGGGCTTGGTCTGGATTTGGACACATCTCCTCTAGGCAGGGCTCTCCCAAGTCTGTGGGGTTGTGCTGATTTATGTGAGGTAAGGGGCTGACAGCAGCAGCGAAAAAACTGCAGGGAATAATTACACCTTAAATATTTTGCCCTGTCCTTCCTCTGTTTCTATCCTTCATCCATCTGCTCCACCCTCTCTCCAGTCCAGTTGTGCTTTTGTGCTGTTTAAAGTTTAAGATTGGGTCCCCCTTCCTGAGCCCACATCTCCCCCGAGTTTTGTTTTTGAAGGCGAAACCTGCATATCCAGTAAATATTCATCAAAAGCCCTTTCCCATCCTGGACTGAAAAAAGATGATCCATGCGTGCCACACCTGTGCACTCAACAGGAGAGTCTGTCCCTCTGCTAACTTTCATGGAGAAGGAGAGTGGAGAGATCATCTGTGACATTTTGTCTTGATTCTTTGGGGTTGGAAAAGCTAGAAAGGAGTCTGTTTTTTCTCTGGCTTGAATGAGGATGAAGCCTTTCGAGGAAATTGGATTTTAATAATTTTTTCCTCCCCTCCTCCATCCCTTTACTGCTATTTTTAAGCTGGGAGAGCTTACTGGTATTGAAAGGGACGTGCCTGTCCTGACAGGTTTTCTAGAGGAGCATCACAGGGCTGCAGTGTGGCTCAGTGCAGAGGTGTTAGAGAACTGTGAAGACCTGGCAAGCCACGGGGATGCTTAAGGCAATGCCCAAAGTGCCCAGAAGTTCAGACACAGTTCTGTATTTTCCTTCCTGGGAGGGAAAGCCCAAGGCTCTTGTATCGTAGGAAGTGACAGTTTTGAAGTGAAGCGGCCTTGATAGTCTGAAAGCACCAGACTTGTGATTCTTTGGGTGAAAAGGAGTGTGCACTTTTCCCTCACTGCTGCTTGATCCTGCAGATTTAAATCCAGCTAATGTGCACAGACAGGACCTGTGTGGTGTCCCAAGCAGTTTAGGGCTGCACAAAACATTATGGCCAGAGCTAGAGAGAACCATCTGCTCATATGTGCAATGATCTACATGAAACAGCATTTTTATGGAAAACCATTTAAAGGCTTTGGGGTCTTAAGAAACCCTACAGCAACACAGGGCAGGAATTGATCCAATTTATAGGACTCTATTTGACTTCTCCTCTGTAATCTGTAAAATACCTACAACACTGTACTTTGTCTTCTCTCTTATCTCTAGTCCTTCCAAATTCACTGAGAATACACACAACCCAGCAAACCCAGGCTGTGTTGGAAAGGGCTGCACATCTTATTTTATTTGGTAAACTCTTATTAGAGTCCCTTTCCAATGCTCCAATCATTACAGATTGTACATTTTTGACACTTGCTTTTGATAGCTTATGGAGTAAAGCTGCACACTCCCCTCCCATTCAGCCTTTGGACAATTTTTTGTTTTGTTTTTTTTGTTGTTTGTTTGGGGTTTTTTTGTTGTTTCTTGTTTGTTTGTTTGTTTGGTTTGTTTTGTGTTTTGTTTTTTGTTTTGTGGGGTTTTTTTTGTTTGTTTGTTTTTGGTTTATTTTTGGTTTTTGTTTGGTTTTTTTTTTGTTTGTTTAGAGTATGAGGAGTGAAGCAGAGTGAGTACATTGTCCTCTTAGATTTATAGTCCAGGAGATAGGTCACAACCCTTAGCCACTTCAAAAATGATCTATACTTCCCAGGCCTGGGGGACAAACATGGAATATATATTGTATTTATGCCTTGAGCCACCCTGGGCTGTGAAGGTGGTGCTGATTTGAGCCGGTCATTAAGCAGCGGCATCTCACTGTGGGGTAGGGAGAGCATGAACAGCAGGGATGTGATCTCTGGGAGGCTGATACTGCTCCAACAGCGGGGATCGATAGTTCCAAGTCCCAGGGGCAATGCTGATCCCCTCAACAGCATCCCTCCTCAACAGAGAGACTTTTACAAGGGTAAGGAGACACAACTGGTCCTTTGTGTCTCCTCCAGCAGTGTTGCCATCAGCTAATGTGATTTCGGTGCCATGGAGAGGGACTAGCAGCTTCACCCGTGCAAGATGCTGTGCCGTCCTTGGCTGTGGCCACAGCAGAGCGCTGCTGCCAGCCCCACCACCACGGCCGGACCCACAGCTAAGCCTCACCAATGAAGGCACTCCACTCCTTAATTTTTTTGGCATCTGCACAGTTAGCTGCAGTGAGACAGACTTTGAAACGCCAAAAGTGGAGTTGGAGCCATTCAGTTCAGAGGAATAAATCCACCCTTCCTCTTCCTGTTGTGCCTCCAAGCGCTGAAGTCAGGCTTGGGGAAGCCCTGCTTCTCTGTACCGAGTTTGCCAGGAGTGAGTGAGTGCTGTGCTGTGTTGGGGAGGTGCCTTTGGCTCCTCCAGTGCACGTTCAATCCTCTGGGGATTGACAGCATCCACCATGTTGAAGGTAGAGTATCCAGCATCTTCTGCTCCTGATGAAATATCTGGCCCTTGCAAGCCTAAAGCCCCATCAGGACTGATCCTTGCATGTCCCAGCCCAGCATGTTGTGGGAGCTCCCAAGTAACCTCTGGATTAGTTTTGTTTCTTCATCCTAGAAATAAGAAAAACACCATTTAGAGCTAGAAATGGAGAAAAACAGATTAAATTTTGGATTTTGTTACTAGTGGTTGTTTGTTCCTCTTGTCAAGTGCTGTGAGACATTATAAAATATTACCAAGAGTCCTTTCCTTGCTGAAGCTGTGCTTATCTTGTGATCTGTATTTCTTTCCCTATCTCTCTTATATTGCTTTTATCATCCTTTTATCAAAGACTTTCAAAAGAGACCAGCAAAGCTCAGCTCTTGTATCCCCTTGAATTCCAGTGGAAGGGTTACATTTGGTTTTCTAGGAATGACAGAAAAGATTTAAGGCAGAAATAAACCTCTATTGATTTTTTTTTTTTTCTGTTCTTCCAAGCTTTTTTTTTTTTTCCTGTATGCAGGGAGTGAGATTATTTGAAGGGCTCAGTATTGTATTTCACTGCTGAAGAATGTGGTGAACCACCCATCTCTCCTGGTAGTGGGTATGGATTCATGCAGGACACTCCCAAGTATCCCATTCTCATCTTTCTGCTTCAAAACCCAACCCTCAAGTGAGATTATCTAACAGAGATTTCTTAACTTGCATCATCACACTTCACCGCAACAGTGACTGTGTAAACCTCATAGCTGCACACTCCACTATGCCTGACAACACATACACACATTCTTTTTTTTTCTTTTCCTATTCCATTCACATTCCCACAGACTCCTCTATTCCCAAGCCATGTGCCCTATTGGAAGGGCAGAAGATAGAAGAGCTGGTGTTGTCTGTTCTCCATCACCTCATCCCCTCTTTGTCTTCCCCTCCTCACCGCCTCAGATGACCCCACTGTTAAACTTGGCTGAATGGGACCAAGTTGTCGGGGGAAAATGAAATCTACAGCCATCATCCTGTTCTTTCTACTTCTGTGCTCTATGTCAGTCCCACCTTGTGTTCGCTTCAGGCATTTGGAGCTCAGGCTCCCTAAGATGCCTTGCAAGTTTTTATCACACCTTGCTAAGAAGGACATTTTATTGACCTTAGGCACTCATGTCATAAGCAAAGCATTTGTAAAAATTAAGATATGATCTTGCTGCTGTGTTGTGGGTTACTCCACTTTGCTTTGAAGATTACATGCTGAAAATCATTCCCTGACAGTCACAAAACTAGTGCAGCTTGCAAGGGCTTCCCCAGTCTTAAGCACTGGATGTTGTGCTGGAACACAGCTAAAGCTGGAATGAATTGAAGTGTGCCCATTGTATTGAAATCTCTGTGGCCTGTGGCCTGATGCAATACTAATTTTGAGATGTTCCAGATGGCCTTTAATGGTTAGAGCACTCTTAATGCACTGCAGCTGCTGTATTTTGGAATAACTCTTGTTGCCAAATTCCTTCATGTGTAAAAGCAAGGGTGCTTATCTGGTGTAATGGGAAAAAGCAAATATTGCAACTGAAAGTATGAACTGAAAGGATTTATGAATTACTATCTACTTTTACTTAAAGCTTGATCATTATCTTTTTCTTTTCTGTGTCCATAGACATATCTCTCTGTGCCATCTCTCTAAAGCAATCCTCCTCACATTCCTCCAACAGAGAGAAATAAATAAAAGCAGCAGACACCCTTAAAAGCTCCACAACTGGACGGTCCCACTTTTAAATGTGTGGGCAGCCTTTGTGCCCGTTTGCCATCATTTCCACTTTCCATCACATTTGGCTTGCTTCAGAGAAAAAGCCTGCTGCCAGGATTTCTGCTGGCTGAAACAAGGGTGAAGTTCTGGCCTGATTAAAATCAATGGCAAAGCTCCCAGCAACGAGTAGGAGAGCAGACTGTGATTTGGAGTACTTGGAGGGTGTACACAAAGCAATCACACATAGTAATATAATTGCGGCCATTTGATGGATGCTAAAGTTAGAGATCAACAACCAGCAGATAAAAATAGCAGTAATTTCTGCTGATTCCTTGTCCTGTTATTTTAACTACTGTTGAAAATCAATTCCTTTCCAGTCTTTCAGAATAGGTAAAAGCACATCGCCTCGCAGAGTAAAACTTGAGAATTTTGTTGTCTTGGAATAAACGCTACCCTCCTAACCATGCTGCTGTGCTGGCATCCTTAATATTTCCCACACGTACATGCAAAACCTGTTAACATGTTAATGGATTTGTTTGCTTGTCAAGGAAAATTTTGACCCCCTGCAATGACAGCTTCAAACTCGCACTGCAAAAGGGCAGGGCAAGCAGTCACTCAATGGACAAGCACAACACAGTTCTCCCGGCAATAAAGGCTTTGGATTCAAGATGGGTGCCTTGCCACTCTGATCTGCAGCTCTGGTTTAATCATGTTAATGTGCTGTCTAATTATGGTAAACACTGCATATTATTCAAATTAAAAATGTATATTGCTGTTCACGTAGTCAGCCTGCAGACGTTTTCACGCATTAGTGTTTTCTAAGCGGAATGCCCTTTGGTCAGAAGCAGAGGCTGTGTGTTAGCCCATTAGCTGAAAAGGGAGGTGGGTGATCAAATACAGTGGCCAGATGACTTGGACCGTGTTTTTCTTGGCATGCACTTGGGAGTGAAACAGTTTCTCTGAAGCAAAGTTGTCACTGAAAAATCCTGTGTGAGGTGTAAATCTGAAATCAGCCCTGCAGCCTCTCTCCTCAATATGAACCCATGCCCAGTGTGGTTTTGAATGCGTGGGTTTGCCTGCCTTGGGTTGCACCCACCTTAAGAAAAGAGAGATTTTCAGAGTCAACAGCTTTGAAGATTCAGGTTTTGTTTCCTCCCCTCATAATAAACACCAGCTCTTGCTTTCCCAGAAGTTCATCTTACCTGGTGGGCATCACTGGTAGGTGCCAAACTCATAGACGGGTTTCAACAGAAGCAACAGTCTCTCATTGCAGTGGAAAGCAATCCCAGTCCTGATTGCTGTTCTGGCAAGCCCAGGATATCTCATTAGACACAGAAGTTTCTGAGATGGGCCCAAGGTGAAAAGTATTCCCCTAAATCTAGATCTGCAGTTCCTCCTTGTGTGGGGTTGTTGGGATCGTGTTGTGGTATTCTGTATCTAATTAAAGCATCAGTAAATAAACTTGTGATTTAGCGATCATGTTAGTGATAGGAAAGGAATTTCACATTAATAATAATAACAATAGTCATAACAATCCCACTCATACTCCTATTACTATTATTAATACTATTAGTAATAATGTCATGTTGACTCTCGCTGCTGTCAGATATCCAATGTGGCTTCTCTTGTAAGAGTAGGATCACTCAAACTATTTCACATGACTATGCACTGTAAAATGTTTACTTGGATATTTCAGTGTTTGCCACATTTTTATACCATGGTTGTGGGTTCCAGAGAAAGCTGCTGGGCAAAGAGAAAACGTAAGAGTACTTAATAGAACTGCTTAACAACCAGGCAATCCAGAAAAGCTTGGATAATGCAATGTGTATCAGTAAAGATAAGTACTTTACTAGCAGGTGGGTTTTTTTTTCTGTTCAGAAATAGGAATTGTGCATGCACTTACTGTTATGCAATTAGGCCTATAAAATTATTTTTCCTTGTATTAGGTATTTATATATTCCTGTGGGGAGGTTTCTTCTATTTTTTTTTTCTGGGACACAAGTGTGGATGCTTAGACTTGTAAGCTTAGCATGCTCTTTTATTCTTTTGATTGCCTCCCCATTCTTCATTCACCAAGGTCCAAGATGGAAAATTACAGTGGAAAGGACTTCTGTGCCTTGGAATTTAATTATTTTAGAGGACAGGAAGGGTTCCTTGAGACAAATTGTGTCCTGATTCAACAGTCCCAGGTCATTTCTTTGTTTGTTTGCTTTTCCCTCTTTGATTTGTTTCAGTTTGTGGGAATTGTTCCCAGTCATCATTGCCCTGTAGAGTTGAAATAGATAGGAGGAGCTGGAGAAAGACAGATTTTCAGGTTGTGAATGCCCCATCCCTGGAAGTATTTTGGACAACCTGGTCTAATGGAAGGTGTCCTGCCCATGTCAGGGGGCACAACTGGATCATCTCTAAGATCCCTTCCAATCCAAGACATTCTATGGTTCTACAGTTCTATGTACTAATGAATTCTGACTTCTACGTCAGTAATTATCCTCTAGTGACTTCAAAATTACTTGAACTGAGCATTTTGTATAGGTGAATGTGACAAGATGGCTCTTCTTGAGTTTGTATGTTGGGAACTCTGCCAGCAATTAAGTGTAAGCGGTGATGCCTTGGCTGGATGAGGATACAGGTTTGTATAAAAAGAGTTTCAGGGAAAAAAAAAAAACAACCCTCTAGGTGCTTTTACATGATGGGTTGTTATAGAAAACCCTCATCAGACTACAGAACTCTCAAGAAGGCTATTGGCTGCTGTGTTTATGTTGTTCTTGAATTTTAAAGGTACTGATATTCCTAAATTGATTATTTGATCAAACTTTACGAATGTATTTTAATAGATTTGGCCACATGTAGTGGAGGTAAAATTTAGGATTAAGCAGCACAGGAAAAGGGATGGGTGGTGTTCTGATCCTCAGACAAGAAGACAAAATTTGCTGCCTAAGCAAACAAATTAAAGAGCTGTGATGAAAAAAATTCATGCTGGATATAGCTTTTGTGCAGAGCAGAGGGAAGGAAGTTGCTGGAGGCACTTTGCAGAACAAGTGAGATACAGCATCCTAATGGATGTACGGCAAAGGGAAGGGAAGGGCATCAGCTCCAACCCTGGGCTGCACAGGGCTCATCCCTTTGCTGTATTTCCCCAGGGAAAGGGAATAGGGGCAGAGATCCTACCGTGTGTCTCATGCACTTTGGTGCAGCCTCACTCCAAATCACTGCATTCAGTTAACTGGAATTTTAGGAAAAAAGCATGAGTTCTAAGGGTTTCATTGTCCTTCCTGCTTTTGATCATAGTCTTGGCAAGAGGCAACAAACAGTCACTGAAGAGAAATCTAAGGGATGCCAGCAGGATCACAGAATCACCCACTAAATGCCACCCGCTGCATCAGATTGCTCCAGGTCCCGTCCAACCTGACACTGATGCCTCTCTCCATCCCTTTGGCAGTCTCTGTCTCCATGTTCCCTTCCCCACGCCTCCCCCTCCTCACTGCCAGAGCTGTGATGGAGCTGGTGCTGTGTGGCTGGGGTGCTGCTCGAGGGACTGTGCTGGGCTGTGCTCTGCCCAGGATCCCCTGGCCATTGATCAGGGCAGCCAGAAATGGGTGCCCTGTGCTCCAGGAAGGAGCAGCTGCCTTTTCCTCCAAGGTCTCTGGCTGTGGATGGGGAGGACAGGCTGTAAATTTGACCCATCTCCTGGAGCAGGAGGGTGGATTCTTGGTCACACTCGAGTACTGCCAAGGCCCTGTTTGATCATGGAACAGTTTTCACACGGGACATGGCTAAGAGGTTTTCATTACCACATAAACAGGGCTCCTGGGAGTTGGGTCTTCCCTTCTTCCCCCACCTCTGACCCAAGGTGTGGGGCCAGCTGGCTCAATCCACCCCAGGGGCCAGAGGACTGAGGACACCTGTGCTGCAAGGGGCACCTGAACATGAGTAAAAACCAAAATAGATTTCAGGTGCTGCTATCAGTTTCCATCACATTTCTGAAATTGCAGGGTGGTTCAGGGCACTTGTTTGGCCCCATTTGTGACCTGAGATCTTATGGCCAGGGCTCCTCCATCTCCAAGGAGGAAAAGCTGATGGATTCATTCACTGAAGACCTCAACTGGCTCCCAGCAGCAGAGACTGTAGCTGGCTGCACCCACTGGAAAACTTTCTGCACTTGAGGATTTCTTCATAATACTTCAAAAATCCCTAAGTCTCAGCTCATGACCCAATTGACAAGATACATCTCTAGGAAGGCTGTCATCCTTGGTGAGACATTTGTCCATCCTTGGATGCACATTTTAGGAAAGCAAAAGGAGAAGTGAGACCTAGAAGGTGTCAGTCATGGTAGCTAGGTTTTGCTTCTTCCAGGAGACTCTTTGGGATTGACTGTGTCCCTTTTTGGAAGCAAATCCATTAGAATGGAGACACCAAGCAGTGGGGATGGTGTGATGGGTTGGATTTGTATACACCTTGTGCTGTGGGCTTGGAAACTAGGGATGAAAATTCATCTGTAAAAATGAGCACTGAGTGTGGTTCAAACATGGGACACAGGGAATGAGGGTGAGATGACTTGTCCTGCTTTGACCCTGTCCCAGAGACCAACACTGCAGCTAAAGTCTTCATTCCATCATGATATAATGTTGATAAAACACCATGGTAATACAAACAAGCATACAAACAAACAAAACGAAAAAAAATATGAGCTCTGTGATGGTGGAAACCGATAGCATCTTATAGTGAAGGAAGGGGGAGAAGGACAAGGTCGATGAAAACTTGCTCTGGTCAGATTTCTACATGAACTACTTGCTCACCACCTCCTTGGGGTCCTTGTTAGAGAAAACTATCTCGGTGCATATGTTTTTAGTATCTCGTCTCTGTGGGAATGTGAATGGTTTGACTTGGTTTCCAGAGTTGGTGTCCTTGCTGTTTTTCATTATCTTGTCTGTATAAACCAGCC
Organism: Picathartes gymnocephalus; assembly: GCA_013390045.1. Taxonomy (NCBI): domain Eukaryota; kingdom Metazoa; phylum Chordata; class Aves; order Passeriformes; family Picathartidae; genus Picathartes; species Picathartes gymnocephalus. The sequence goes on along the minus strand of WEKY01008918.1, from coordinate 50,921 downwards.
TGATTGGTATTGCAGCCTTCAAGGGTTTCTTTACCTTACTTTTAAGCAAATTTCTCTTGCTCTGCTTATTGCTGTCAGGTTGTTCAGGCAAGAAAAAAGAAAAAAAAATTAAGAAAACAAATCACTAGTATGGGGGAAGAAAGGAGGAAAAAAAACCCCAAAAACATACATAGGAAATTCAGTGCAGACCATTAAGAATTAGTGAGAAAAAGCAATGGCCAAAGACCAACCAGGAACGTGGGGCAAGGACAAACAAATTTGAAAAACTCAGTGGGTTCAGAGGGGGGATGAGTGAGAGCTTGGGTGAGTTTTACATCCAGATACAAGGACGCAGGCTGAAGTGAGGGCTGCAGCTGCACCCGCACAGCACCCTGGCAGCGCCCTGCAGGGGCTGGAGGGCTCTGTGGGGACCCCGGGGCAGGAGCTGGAGGGGGCCAAGCACCCCACTCAGCCTCTCTGAGGTTTTGCTCTCGGCATGAGTGCAGGAGGAGAGTGAAGCCTCTCTGTACGAGACAGCCCCTTCAGACCATGCCTTGGTCTCTGGAATAATGGATGGTGTTTTTACAACCTCTCAGAGGCCTGTTCCTGGGTAGGCAGTGAAAGGCAATACCTCAGGACCACTGGCTTACAGGAGGTTGTAAAACTGCTCCTCCCCATACATATTTTTTTGACACTGAGGAGTGTTTCCTCTTTTATTTTTAATTTTAAATTTTATATTTATATTTATTTTATTGCTGTGGCAATCAGTCAGTCTTTTTTTTTTTTTTCCCTCTCTTCCCCCTCTCATCCTCCCCTTTTCACTTTGACCTATCAAACTGTAAGTCTTATTTCAAGCTGACGTGGAGGCATTAAATGAGTGACTGGGCCACCAATTTAAGGGAATTGATGATCTTTGGGGCTTACACTCTCACGGGTCAAATGATAATGTTGCCCTTCAGGTTAAATTCATACGTTACATAGGGAAACCAGGAGCCAGAAGTATGCAGACAAAGTTTGGTAATAAACAATCATTTAAAAACTGTTTTTTAGGAGGACAATGCAGGGATGTATAATTTTTCATTTGTTTCTTTCTGTTGTGTGTTTTTCTCCTCCAAATTTCTCTGCTACCCTGCAGGCAGCCGTTCTCTGTGATCTGTAAACTTCTAAGTAAAAATGTTTGTCCTAGAGTAGATAAAGATAGATATGGAGAGAGATTTAGAGATCCAGATGCAGTGAGAGATGGAAATATAGATAGAGATGGAGATAGGCCAGTATAGGCAGAGATACAGATATGATTTTAAAGAATAGAGATACAGATAAGCATATAATTGCATATATAGCTAAAGATACTTATATCCATTTTATTGTATCCCATATCATGGGTACAACAAGCCAAAGGCATGATGTTCACAGGGTTTAGAGCCTGATTTATTGGCACACCAGAGCAAGGCCTACAGCTGATGTCATTATACTAATTATTAATTAGATTTGCTGCCCTCTGTGTTTATTATAGACTCCTTTCTGCCCCATCACGTTCTCTTTATGTAAATCTTTCCAATCCATTGCTATCTTCTCTTGCCTTTGCCTCATAGCCCTGCTGCCAAATACCAATGACCAATTATATTTTGCTCAAAATCAAGTACCTGAAGCTACTGAATAAGTGGGAAGGAATTACTAGCCCATCCCGTATTTTTTTTGGTCTGGTTTGCATTCTCTGTGGAATCATAAAAAAATCACTGGTAATGGACATTTATTCCCCTCTGCACCCATGACAAATGAGATTGACATTTTGGGTCCTCAGCTGCTAATGGTTACAAAATGGTTTAAAACCTACTGAGTCCATTCAGAACAAAGCCTGCAGTTGCTTCTATGGTCATAGGTTTTGATGAATTAATTATTTTCTTTGGGCGAGATTCTACCAATTCCACAGACTTGAAAAAAAAAAACCAAACCAAAAATTAAAACAACCAAACCAAAAACCACCTGAAATTTTGGCTCACAGGTGTAAATGGGAATAGTTTGTTGTGTGAGAGAGGAGAGGAAAGAGAATTGAGAATTTATTGCGATGTGTTTACATTCACTGCTCCACTTCATCCTCCAGTAGCTCAGAGGAACACTGGACTGCTGGCTCAGGGCAGTGAAACACAGTTCCTGCCATGGCTGCACAGAGAAGAGCAATCCCAGAGGGATTTTGGATTGATCCTTGCCATTTTTTTTTTATGGGACAAGGATGAGGTGCACAGGGGATTTGGTGTTAGAGAGTTTGGCTCATCTCTGGCAACATTTTAGCTGAGTTTACATCTAAACCTAAGTCAAAGGTGAGGTCTGAGTTGCATGCCTGGCCACACAAAAAGGGGACAACTCTCACCTCAGTGCAAAGAGCTTAGGTCATGTCTCTCATCCAAGAAAACATTGAGTTGCTTGGCTTTATTTGCAGGGATAGTGCTGAGACAGACACTTAACAGGTAGTATTCAAGTGGGGAAAAAAAAGACATCTGTGGAAACTATAAACCCATATTACTTTCAAATATGTGACTTGACATCATTTGCAGTGGCCTCACATTCAAGACCAGCAAGAGGTCTGGAAAGAGGACACCAGATAAGCATTGCTGGCCCAGACAGGCTGGGGAGGCTTCGTCCCCCAAAGCAAAGTGTGTGCCTGTCACGTATCAGTCCTCCATTCAGGACCCAGCAGGGACAAATTCCTTACACTGGCACCCCTGGGAGCTCCTAACCCTGAAGCTGAGCCCACCATGCAATTGCTTGGAGGGGATAAGAGGCTGCCAGTTCTGTGCTGGCCTTCCAGGGTTTCCTGGTGGCAACTCTCACTGGGAAGGTTTCATCAGGCAGTGGGGCAGCAAACGGCTGCATCTCAATTTTCATACCTAGAGCTTTGCAATATTTAAACTGGAAGGGCCATACTATAAGTGCAGGGGTAGGTGAAGCAGAAAAAAAGTTAAAGTAATTGGCATATGAGACTACCCAATGTTTTGAGCCAGGATATGAACGGTTCTATGTCTATGACATTTTGGGGATCTTGAATATAATTTCTTCCCCCCAGGCTTCTGAGCCATCTTTGCAGAGTTCAGAAATCAAGAGCTAACTATTTTCTCTGAGAACAATTCAGTTTCCCAGTCTTTACATGGTTCAGGCTGCAGATACCAATGAATTATTTGTGAAGGTCATGTTGAATTTGTAGGACACCATTAACAGCTGCCTTCGAGGGAAGCAAGCCTTCTGTCAGGAAATTTCTTTGAGAAATGGATTATTACTGCTATGACTTTTGTGGGATGTGTCATTCAGTGGTGCTGGGTGGCTGCTGGGCTGGTGGGTTGGATGTTTGTGTTGGATATTTCACCTTTGGTAATTACCAGCTTTGCGTTAGGAGACCTTCAGTGCGGACACATCTGACAAGGAAATACATCTGATATTTCCCAACAGCACTTTATAGTTGTTTCAAATAAATAAATGAGGGCTTCTCTTCCCCAGATCCTGTTGAGGTAGTCAGCAGCTTGCAGCAGGTAGATAGATTGCTACCTACACAGAAATGACAAGTATCCTCCAGGCCCAGGAGACAGAGATCACTTACAGCAAGGACGCTGAGAGTTCATGAGCTACCAAGGAATAAATATTCAACACAGAGTTCTCCCAGATGTAACTGACATGATGGGGTTTTGCCTCAGTTTAAAAATAAGGGGAAAAAAATCATCTTGCTGATTATTATGTTTTGTTTTCCATCTTATTAAGGTTTAAATGTAACTTCTTCTAAACACCAGTGAGTTTATTTAACTTTGAATTATCATGTCACAGAAACTTACCTTTCATTTCCAGGCAGAGACTCAAAACTCAGAACCTTGATTAATAAAATATGAAGAGTTTATGGTATCTGTTTCTCCTGGTTTGAAAGAACAATTTTTTTCTGTTACTGAGAAGACAGGTAGCATTGCTAAGAAAAAAAGATGTTTTTTTCTCTCTCTTTGCTCACGCATTGGACTGGGGAGTGAGGGGGCAAAAATCTCAACTCTGCCAGACACTTTCTGGGTGATGTTGGCTTGACTAAAAAAGGCGTAACTTTCCACATCCTGAAACCATATCATATTTGAGTCACTCAAGGGCTTTCTGGGAGAATTCTAGGGATGCTGGTTTGCTCTCTATAGATGGAACCAGTAGACACTTGGATGTCCAAGTTACATAAAAAAACCCCTTCTGTTCATCCTTCTCTTCATAATTTGGTCCATCTCCAGATTCCCTCAGTTAAATGGGCATAACAATCTTTCCTTTTTACTCACCCTTCTGGAAAAGCCTCAGGGCTTTGTTGTCTCCGCAGATGCTTCCCAGTTCAATGATGTGCTGATCCCGGTACAGGCTATGAGTTCTCACTTGTATTTCAGATAATAATATTAATAAAAACAACCAAAAAAAATAGTAATAGTAATAATAATGTTTTAAATAATTAATGAGAGTTTGTTGCTTGCAGTAGGTGTATATCAACTTTGTCCACGGCAGGGAGAGGTGAGTGGAATGAGATGATCTTCAAGGTCCCTTTCAACCCAAGTCTTTCTGTGATTCTGTATTTTACACCTCTATTAAACATGTACTATGTACACTGCTAAAATAACACAGCCTGAACATCAGTTTCAATGAGTTGCATTCCTGAAATGCGAATTATAAAGTGACTGTGAACATCTAATCAAAATCTAGGCATTAGCATGGCATCCTGTGGTATTTGAGAACTGTGAAGACAGGATGCCTGCATGGATGTACAAACATAAGGCACAGTGGCATGACACATAAAAATAAAGTATTTTTGGTATTAAGTGTTTTTTGATTCTGACTTATAAGGTGTTATATCAGAGGTTATACAAACCTCCTTCTGCTGTTGGAAAGACAAACACAGTTTTGTTTTTACATGAAGTCCAAGATCTTCAAGCAAATGAAAGGCTCCAGAAGGTGTGAACTTAAGGCAACAAAGTCATTCATAATGACAGCATAACAAGAAGCTAGAAGTTATGCACAAACCTAAAGTTTGGGCCTGAAAATGCAAAACAACAGAAAGAACAAAGCTTTCCACTCAGTTTTCCATGGCAAACAGAGAATAGGGGACATGTAGAGCATTTGTTTTTAATTTGTTTGTTTGTTTTGGACTCGTCCTAATCAAGGGCTTTTCCTAGCTGTTCCCTTCCTCCCCCGCCTCCCCAGATCTTCCAGGCTCGCTTGTGCTTCTCTCCTCTTTCCTTTTATTTATTCAATTTTTGAAAAGAACCAAAGGGGGTCCCCAACATCCCATCACCTTGGAGAGCTTGTTTCCCTACAGGGCTGCAGATGCCGGGCAGAAAGGGCTGAAACAGGCGGCAGAGAGGCAAGGAGAGTGTTATCAATCATTCAGCACGTTAAAAGAGAAGAAGGAGCAAGAAAAAGAAGGAGAGAGAAGGCGGGAAGCAGGGTGGGGGGAAAGAGCCTGGGCTGAATTGGAGGAATTTCCTCCCCCCGGTTGCTGAAGGGAGGTTTTTTGGACATCTGCCCAGACACATGCCGAGTCAAAGAAGCGGGATAAATTCTGGAAGAATGAATGGAGGGAGAGGAGGGGTCAGGAGGACAGAGGGGAGCGTGGGCTACAGGGGGTGATGGCAGCTACAGGGACAAAGGAGGTCTGTGGGGGAAGACTGCGGGAACAGCATCCGTGTGTGTGTGTGTGTGTGTGTGTGTGTGTGTGTGTGTGTTTTTTTTCCTTCTCATGCCTGCTGGATGTTTCAAACATTCATTTCTTCCAGGGCAATGCATATAGCAGTGAGACCTCCTGGTTTTATGGTGAGAGGCAGCTTGTTCTCTCTTGGACCTTCTTCTGTATTTCCTGGGACAGACGAGGTGCAGGAACAAACAGAATCTATAACCAGTCAGGCTGCATCAGGGCTGGTAAACACGTTTTGAAGAGTGAGGGCAATAGGATTGTTTGAGCAAAACTTGTGGTAGGCTCTCTCCGTCTCCTGATGTCTCCAGGCTTGGACAACTCAGATGAAAGGTCAGACAAATCACTCTCTCTAGCAGACCTGGGATGTGTAGGTTGTGCTCTGGGCAGCTTGTTCCCATGCCTTCTCCATCCCTGAGGTTTCAGGACGTCACTCCCTTGGCTGTCTCAGTTTAGCTGTTCATCCAAAAGAACTCTGGACTTGCTGGAGAGCGGATGTGGGTTAGGACCTGCTCAGATCTCTCAGATGGAGAGACAGCTAGAAAAACTGGGCTGGCAGCAATCCCTGTCCAGAAGAGCCAGATGGACAAGAATTGGTAGCAGTTAACTCCTTCCTCATGCCTGATCCAGCCCAAAAAATTTGTCTGTCCATCCTCTCAGGTCTCTGCTGCTCTTAAGAACTGTGAGTCTGAGAATGACTCTGAATTTGTTGGAGAGTCTGTGTGACATCTTGTGTACCCCAGGCAGACAGCCATCAGGTATTTCTGTGAATGTTCTTCCAGTCCATGGCTCTGGTTATGAGCCAATTTCATGAATCCCACCTAAAAGAGAATCACAGTCTTGTGCTCTTGAAGCAGCTTCTTGCTGTGATTGAATCTTGCTCTGATTGTGCCACTCTTTCCTTGTGTTATTTTGATAAGTTTCTGATTTTTTTTTAAACTTTAAGAGTTCTCTATTGTACTCATCTAGGGTAACCAAATCTTATCCAGAGCTTGCATTATTAGGGCCAGTTAAAGAACCGAGGTGTAAAGTCTGTGTCAGCTCAGAGCCTGCACCCATAAAGCTGTTGCGTTTCAGCTGCTGATGAAAAACTTGCTGCTCATGTGAGAAAGGATTTCATATTTGAGCCAGGTCACTTTGCCATCACAACACATAATTATGCAACACTAAATGAGACCTCCCAATGTGAAGAATTCATAGAGTCGTAAAATCATAGAATATCCTGAGTTTAAAGGGACCCACAATAATTCTCAAAGTCCAACTCCTGGCCCTGCACAGGACAAACCCCAGAGTCACAACCACGTGTCTGAGAACGTTGTCCAAATGCTTCTTGAACTCTGTAAGGCTTGGAGCTGTGACCACTGCCCTGGGGAGGCTGTTCCTCTGGGAGAGGAACCTTTTCCTGATGCTCAGCATAAACCTCCCCTGACAGAAGTTCACGTCATTTTCTTGGATCTTGTCACAGGCAACTAGGGAGAAGAGTGTCTGCCAATACTCTTCTTCTTGTGAGGAAGTTGCAGACTGACTGAACAGGCCTGGACAGCTCACCTGGGGTACACTGGTATTCCAGAACAGAATCACAGAATCACAGAACAGTTTTGGTTGGAAGGGACCTTAAAGATCATCCTGTTTCAACCTCTGCACTGTAGTCTGGGATGCCACCCACTAGGTCAAGATTCTCAGGGCCCCAGAAGTTTAAACATATTCTCTGTATTATCACACTACTGTGACACAATAACACTGACATTCACTTGTGCCAGTGCAGTACACAGATTTCTAAAACTATGAGTCTTTGGTACATGAATGGACTAATTAACTCACTGAAAGTCCAAACTACCTGGAAGCTGCTTTTGACCAGATCCCAAACTGAAGGTTGATCTGCTGTGATGGCTCTGGTCAGCATTTTGTCACCCATATGTTCCTCACATTGTCTGCTCTCTTTTGGTCCAAAAAAATGCTCTGATCATCTGCTACCAAGGTTTGCCTGCAAGTTTTATGCTGTGTTTTCCGAGGTAGCAACCACTACAAGGCTATTTAAGATAAAAAATCTCTCTCGATATTTTAGCAACTAGAAGACTCAAAACTAAGCTTGATCCATTTGTTATAATTGTTGTCATTGTCACCTTGCTGTAACTGAAAATATTTCTGTTGTTACAAACTGCAGTTAAATTGGCTCAGTGGAAAGTATTCGTCTTACCACCTCAAGAAGCAAATAAACAGAGAGGTATCCCCGGATTGTTTTCAAATATAATATTTTGATCATTCACACAGAAGAGACATTCGTATAATTCCTTCCTGGGTTAGTTGTTCTAGCCCCTAAGATAAGCTCCAAGGAGATAAACATGAAAAGGAAACATGAACAAGCCGGGGTTGTGTCTAGAATAATCATTACAATAATTTTTTGTTAGGATGCAGTGGCTTTAGAAGGAGCAGTGGATGGCAATACTTACATTACACTGCACTTAGCCTATGATGAAGCCTGCACAAGTATATTAATTCAGTTGTTTCATTTATCTTTAGTGTAACAACCCATTCTTGCTTACAAAATATCCAATTAATCTTTATTTTGCACAACTGGTATGCTGCTGGCCTGCAAATACAAAATCAGAGCTTACAAAAAGTCTCCAGCTGTGGTGCCATTGGGAATTTTGAGGATGCAGACAAGTCTTTTCTCACTTTATTACTTTTGTAAAATCGTGTTGGTGAGGGACAATTTGTGTTAGAACTCAGTCAGGGACGCCACCAACTGAGTAACCTGGTCTAGTGGGAGGTGTCCCTGCCCATGGCAGTGTGTTGGAACAAGGTGAGTTTTGAGGTTTCCTTCCAGCCTAAGCCATTCTGGGGTTCTATCACTTGTATGTCAGTGTTAATGGTGGAGCATTCCTCCTTGGTGTTGCGCTTGTTGCTCTGCTCAGAGGTGGGACTCAGAGCCTGGTTCCTCCTGCTGTCACGCTCCCAGTGGGCACGATTTTAAAATCTGGGTTTATTTCTGTCCTGAGTGCAGTGAGAGAAGGCTTGCCCCCTTGCTGTGGGAGCTGCTCAGGCTGAATGTAGGGAAGCACCCTGTGGCTTGCACAGCTGTGCTGAACCACCTGCTGCAACCTGGGAGAGGACTCCAGCCTACGGACTTATAAACTTGCCTTCATATTCATTTCAATGCAATAGTTAAAAATTAAAGAGAAAATAGAGAAGAGCACTCAGAAAAGTCAACTTAGCCTTAAAAAAAATCACTTACATTATCTACCCGGTCTTCAAAATTTATACTTAGAACATGCACTATAAAGTTTTTCACATGCAACACTTGAAGGGCTGGTCTGTAAAACCCAGTACAGATTTTACGCCAGGACAACACCCCATGTTTTATCAGTGTAATATAGCAGGAGTAAATCATATGATACCTAGATTACACACAGTTCTGAGAATAAGGATGCCTTTAGAGATAATTTTTTCCCCCTCATTATTACACAACTGCTGGAAGCATTGCTGCTTCAGTATAATGCTATCCGTGTAGTAAAAGCCATGGAGCTTCTTCATGGTAACTAAACCTTATCTATCTAAGTTTAAGGCAGAGATGACCAATTGTTGTCCCAAGGCAAGGTTGCACATGTCCATGTTAGGTTGCACAGTTGTTTATCTGGTGCCAAAGAGTTTTGGTGATCAGAGAATGTATCCACCAAGGATGTTGTGGGAGAGGTGTGTAAGGCACATATGTAACTATAGATCCAGATTGCATCTGCTTAAGGTTTACTATTTCATCACAGATCTATGTATACTAAGCAAAATTTGTCACCCTTTCAGAGCATTGTCCAAATGTACCTTCTCTGTACAGTCCTTGAGTACTGGTCCTTGAGTGGAGCTCAGTATTTCCAAACCAAAATGATGCTATAATCATAAATGTGGGTGTATATTCATTTTTCCCCTATGTTCCCACATGGATTGGTTTTTTCTGACAAAGTCACTATCTAGCTCTGTCTAAATAAATAGATATTACATTATAGATCACTCCCAGAATGTATCAAGTCCTACACAAAATCCTGCTGGCTCTTTTTCTGTTGATGTTTGGCTCAAGGACTGAGGCCCAACCCCACGTTTACCAGCTACTACTGATATTTAGCTCAGATATAGATACTTGGTGTAAAGACCGGTCTGTGTTCCTTACCCAGCCAGGAGATTGACCTGTCAGCCCAGAGATTGGGGTTGACAGTGCCCTTTGTTGAGCTCTGATTACAACAGCGCTGGCAAAGCCAGCGTTGTGTTTGGCACTTGTTGGTCTCTGATTTTCTCCACAGAGCTGTACACTGAAATGAAAAACATCTGGTCAGCTCACACGCTCTATTTAGACTGGTTACACAAATGCATGAGATTACGCAACCCAGGCCTGCGATCCTATTTCTCCCTCTTCTGAAGCATTTCATATTTTGTCTTTAATCGCATCAGACAGCCGGCTGGCTGGTTGCCAGGTGCCCTTTCTCAGATGGCGAGCCCTGGGCACAGGTCAGCCTGCCACCACCCCTTTGCTTTGCAAGGATGCCTCGTGTCCTCCCTGCTCCCCTTCCTGAGCTGGGGGAGCTCGTGCCAACAGACCAGCTGTGGAAGCTGGTGGAGTTCTCGAAGTTCTGAGCTCTCTTTCTCCTTGGGTTCCTCCTACCTGGCAGTGTGGGCCTTCCAGCAGGCAGGGCAGAGCTGATAACCCTCAGCCCCCAGCTCCAGGAAAGGCTGCCTGGCTCCCTGACTCTGGCAGGAGGTGATGCACCTGGGGGAAGGAGCACAGTGAATCACAGCAGAAGGGGTTCAAACCAGGATTTCTGATGGCTTTGCTCTTATCGTCCTCTTCAGTGATAAACGGCTCAAACATGCATTTCAGCAGGCTGCCTCTTGAGCTCCTGAGTGAGGAGGTTTCCTAGGCAGAGCTTGTATGGAAAGCTCAACGCTGTAAAATGGCAGTGCTGCCCAACTGGCTTCCCACCAGGCTCACGGCAGCTGAAAATCAAGTTTAGTCGCTCAAGCTCAGTAAGTTCAGCTTTTAATTAAAATGCATAATTTAATGCTAGAGACCTCGTTCTCCAATAAGGGCACCATTATAAATGCCCACATCTGACCCGGATTGCTCAAAATTGGCATAGTGCCTCTATTATGTTAGAGATAGCAAACTTATTGCTTTAACCATTTGCCGAGCAGACAGAGGCACTGTCTTCATCCCAGAGACAAAAACATGAACGGTCATTGGAGTCAATTTATTTTACATGTGAGGTGACCAACATCCCCCTGCGACCACAGGAAAAGCTGTGGATTCTGAGCCCCCCCAGTGCCACACCAAATCATGGCCAGTCTGCCTGCAAACAGCTGAGTGGGGATGGTGCTCAGAGGGCTCTCCCAAACTCTGTCTCCCCCAAATTGCTGTCACTGTCTGTGGCTTCTGATCAGAATCTCTCCTTCTTTGCATATGTGTGTTTTTATGTTTGCACATAGATAAAAAGCAGGTAAATGAACAGATAATAATTAGCGCCCCTTATTTCGGGAGCCCACACTGATTTTTTCCACTGCCCGTTTCATGCCTCCTTTATAAGTATTTCCTCTTTATCCTGCGGTAGACTTTGCTATAATCCTGGGCTTCACCAGCTGAGATTGAGGAATGGCTTCTTTAATTTGCTTGGAAGTGGTCCAGTCTTTGGAGTCTGGATAGCTCTGGTTCATATCTTAATAATTTTCATGCCTTCGCATGAATTTTTAAAATAGGAAATACCCTGGTGAGCCCCTGGATCTTACTCTCCTGGCTGGCAGCTTCCCGTCTCCATTAAGGCAGCCAAAGAAACCTCATTCTCCAAAACCACAAGAACCTCCTCTTCCACTCAGGGAGGGGAGGCTGGGTTTTGGCCGGGAGGTGCGTGCACGGACGTGTGTGCAGACGTGCAGGCACGCACTGCTTGATTCACTGCTCCTCTCGTCCCCCTTTCACCTATTCCTGTCCTCTGAAGGATCGGGTTACCTTGCCAGTGGAAATATATGAGCTCGCTGTGTGATATAGCATAACTGCAACATCAGATCATATAATTTTCCCCCGAAGGCTTGTTGCAGACTATGTCGAGTCATTTGTATTTATGACAGCTTGGGGGTGATTTAGTGCGACCTCACTTTGATAAAAGCCATTTAGAGCTCATAAATATGGGTGACACACTGCCTCCTCGGCTGGGACTTTAAATGGAGAGCTGCATTTGCATTCCCATTGAGCTTTTATTGTTTAGGGGGTGAGGATGGGAAGGGACGAGGTGAAACAGGAAAGAGAACCAGTGTGCAAAAAGCAAAAGGGCCCTTGAGGAATGAAGGATGATGCTGTGCTTAGAGTATCCCTAGCTTGAAGCACCCATGGTGACCTTTCCTCCCCACGTCTCCTCCTCGGCATGGGGCAGTTTGAAGTTCTGCTCATCCCAAATGGATCAGTCAGTGGGAGAAGGGGATTCCTCTGTTTGGTGGCAACATGGATTTAGCACTGAGTTTTCATAATAAATAAAAAAGTCTTCAGCTTGCCAGCAGGTTTTCTTTTAGCTTGGCTCTTCTTGTTGTGTGCTGTAATTTTTACTTAATTTCAAGCAGCCATTTACCAACTATATATTCTGTGCCCAGATTTATAAGGAAGTTGACAATTTATGGCCAACAATAAAAGATACTTAAGCCAAACATAGCGTTGTCAGATTTTATGCACTGTGCTTAAATTCATCATTGATGGAAACAACTAGGAAGATTGTTCCTGAAGAATTATTCTTTTTTTTTTTTTTTCCATGATTTGTGATGCCCAAAGGAACCTAGGCATCACAACCCATTGAATTGCACAGAGATGAAGATTGTTTTCTATAAATGAGGGCTGAAAAGATGAAGCAGTTTCCATCTTTGTAGCCCCTGTCAGAGGCAGGACCTGAGCCTAGGTGGGTATCCTGACCATCAGGTCACCCAGCAATTTGCTCCCTGAAGCCATGAATTGTCCTGTTCTCTGGTTTTCCTTTCTCCAGTGCAGGTCAGTGGGAATACTGGAACCTGTTCTTGGTGGGTGGAAACTTAGCTAACACATTCTTGGCTAGTTAGTGGTGTGATTACTTACTGGAGGTAGATGAGGACCGCGATACTGTTTTCTGTGTAAAGCTATCCTGGTGATGGCCTTGGTGCTTAGGGCTGATGGCTACCAAATTAAACTAACCCAAATCTCTTTAAGAGTAACCTATATATACATCTTTTCAGAGTTTTATATGTGTAACCACTTTAGGTTTTAGTTTAAAAGCCTGAACAATATCACTTCTGAAAATTACCTCTGAAATTTATTTAAGCATACGCCTGTACTTTTAAAATATATCAGAAAGATTTAAGCTGCTCACTTTTTAAACTCTTTTTAAGCTTTTTGGAGTGTTCTTTATGAATTATAGGGATTTTTTGAACATTATTTTTATTTTTTGATGTCTAACAGGATAAAGCTGTCACAAAAGCAAAATAAATCTTGCCTGCCTTTCAAGCCATTCTTGTGGTGCAATATATCATTAGAATGATGTACCCAATTATTTAATTTTATCCATGAACCAATCAATTAACCGTGTTGAAATGACTGTTGTCCTCTGGGTTGGATAATGTTTACAGGTTGCACCTGTCAGTTCAGTTTGATCTTTAGAGCAGCAAACACAATGCTTCCCTTTAACCATTTTATTACTAAAAATTGTTTCTCTCACAACCTGATTGTACTTTATATAGACTCAAGGCCTCTTCAGAATTGCCTGTGGGTGGTGGTAGACCAGCAATTCCCAGTAAGTGATTCAGAGGTGGGGCTGAATATAGGTAATTTAGAGGCTTCATCCTGGTTCTGCTTTAGCCCCTGCTGGCCCAGGAACACCAGGTGGCACAGCCACACGTCTCTCCCCACTCTGCTCCAGTCTCTGGAGCTCCCACCTAAAACCTAGGCAACAGAATCCAGAGGAATTAAAAGGCAGTGTGCTTTTCATTAAGCAAATGAAAAGAAAATCACAGTCCCTGCCCTGAAGATTGTACACTGTAATCAATGGCAGCATTAATGGGGAACTTCAGTGCACTCCGAGGAACAGTAAAGCATGCATGATGGGACCCTGAAGATGAGACAACCAGTAAACTACTTACTCTGCTTCAGCTTCATTAGCCATTAAGGCAGGATAATGGCACTTACCTTACCTCGACAGAGATTAGTTAGTCGTCACTAGCACAGAGTTACGCAGGGAAAA
>WEKY01008918.1:0-31679 GCA_013390045.1 Picathartes gymnocephalus | reverse complement strand
TTTTTTTTTTTTGGTGTGGGGGGAACCTAATAAAAAATGCGTATTTGCTGACAAACACACAAGAAAACTCCGCATTTGCACACGTACACACACGAGGTGCCAGAGCGCTGGTCAAGCCGAGGTGGCGGCGCTCGTCTGCGTTTGCTCCCGTACGGGCGTTTTGTTTCCTTCTGAATAACAAGGGGCTTCCCACCGCCACCCGCCCCTTCCCCGGGGCTGTGCGCTCCGCTTCTGACAATGCCCGGCCGCGCTGCTTGTTGGAGTGCCTGTCATTAAGCAACGCGCTGATTATTCTGGCAGCCCCGCTCCCCGGGTCCCCGCGGACGGAGTCAGACACGGAGAGAATTGAATTTCGCCGAGGACGGGGCTAAAGGTCGTTCCATGCAGTGGACAGCTGTGTCTCGTCAAATCGAAACTATTGCTCCAAGTGTTACCAGCAGAATAGCTGATAGCTCTGTTGTCAGTTCATTTACACTTGCATCCTGTTACAAATTAAACTGAAATTGTGGTGCGCTGAAGGAGCAGAAAGACGGTTTTCTGCCAAGTGACAATTCCGTATATCACCAATTTCCAAGTGCAGCCACTATAGATCATTGCTATGTTTTTGTGATTTCCAGGGATGAAGATTTAGGATTCTGATTTTCTGCCATGGGCAAAATTCCCATTAGCACCTGCTCTCATCTTCTAATCCCATAGGTTGAAAAGGAAATGCAAAGCTCTGCTAACTGGCCTCTTTTCTAAGCTCTGTTCACAAAGAATACCATAAAATACAGAATTTTTTCATTACTTTTCCCATTTTCTAAGCTTGCTTTCTTTTCTCTTTTTTTCTCTTTTTCTTTTCTTCTTTCTCTTGTTTTCTCTCTCTCTCTTTTTGTTAATCTTCTGTTTCTTTTCCTTTTCACTTTTCCTTTTTTTCTCTCTCTTTTTTCCCTTTTTTTTCCTTTTTTTTTTTTTTTTTTTTTGGTTCACAATTAGGCTGTTTAAACTCAGACACAATGCAAACTATGAAACACTGTAATTGTGCTACAAACTCTCCTGCACTGAGGCGGGGTGTAGCTTAAGATCCCTGTTTATGTGCCAGTATTCATCTCAGCCCAGCCCAACATCTTCCCCTGAAAAACTCCTAAATCTCTCCATCAGCAAGACAGAAAAATGCCTTCTGGGCAGAAACACAGCCTCTCCCAGGATCCTCAATGGGTCCTAGCAACTAAGCTGAGAGCCTGGGACTTGACCACATTTGGAATAAACTTGCCCAAAAACATCAATGCTAATTAGCTCGTGTTATGAATGGATTAAGTGAGACACCAGCTGCAATGGGGCATTTTGATTTGGGTTGTGGCTGCGTAATTAGATGCACATAAGCTGGCTGGGGAGCTGTCAGTCAGCAAGCAGCAGCTCTCTTTGCCCTGCTCGGAAGAAGAGCTTTTCTGTGTCCCATCATCTGTTTTGCTGTGAGCCTTTGGGTGATGTACCAGTAATCAAGCACAGCGTTTGAGCATGAACTGAAACCCTCCCTTGAGCCACAGCCGTGCAGCTCAGTGGCTTCAGAAACTCACTCCTCCTGCAGCTGAGCAACACTCTTTTATTTATAATGCAAAATGCTCCCTGTATGGTGGCTGTTAATGTTAACACCATCCTTCCCTTTGATTTGTGCCTGCTTTCCCCTGATTTCTAAATTTCCAGTGGTGCTTGGAGCACAGTTTGGGAGAAAACATGATTTATATTGCCGTGAAATGACCAAGAAGAATAGTGACTATAGAAAAGTATGCAAAATTGAATTTATAGATGAATGAATACATGCAAATCTTATAGTTGCTTAGGTTGGAAGGGACATTAAAACTCATCTTGTTCAAATCCCCTGCCATGGGCAGGGACACCTTCCACTGTCCCAGGCTGCTCCAAGCCCCAATGTCCAACCTGGCCTTGGGCACTTCCAGGGATCCAGGGGCAGCCACAGCTGCTCTGGGCACCCTGGGCCAGGGCCTCACCACCCCCACAGTAAAGATTTTTTTTCAATATTTAATTTTAGCCTTCTCTCTTTCTGGTGGCGTGATCTTTGGTGTAGCTGGGCTAGTGGTTCTGGGCTCCCTTTCCAACTGATGAATAGAAATAGGTAAATCCAAGGAGATCCACCTATTTCAGACATCATCTGTGTTTGATGGAGAGGATTCACGATGAGGAATCCCCAATGATTTTTTAGATGAAGTTGTCTGGTTTACAGACCTCTACTTTTAATGGGCAAAACAGGAGGCAAATCCTCCTTTCCCTCCCAAACGTGGAGCTTTCATGAAAATAAAATAACCAGACGGCAAATTTCTTCATTGTGAAGAAAAGCAGGAAGTAAAAAGGTGGCTTGACTGCTCCTGATATAGAGCCTTTATCAGCTCCATAAATAAAGGACATATGCATGTGATGGCTGACTGCATCTCAGATTGCAATACCAATGTTTTAAAAGCCTGCTGACAGAGCATCTGCTTATTTCATTACTCCTCCAATGTCTTTGCAGGTAAGTCATGCATTATACAGTATCATCTCAAGCAATGCATGAACAGAGGGGAGAGAATGGAAAAATTCTAGTTGGGCCATCACTTTCCCTTACCTGCCAGTTCAGGGGAACATAAGAAATGATATATTCAGTTAATAGGCGGAATGAACAAAATAAGACCCTTTTTATAGTGAGCTAGAATTTGCCGTTTTTTAAAAGAAAGCAATATATCATGTTACTTTGTGAGTTCACATCAGAACAAACATAATCTTTAGTAAACTCCTGCTCAGAAAACATACTGAGGGGCTCAGTATTAGTCAGGTGAAAAAGGAAGTGTCATGTTTGACTGGAAAACGTGAGTGGTGAGTTGCAAGAACTTATGGTGAGCTTTGATCCTGCTAGAGTATTTTGAGGAGCACAGGTACAAATTCAGCCTGGCCCTAATCTGTCCTGTGTTATCACCAGTAGTGTGTCAGAGGGTTAGTGGTCCCACTCAATTAAAGCTTCCCTTTAGAAGCAAAATTTGGTCCAGAATTTGTAAAATGTGGCTAAAGGGAGAAGAGCAAATATCTCCCCAGACAGGTTTTTTTCAATCTACAAGTTCTTGTTACCCTCACACTGTGTCTCACTGCTGCACATCCCAATTGCTTCCTCTGATTGTTGACCAAAAATATTGGATCTCAATAGCCTGGGATTTTTTTCTAATGTGAGGTGATTTTCTCAGCCTGAATGCCTACTTGCATGGCACTGTCCTGGCTCAGATGAGTCCATAATCCACCATTCCCAAGCACACAGGCATGTAAACCTGAGGGTGTCCACTGGCTTTCCCTGCAATTCTGCCTCCTTCCCTGGCCATGTGCTTTTGAGCCAATGTCCACCTGGGTCTGCTGTGTTTATTTGGGCACTTACTGGGTTGTTTACAGGAAAAGACGCAACCCAAAAGCGGTTTTGTCATTGAGGAAAGAGGCCTGGAAAGAGGATGCATTGTGCCATGTAACACTCTGGTGGTATATTATTGGTCAATAAGATGTACTGGCCAATCTACGTATGTATTCATATCTGTTGTTGGTGTTTGGTTTCATATTTTTTTTTGTCGGACAGTGAAGAGCTTTGAGATATCAAGATGCTTATTTAAAATGGGTTTCTGAGCCTCTGTCCATTTGATACCCACAAAAAGTTCTTTAGAAAATGCTCCTGTACCCAGCAGAGTAATGGATGAAGATGACAAAGAGAGCCATGGAAGCATCTTTCACTTCTGGAGTACAGGAGAATGTAGGAAGCAAAATAGTTTCAGCTTTATAGGGTTTCTTAATAAGCATCCATCACTGAGGAAATGCCATAAGACATTTTCCACAAGTATTCATTAGCTGTTGGGTTTTTATAAGCTTGGTTAGACTTTGTACACTTTCTCCCACCATCCTGTCATGTTTGCTCTTGACAAATATTCCAGCAAACATGTTTGCACGCGGTACTGTTTGTGGAGGCTGTAAATACTGGAGAATATTCCTGAATACTGCCTTTAATATTCCCACTGAAAACCTGCTTCCAGAGATGGTAATGTCCCTCTGTTCAGGAGACAAACACCGCCGTGTCATGCAGACATTTAACAGCCCATGAACTGGGAAAAGATCAAGAAGAGTTTTTAGAAAAGAATTTCAAATACGTATTCTTAGGCAAACAGCAATCTGCCAGTAGTTCACAAATCAACACGCTGACTATGTCAAATGCCTGTCTGTTCCCATTCCTGGGATTTAAGGTCATGAACAAGTTCTGAAAGCAAAACCAAATATTTTATTTGCTATTCTCCTCAGTTTCAATCTGTGGAAGAAAAGAGGTGTTTAAGGAAAAATTTAGAAAATTTGTTCCCTTTAAAATCGCTTCCATAACATTGTTTCTTATTGACTGATCTCTAAATAAGAGACTCTTGCTCTTGACTTCTGTTTAGATGAATTACTTCTAAGGCTTTTCTTTCTGTGACAGCAATGAATTGGTCAATGTTTGTATTAAGCTTTTCTAAGTGCACTATTAAATGGGAAAAACTTTAACAATAAACAGGCTGACTGACTCAATGGTAAACTGAAAAGAGGGGAAGGTGTGTATTTTTAGACAGAAGAATCATCATGGAAATTGTCCAATTGCCATGCATTTGGAGAAGGGCCACGTGGAAAATGCTTCAAATGGGTACCAGACATTAGCTGTTGTTCAATAAATGAGACCGTGCTTTGGACAAAAAAAACCAAACCAAACCAAAACAAAACAAACCCAAACTCATCTCACCAATGCCTATCTTGTCCTAAGGCTTTCCTAGGATCTAAATATTCCTGATAGTGCTGGAAGTAAAACCTTTCAGACTTTCTTTAAAAATCCTTTAAATTCCTCTTGTCAGCATGACTGGCAAGCAAGCTTGGATATTTTACCTTTCCCTCACATGAGAAAAATATATGGGCAATGAAAAATGAAAAGAAAGGGGAAAGAATCCTCCAGGACTTTTGTATTGCTTTGGGTTTTTAATAACAAGACCAGGTCAGTGTTGTTATTAAAAACTGAGTAAGGACAAATGAAATCCCAAGCTTTTCCCCTCTTTGCCACATCAGAGGATCATACATTTGAAGGGCTTTTTCAGGAGAGGACAGATGGCATTTTCATGGTGTTCCTCTAAGAGGGTCTTAAGTTCTCTCCATGGGGGGAAGCTCAATCCCCTGTGTTTTCAGTCTGACAGACATCAGGGCACGCTGGCAGTTCCAGGAGATAATTATAAGCTCCTGAAGATGCCAGGCACATCCCGACATCCACGGAAAACCTTGTGATGCTGAGCTGAAGGTGAGGTTAAGGGCCAGCAGTGGTTTCCCATCTCTAGTGCTGGCTGGCTCCAACCCTCAGCAAACCTGCACTTCTCTGAGCTGTGCAAATGAGATAGCAGTATCTGTCTCACAGGGGGTGTTAAGAAGCTTAATTCATTAGTGTTTACAAAGTGTTTCTAGATCCTCAGATGTAAGGCTCTATAAACAGGCAAAGTATTACTAATTGCCAGCTTATACTGAATTGTAAAGTGAAAATAAGGATGGTTGGAGGAAAGAGGTGCTGAATATTCTGTTGAACTGAATCGGTCTAGTGGCTGCAGGTTAAAGAGTTTGAAGTTTGATTTTACATTATTATCATCTGAGAAATCTCCATTCATTTCTATTGGTGTATTATTTGACCTCCTGTTTACTTTGGGGAAAATAGGATTCTGGAAATGGAGCCTCCTATGGTAAAGAATAAATGAAAGGCTTAATTCAAGTAACCACTCCTGAATATGTACCATGAGGTTGCATTGCTTTAAATGGAATGATTCTTGCTTTACAGAATATGGCTTCAATTGTGCTGTTCAATTTAAACCAAAATATGTCAGAAAAACTACCTTGCACCTCTTTATGGCCAAAAAGAACACCATGGCTCCAAAGTTCAGAGCACTTCAAAGCATATGGGTGGATATTTTTTGTTGGTATGGCTTAGTTTCATGGGGGTTTTTTGTCCTCTTCATACAGCCCTGGCAGGAAAAACAGACCACTTTATTCAGTTCTTCCCACTTTCTGAATTTCCTGCAATGCCACAGCAATATCATGCTTGGGTTCCTACTTAACTTTTTGTTGGCATTTTGGAAGGTATTAGCAATAAGAGTAAGTTGGCTAACTTGTAGTGTTTGTACTTATAAGCTGTGTTATTTATATACACTTTCCTGCAAAGCCTGATTTTTTTAGGACCGTGCTCTCTAAAAGGTTCCTTCAAAAATGATTCACAGTAATGGAAAGAAACTTACTTAGTGCTCTTTCACTCCTTAAAAAACACCACATTTTATGTTTTTCTGCCTCAAACCACACTGTTAAAAAAAGTAGTGGATAGCCATTTCCCACTTGGCCTCCAAAGGGTGAAATCCTCATCTGGTATAAATTGGCATAGCTCTATTCAAATCAGAGCAGCTACATTGATTCATTCCAGCTGAGGCTCCAGCCCTTAAAATGCCAGCAAGGAGAGCGAGTTTTGCACAGGATGGATTTTTGGGCTGGGTGGAAGGATTTTCTGTGTAACTTAGCTCTGTGTCTAGGCTCAGGGCTGTGGGAAAGTGTCTGTTTGACATCTGCAGCATACGCAGCAAATGCTTTGGCAGTTTGAGTTAATGCCTCTTGAATTCACAGGTTGTTTGCTTTCAGCTTGAATGTGGATTTGCTTTCAGCCTCAGTGGGAAATCTAACACAAGAAGTAATAGGACAAGCCATCTGTCCAAAAAGCTATGAGAATTCCTGGTTTTGAACCAATAATGGAGATCAGGGACAAGTTCACCCCATGTGTAATCTCTGGCAAATTATTGGCATGCTCCTTGGGTTTCCAGCCTGGGACCCCATCCCTCTGGTGCAGTGTGAGCACGCATAGACTTGGGGGAGGAAACCTGCAAAATGAGCACGGTCAATGTCCCTTTCCAGTGGTTGCTCCTACAAACGAGCAGGTTGGTTTTTTTTTTCCCAGCCCTTTCTTCCCTTGCTCTGATTTAGAACCCCTTTTGGCAAATGAGCTCTGCACCTGTGAAGCGGCCGCTGCACCGTCGATGCAGCCCGTGCTCCTCCGGGAGCAGAGAACAGCACGAGGCAGTGGGAACCCCCTACTCTTGCCAGCATTTCCTGCAAGGGAATATCAATCCATGTGTTATTCACAGGCCAGAGAATGGTGTAATAGCTGGATTGATTGGGTCACTTTTTCTGAAAAGCTCAGGGCCAGATTTCTCAACTGTTCAGCACTCTTGAAAGAGTCCAGATTTTTTACTTTCAAGCCAAAAAGCCGTGTCTCTCTCCCACTGTGTAAACTAAGAAGCTGCACAAGAGCCAAGTTTGGTAAAAAAAAAGTATCAGCATCCTGCAGCACTCAGCAGGACACAGTGGGCAGGTTTTACTAAGGGCACAGCATGTGACAGGTAATGGAGCTGCTCCCCATTCATAGACGTGGACACGGGTGGGAACTTGGGCCTCCTGCACCTGTCTTTGTCACCCACAGGAAGTACCATAACCTTCAGTGAGAAAACACCTAGCCTCTATGTACTGAATTGTCTAGAAGGCTGTGCCCTTGTTTTGGAAGTCTCTGTGGTTTAAAATCTTGGTCACAGCTTTTCCTCTGACTTTGTCCACTCCTTCTGTTGACCTGGATTAAGTTATTCTTATTTGGACCAGCTGAAAAAA
Organism: Picathartes gymnocephalus; assembly: GCA_013390045.1. Classification (NCBI taxonomy): domain Eukaryota; kingdom Metazoa; phylum Chordata; class Aves; order Passeriformes; family Picathartidae; genus Picathartes; species Picathartes gymnocephalus. Next base: position 23,987 of record WEKY01008918.1, on the reverse strand, counting down.
AAAGAGTCTTAGTCTCCAAACCACTTGGGTGAGCTGCAGATCACTTCTTGAGTACTTAACAAATAATAGGGAAGGCAGAGAAAAAGACAACAATAAATCATTTGGGAAGAGCATCATCTGGTCTGTAACAGCAAAACATTCACTGCATTGTGGAGTGAATCTCAGTGCTTTAAACCTTCCTGAGGTGAATGGCTCAGGAGAGCAGACATCTGGCAACATCCTCAGAAGCACACTAGCCTGATTTCCATCTGCCCTACACAGTGAGCAGCATTAACTCAGATACCCTGGTGTAAATCCAGCCAGAGGTCAAACCCAGCCATGCAGCAGCCCTGTCTGTCCAGAGGCCTTCATCAAAACACACTGCATTCATTCCAACTGCACCAGGCCCTTTTACCTCAGTTACACCTGCATTTCTGAAAACTGGAGGGCACTGGATCACGTTCAGAATGTTTTCTTTCACTCTTCTCTGTCAAATCAGGGCTACTGCAGATTGAGTGGGGACATAAGAGTCTCTTCAAAGTCTCTTTTTTTTTGTTGTTGTTTATTGATTCAATAGTATTTAATGACTAATAACCACCCTAGACTAAGAGGCTCATTTGAACTGGGAACGCTGTGATCTCTCACGTTATTTAACGGCAGAATAGCCGGTTTACAGATAAGTAGTCTGCTTAAGGTGGGAAAACTCAAGGCTTGTAATCTTTTCTTAGGGAAACTAGCTTCTTTTTCTGCTGATTTTTAGGGAACCTTCTCTGAAAGTTTTCCATGGAATCACAGACACCTTTTTCTTTTTTTCTCTTGTACCTGTGCAGTCATGAGAACAAGGATGGCTTGAAATTAAAGTGGCACAGTTCAGCCTTCAAAAACTTTTTGATTAGGTTTTTCTTGGAACCAGAGGCAGATGAGCCAAAACACTGCATAAAAGAAGAAGAAAACAAGCTGGTTTTGTTGTATTTTTGGCAGGGACAATGGCTTTCAGAGATACTGGAAGTCATGCAAGAAGAGTATGTTCTTAAGAGACTTCTAGCCTTGCTCTGAAGACTGAGGGCTTTAGATAAGAATCTGCATGTGGGGATCTTTATCCAAAACAAACCACCCAAACTTTTGTAGTTCACCCGTCACTAATACTGATTTCCTCCTCTGCATCGTCTCTCTGTGCTGTTGCTCACACACACAAGTTCTTCAAGGCATCCTAAAAGCTTTTCCTTGCCTGTAACAATTTAATTGCCTCTTGGCCAAGATTTTCTCCTCCGTGAAGAAAAAGAACGTGATCAAAGTGCCCTGTGCTGCCCAAAGGATTTCCTGTCCTCAGCCTCACTGCACACACCCGGATTGTTTTCCTCCCCCTTCTCCTTTGCCACATCTTCTCCGAGTTTTGCACGATTGTTTCCTTTTTATTTTCCCGCCTGGAAAAATCCAAGGTCTCCTCCCCCCTCCGCTGGCAGCATGGGTGACAGAGGCAGAGAAATCAGCACAGTGTCAGCAAGAGTTTAGCCCCGCAGCTGGGACCTGAACTTTCAGCAGCAGAGCACAGCACTGGGTCACTGCACTAAAGCAAGCCAATTGATACAAAGTGCTTGCTCGCCCTGGGAAGGGAAGCATCAGGAGCCAGTTGTAAAAAATCTTTAGGCACCCTCTACTGTGAGCTTATAGCGGCAAAGGTTGTTTTTCCTGGGAAAGATGACCGTGGAGTGTGTATTCAGTGTCATGACCTCCAAAGTGATGCAGTATTTGGGTGCTCTCTGCACTCAGGGGGTGATACTGCAGACGGGCAGTGTGGATTTTAGAGCTGAAAATGGAAATGGAGCGTGTGGACTCAACATGCTGCACACGGTGTGAAGTTTTCAGCTGTGCAGGCCTGAACGATCACGTCTGCCAAGAGTTAATGTGCTCAGAAAAAGGATGCTAAAATATTCCTTCCCACTCCAGTTTGGAGCTGAGAACTTGCTAGCCTGTAATATCTTTTATTTATAGCACCTTTTGACTCAAAGGATCTGAAAGTGCCTCTCTCTGGGAGTTACTTCAATGATACCTGCAGGCAGAGGTGTTTCTCTGCAGATGACTCCAGCTGAGGTGTCAGGGCCTCCTTTGCCATGGACACATGTAAGGGACCTCCTCTGCCTTGCCAAATTCCAGCACTTAGTAGTAAGGGCTGGAGGGAAGGGCAGAAATCTGCCCCAAGCCTCAAGGATAGCAAACAGAGAAAACAGACATAGAAACCATATGGGAGAGAGCATTGAGACGATCACTGGGTGGCTTTGGAAGCAGACATTAGGAGGAAGTATGGCCAGTGCTGGATGATATCCTTTTGCAAAGAACTTGGGATAGCCAAACCACAACTCAGAAGAGGGTGTTTGATGGCCCTACCTGGATAATACTCCACCCAACCCAGCCAGATCCAGCTGTGCTGTGGTGGCGAAACTCCGACAGGGACCCTACACAGGCTGCGCATCCCAGTGGTGGAGCTGCTCCTAAGGGGATAGGCTGAGTTTAAATCCTCAAACTCACACATCCCTTAGTAAGAGCAGCCATGGCAGGGCATTTGCTCATTTTAAGTCCACTTCAGTGCCTGCCCATCAGCTGCTCCCCAGGCAGCAGCTGGCGGTGGCTGGAGGACCAGCTCCTCCACGTGGCTCCTGGCAGCTCGAGAGCTGACACTCAGCCCTCCACTCCCCTCCCGTGCTATTCCTGCAGCCCGGGGAGGCAAAAGTCAGGCCCAGCTGGTGGGTTTGCAAATCCAGCCCGTGATTTCTGCTTCATCCACAGCCAGGTGAGATTTTGCCAAGGTACAGGTTAGGCAGCTGCTGAGGACACTGCTGGCTTGTCTGTACCACCCCGAGCATGCTGCTCTACCTGCCTGCCTCCCACCCTGCCTCTGAGACCCCCAAACCAAGCTGGTTGCTCTGCTATTCCCTGAGGTGGCCAGAACGTGTTCAGCAAGAACCAGCCTTTTTTTGGCGCTTCTGCTGGGTCTCCTGAGGGATTTGCCACAGAGAGTGAGTGCCCATCTGTTTCAGCGTCTCTAAGTCCCGTGTCTTCCAAGGAGTCCTGATGTTTCTCAGTGGACAAAGCCATCCAGGCAGCCTCATGAAAAGCCCCAGGGACTCCAGTGGCTGCTTATGGAGCTCTACCCTGCCCTGGGTCTCCAGCCGGGTTTTCAGATTAATGCACTGATGCTTCCGTGATAAAACCCTCAGTGCATCTCTCCTCCCTCCATGTCCTTCCCAAGTCATGCCCAGAATCAGCATCATTATATTTTTTTCTCAAAATCTCTTTCCTCCAGGCACCAGACAAGGTGTATTTGATAGCACTTTATCTCTGTCATGCATATGTCAGTGTCTGAAACTCTGGTTTAATAGGAGTCACATCACTGGCTGGAAGTTGGCTCTCTCGGGTCCTTTCCATGGAGAACATGTGTTTTGCCTCAGTCTTTCTCTGTTTTCCAACAAAAATTGACTCCTCCCTCCTTTGAGGAGGGGGCTGGGGTTAGCACATCCTGGCATTCACAAGGGTTGTGTAGCCTGCTTTTAGGGCATCTCTCGGTCTCTCCCCTTCCTCAGAGAAGAAAATATTTATCTTGTGTGTATATATGAGGGTTTTTTCCCTGTTCTTGGTCCATTGAGTATTGCATCATGTATCATTTCCTTTGGTGCCCCTTCCACATGTGCTGGTTTGGATTTGGGAGTGGGAATGGGAATTCCCAGAACCATGGAATCACAGAATATTCAGAGTTGGTAGGGACCCACAAGGATTATCGAGTCCAGCTCCAAGAATCCTACCATGTACCTGAGGGTGTTGTCCAAATGCTGTGGCAGCCTTGGTGCCACAAGTGCCCTAGGGAGCCTGTTCGAGTGCCTGACCACACTCTGGGGAAGAAAACCTCCTAAGATCCAGCCTATACCTTCCCTGACACAGCTTCACGCTGCTCCCTCAGGTTCTGTCACCAGAGAGAGGTGGCGTGCATATGGACAAGCCTTGTCTCTGTGGAAAAGCTACGAGGGAAATAGGAAAGAAAAAAAAAAAAAACTTAAGAGGAAAAAAAAAAAAAGGAATAAATATTTGGGAGGAGGGCATTTAAGAGGAGAGAAAAACAAATCAAAGCTGGTGCCAGGCTGGAACCAGCAGCTGGTTGCCAGCACAGCAGGCTGAGAAGTTGTTGGTGGAAGCACTCAGTGCCATGTTTGGGTTGCTTAAAAAAATACAGCGTCCCTCCCTTGTTATTCTGCCTCTGCTTTCCTCCCGGCCCCACAAGCAGGAGGAGGGACTCGGCTGCCAGAGGCAGGCTTGGGTTCGCAGCAATGCCAAGGGATGCGGAGCGCGTCCTGCCCTGTCACACGTGTGTGCGCACACGCCTTGGGCAGCTCCGAGCTGGACCGAACCTGCCGGGCTCCTTCAGGGTGCAGGGGCTCCCCGCTCCGGGGAGATGCCAGGGCATTGGCAACCGTGGCACGATCCTTTCCGCCGATGAGAGAGGAGGAGGTGGGAGGGCTGGGGACGGAGGAGAAAGGGAGGGTGGAAGGTTGTAACGCTTGGCTGGAAAAATTTAGAGGAGTACAAAGGAGAGCGCGATGAAAAGGGGTGGCGGCAGAGAGAGGGGGGAAGCAGGAGGCTGTGAACTGGCTGCCGTGGAGGTGGAGGGAGATTTATGTTCGCCGAGTGGCTCGGCCGGGAGCGGGCTGGGAGGGCGCGGGGTGCCGCGGGCAGGGCTGGGGGTGCTGCGGGGAGCCTGACAGCCCCGGCGGGGGAGCAGCGGGGCTTTATCTTCCTCCTTTCTTTCCTCCTCCCTCCTCTGGGCGCTCGGAGGAGAAGGCAAGACAAAAAGCTGAACCGGTGCCAAGAAGGAGCTGCAGCGACTCGAAAATGGCACTCTGCGCCACACTAATATTTCGAAGCTGGGCTGTGCTGGAGAGCCGGGGAACGTGTCAGGAATGAGAATGGCTTGAGACCGTGGGGCCACTGGCCGGGCTCAGGGGTGTCCTCCCTCCTCCCTGCTTCCCCTTCGCCTTTTAAATGTGACCCTTTTCTCCCCCAGCGATATTCAGGAGCTCTGGGAAAATGAGGGGATCTTTGATGGGGAGGACTTGGAGTGTAAAGGGGCTCATCCCTTCCTTCCATCTCTGTATCGGGGGAGACTTTTTTTTTTTTTTTCTTTTTTTTCCCCTGAGGAAGAAAAGAAGACTCTTGGGGAGTTTTCTGGCTGTTTTCCTCTTGCCTTTCCCCTCCTAGCCGCTGTCCTCCTCCTCCTCTCATTGTACCCGTAGGGCTGCTGTTGTGGCTCTGTATCTTGATGCAAGGTTACTTGTAGGACACGGGAGGCTCTGCTGCAAGGTGCAGCAGCATCGCCTGCGTCGGTGTTTCCCTCCGTTCCTCATTTGCTGGCAGATGAGGCAACTTCCAAGCGGCTCCACGGCTCAGCTCAGCGCCTGGTTGATGCAGTGGCGCTGTGTGGGTTGCGAAAGCCCCTTCCTGCAAAAACCTGTCTGGATAAAACAAACAAACAAACATGTAGGGCTGAAACCGCATCATTTCGCGATGCTGGTTCGTTTGCAACAAATGGGATGGAGTTTTGTGGCGATTTCTGTCTGAAAGCGAAGGTTTTTTGCCCTGTGCTGATCCTCTTGTCATTCCATTCGCAGGCAGGGAAGAAACCAAACCAAACAAAACACCTCTATTTTTAAGGGTTTTATTTTGTTTTCAACGTTTTAAAAATTATAACCTTGTAGGAGTTCAGTAGTTGAAGTTATGTGCAAATATGTTTCCCCCTCCCATTTTTGGATCATCCTGGAATTTGTATTTGAAGTTTCAGGTTGTCATTACAGAAACTAGAGACTGTGGAAAGGGAAAACCCCAACCTCTGGTTTTGAAAACAGGTCTAGATCCTGTTCGAACAGCAGTTTTAGCCCTCACATAGTCAGCAGGTCAGGTTCACGGAGACCTTTCTAAAGCACAGGCAGAGCCTCATTAGCTTGCTGCATCTCAGAATCTTGTGGATTATTGGGTTGTTAGCTTGGCCCATTTTGTAGTCTCAGGCATGGGATGATCCCAGTGACCTCTTTCTCACCTGAAAACCATGCCCTAGCACACATTCAAACCACTTCAAACCTCACCTTTGGTCTCAGACACGTAGACCTGGTTTGGGAGCACCTACCCCTGCCCAGGCAAGGCCTTTTGGAAATAGTGTGATAAATAGGGGGGAGTTCAGGCAGACTTAAAGATGTTGTCTAGCATGCTCCCCTCACCTCTTCTTCTCACAGCTCCTCTCAGATCAATAGTCCTTCCTCTGTGGAGGATCAAATGCTCTGTCCCAAATTAACGCTGTTGGGTAGTGGCACTCATTTCTAAGTTGATGCCAGCAGATTTTGTATGGAGTAGGATGAATAGACCCGCTGTTCCCTTGCTCTTCCTCACCTCTCAGCTGTGCTTTGTACCCTGCATTTGCCACAGCCCAACTTGTGCCTGTGTAGAGAAGGTGCTGCCATTTCTTGTTCTTTTCCTTTGTTGTGACTGCAGTGCTCGGCCCAGGAAACCCTGGCTTCTTCACCATGGAAATATGGTGAAGAGGTTTGGCCAAAGAACCTGGAGTGTGTTCTTGTACCTTTCTCCTGATCCTACCTGTTGTCTCTGAATAAAGGACATGCATAAAACACACAAGTTTTCTGTAAACAGATGCGCATGCTGTTTGGTTTTCAGTTGTCTCTTTGGATATGAGTTGAGCTGTTTGAACACCATCCCTGCCCAGGGCACAGACAAGGCAGACCTTGCCTGAATTGCATAGAATCACAGAATCCTAGCATGGTTTGGGTTGGAATGAACCTTGAAGCTTGTGCAGTTCCACCCCTTGCCTTAGGCAGGGACACCTCCCACCACACCAGATTGCTCCAAGCCCCATCCAGCCTGGGAACCCTTCCAGGGTTAGGGCAGCCACAGCTTCTCTGGGCACCCTGTGCCGGGGCCTCCCCGTCCTACAGCCAAGAATTCCTTCCCAATATCCCATCTATCCCCGCCCTCTTGCAGTGTGAAGCCATTCCTCCTTGTCCTGTCACTTCACGTCCTTGTCCAAAGTCCCTCTCCAGCTCTTCTGGAGCTTTTTTAGGTATGAGCAGATACTCAAGATCTTCCTGGAATCCTCTCTCCCCCTCTGAACAATTCCAATGCTTCAGTCTTTTCTCATAGATTGGGTGTTCCAGAATTTTCCAGATGTTCTTGCTGACACATTTGGCTGCAGCTACTGCTGTTCCTCTGGGCAGAACCACCTCTTTTTAACCTGAGATCTCTGAGGATGGGAATCTCAGGGATCCATGGGATTCTAATCTACAAGAAAAAGTGGCACAAGTGCGGATTAAAGCCTGTCAACATGACCAGCGGAGACCCCGGTGTCTGTCCTGACCCACCACTCACTGAACAAACCATTGCTCATGCTTTTAGATCTGGAGCCAGCTTGTGTTTACTTCTGATTTAAACTTCATCAGTTTTCAAATACTTCAGTTATCAAATAACAACTCCCAGCAGATTTACAGAGAGGATCCCAAAGATATGACAGCATCCATGCATGCATAGCAGCAAAATAGTGGTTTTTATTCAAGGAGAACTGGGAGCCTTTACAAACTTTCAAATAACAAACCTTGTTATTTCAGTAGGCAGACTTGTTTCATTTCTTGAAATCTTGACCATAGGGGAGCTTGTGGAATGCATCTTGTCCATCTTGGGGCAAAAATTCTACTCTTGTTCTTTTCAAGTTGTCAAGTAAGCCACCTGGGCAGCTTGGTCATGCTTCCCAAGGAGGGAAGGCTTTGACATGGCCCCTGTAGGTTTTCTGTCTTTATTTCTCCCTGTGTGAAAGAAGTGTCTTCAGATATATTGTCCTGAAACATGATGTCTAATGTGTCTCAAGTTTCTTCCTTCAAATCCTTCATCCTTTTAACACTTTGTAATGAGAAACATTGTCTGCTTGAAGTTACTATGAGGTGACTTGTGTCTGGAAGGGTTAATCTAAAGGCTCTTCTCCACTCCTTCTCCCCACACTTTCCCCACTCCCAATCTTATTTTTTTTGGACCTGTAACCTCACATTTCTGTAATCTAAATGTGCAAATGCTTTGCAGTCACGGTCCAGTAGCTGGGTTAATCTCAGACCCCCGGAGTGGCAGATGGCTGATTTGTTGCTGATTCCAGTTTATAGAGAATTGTGTCACCTATTATCTTTGCACAGGCTGATGCTTAAAAGGATGCCTTTGGCAAAATCAGTGAAAAGCAAAGCAAAGCCAAGCAAACACTCTCTGATCTGCATCACCACAGGTGAAAATGTGAAATATTTCACCTTTGTGTGAAGGGCTGGAGAGGTGGACAAAGAGGAGAGGAGGTGGGAAGGGAGGAAGGGGAGATGAAGACCTCATTTTCATACCAGAAGTACCAAAGCACAGTGCAGAGCAGGTCTGCTATAGTCACGATGTTGAACCACGAGCACTTACTCCATTTTAAATGGTTTTGCAATGTGGTGCCAATCCTTGGCTTCAGCTCCCTCCTTTAACTCTCATACAAACCAGGCGGGTCGGCTTCTTGGGAGACCTTCCTGCTCTCTTCCCAAGCTTTTCTAACATGAGTTGTCAGAGGAATCCACGGCACCGCTCCCTGAGATCACAGCTCCTTGTGAGCCCCGTGGCTGCTGGGGAAGTCTGTGGTGGCTCTGTGATGCCAACATGCCTACAAGGGGTGCTTGGGAGGGGAAGCTTACACATCCGTGCGGGGTAAGGGGAATCTGGGCGGGTCTTGCAAAACACAGAGGGTGGACCCCACCGTTGGGTGCTCACAGGGCCCCAGCTGGCAAGTGGCGATGGCCATACTGGAAGTTGTAAGGAAATTGGAAGTGCAGAGGAAAACTCTGGATGCTTGTGACCATTTTCTACACAGTCAACCCTACAATCAAGGTTTTCTTTTTTTCTCTTTGCTCTGGGAAACACCACAGGGTCAGATGAAGAATTTGGGAAGAGAGTGTGGGTTCCCTGTGCAGAGTCCAGTGACGAAATCTGTGAACAAGGTAAGAACAAGGGGATATGGCTGTGATGATTTTTGTTTCCTCCTTTTCCCTTTCCAGAGAGAATTTTACAATGTTGGACACAAAATTTAGGTATGTGTATCACAGAAACTGATAGTCCAAGCACTGAGCAAATGAGTCTAAAATGTTAATTTGGGTTTCTTTTAATGCATTATGATGGTTTGGGTTTTAGAACAGTTTGTATTGTATCCAAATGGTCTATGTGTGAATAATTGTTACCAACCTCCTGACACCGGGACCTAATTAGGAAGTAAGAGCCTTAAATAGGCCATTTGCGTAGTGAGCTTCCATATGTCTCCTTGCACAATTTATTTGCTCCACTCCATTGAGATATAATGAGAATGAAACTCTTAGAACTGCTTTTGACTCTGAGGCTCTTCTCTTCATCTACTCTGCAGTTATAGCCCCTATTAAGAAGATAATATCTGTTTCCCTGTTTTTGGAAAGAAAAAAGCTAAGCTACTGCTACTTTCAGTCCAGATTGCCCAAGCTTTTCTGTTTCCAAGTTTCCATTGGAAATAAAATGAGAGATGCCAAAAAAAACCAAACATGCAATAAAAATAGAATGCCATCAAGGAAAGCAGAAAGGTCAGGACAGGATGATCTTGAAGGAGTACTACCTATCCCACCTACCTCACAACCCTGCTGAAAGCTGATGCTGTTGCCTTTCAGTTAATGTATAAATGAAAAGTTAGGATGTCCATGGATAGAAGCAATTTGAGGAGATCTGTATTTGTTCTGTTTGGCTTTCTTCCTGTGAGGATGTGAGGAAGGGGGAAAGGTTGCTGAAAGGTGGCCTGGGTTTTGTCTCAGTTTTGGATATTTATCTCAGTCTGAACCAACATCCACCCTGGGACTCCTTGTTCATGTTTAAATGCAGCGTATGTTCTTCAAGTATACTTTCAGAATATATCCTTTATTTCCAAACACCTATTGCCAAACATGACTCCATCTCACACTTCATGTATCCTATTTGATTATTTTACTCCCATCATTCTGAAATCAGCAAAACTTAAATGTATGATTACGTGCTGTTTTCTATCAGGATAAACTTTAATAAATTCTAAAGTTTCAGGGTTTTTTTTTCACCCCCAAATCTGGATCTTGTTTATTTTCCCAGTGAAAGACAACTCTACTTGAAATGATTTTGTTTATGATAATTCACTTTCATGTTCCCTTCCAGGAATTGTCATTGCCTTCCAGAAGGGAGGTTAGTGCTAGTCCCCTCACGGTGATAATTATAATCAGACCTGTCAGCCTTCACACACTCTGTGCTTATCACTTGCATTTAGGAGGATTTTTCCTGAAGCCTATTACCAGTTCTGCTTCTTAGGGAAAAACAGTCATGATTTTTTTTCTGCTAATCTTTGATGGCTCTCAGCTTTGAAAGCACGGAGAGGAGCAAAATGACTGCCAGTTGCAGTTAAAGAAACTGTCTGTTGGTGCTGGTGTGGAGCTCTGGAAAGCCAAAGAGCGGGCAGGTATAATCTGGGAAAATGCTGAGGGGTTTAATTTGTTTGTGACAACACTTCAGGTGTGCTGGAAACACAAAACAGTGAATTTCCCAGTGGTAGTGCTCACAGGTACTACCCCCTAGACACAGGCTTCAGGTGGCAGGTGGCTCTCGGCAGTGCTGCCCTCTGTCCCTGCTGCTTTGGGCAGCGGTCCCTGCCCATGCTGAGAGGCTTGGAAGCAGGATGGCCAGAGAAGTGGCTGCAGTTGCTGCTGCAGGCAATGGCTGGCATCACATGGACCAGTTGCCACCAGTACAGCAGCAACCAGCTGGCCCAAGTGGCTGTGTTGAGTAAAATGTGGTTCAGTGTTTTATTCAGCCCGGGATGTTTGAAAACTGTCCCCCCTAGTGTTATTCCCTGGGAAGCATGTTGACCCATTTATAGATTTCCCCTCATTTTCACTCCATTATTTCTATTGATGTGCTGATAACCCTTCTTACATTTCTGGTTTTTACTAACATGAAGACAAAAAGTTACAAATTTTACCATTTCATTAGACTGAATGACTTATGTATCTTTAAGTCCTTCCTCTGTTATTACCACGCTTTTTGTAATGCACTCAGAGATTTCGGCTCCCTTGTTTTTGGCAGAATTTGAGGATGGTCAGAATTTTATAGCTATTTTAGCAAAGGAGATGGTGGAAGATTGGGAACTCTTATGTGCAGTTTTATATTTACAGTGCACAAGGATATGTTTTGCCTTTGTTTTATTTAAATTCACTGGGAAATAGAGATTTATTTATCAGGTGTCATTCCCTGAAGGATGATAAATGCCATAAAGAGAAGACTTCATCTATTATGCAAACAGATTTGAAGGCTTTGCTATTACATTCCTCTGCCTGTTGAATGGAGTAAAAATGCCTTTGGCAGAACAGAGGCAGAGTGATGCTTAGCAGTAGCATCTTGTGACCTTTTGATCAGCTGAGATCTCAAGCCATATTAGTGGACAGATTATGATGTGATGGAAAGAAGGCCAGGAATAGCCTTTTCATCATGAGATCCTTTCTGTGGATATCCTTCTTGGGTGTATTCAGGTGGTTAATCACTAGGGCCAGGGCAATCATTTGGAAACAGGGGAGTGAAATGCTGGTACAGGCAATCCAAATACACTCAGGTTTGCCAAATGCAGCTGGATATTAGAGCTAATAGTTTCTTCCTAATATTCTCCTACCATCCTGTTTCTATCAAGGCTGTGGGTGACCTTGCAATTCTTTTTCTGTCTCTAATAACCCCATTTTGGCAGAAAGAGCAACACAAAATGAACCTTGAGTCCTTGGACCACAGGGGAGCTGCAGTCCCCGAGTCAAAGGAATGCACATGGAGAATATGGATATCAGACTGTGAAGGGAAACTCACATGAAAATGCCTCTGTCATTTTACAGATAATAACAGTAGTGCTTAAACCTATTTTGACCCTTCCAAAGATAAAAGAAATAATGCAGGTTTCAAAAAATGCACAGCCTTGATAGTATTTCTCATCTTACAGGCCAAACAGAGAAAAGAACAACTTTTACTTTATCTTACCTGCCTGCCTGTGCAGAAGTACTCCTTAAACTTTGCTCTGGGCTTTGAATTAGCCTCCTTTTCGTCTTAATGGCCAAGAGGAATCTGCAGCCTCCTTGAAAATCAAACGTAAAAAACCTCTTACTCACTGCTGACTCTGCACATCAATAGCAGTTGTGCCAAAGCTTGACCTAGGTGCTGTGGTCACTTTTGGAAGGAAAAGGGGCAGACACAAGGGTGTGGAATGTCTCTGGGTCTGTCTGATCATGATCACATGCCCAGGCAGCCCATGCTTGTGATGGACTGTGCATCATCACCCTGAACATTGTTAGCAGTGGGTTGTCCGAGTTACACACTCTTTTTTTTTCCCCTCCTGAAGTCAAACAAGCTGCTCATTTCACTGCCAGGAAGAAGAAGGGCCGGCAGTGTGGGAATCCCAAACTCAGTCAGTGTAGTGGGGATGCTGATGCACCAGGTCTGGAGAACCATAGCTACCACAGCCCTGGGGAAGCTCTTTGAAAATAAGGAGGTTGTGGAGGTGGGAGAAGCATACAGCAGGACGCCGTCTCCTCCCATCTTCCCCGGCCTCTTCAATCAGGTGCCTGCTGGGCTTCCCACTCCTCCCACCTTTTGCACTAGGATTGTAAGGCAGTAGATTCTGCTGGCATGAGGGAATCTGCCATCCTCCTGGCATTATAGCTTCCTGAGTCAGGAAGGCACTGTGAAACATCGAGGCTGTGAGCCCACGTGGTGCCTTTAGCTGCTTCTGCCAGGGCCACAGAGGTGTCCAAACAGGAGCAGGGAGGTGACACCCACTGCTGACACAGGTCTGCACCACTTTTCCTTGGGAAAAACAGGCACTGCAAAAGGTCGGTGGCAGCCTGGGTGCTGTCCACAAAGCAAGTGTTGTTGCTGAAATACAGCCAGCTCTCCAGCTTAAGGAGCTCCCTCCTAGGCTCCATCTGCAAACCATGAGTAGGTTGCTGCACAGGGTAGGAGTGTCATGAGCTAAACCCTTCAAAGGGATGTGTTCCTCTGAACAGCTCGCATATCAGAGTAAGAGGTTCTGATGGCAGCTTTGAAATCTTTTCACTGAGAAGGCTTTGTGGTGTGTGTGGTGAAGAGAGTGTAGCCATGAAGTATTTCCTCTGCCTCCCTGCTCAACCTTGAGTCCCTGTGGGGTGTAGGAGGGTGTCAAGGTTTGGGTGACACAGTACCGGGTCTTCCCTCTTGGTTTGGGATTGCATTAATCCAACTTTACCTTCTGCCAGATGGCCTTCTCTTGGTAAAATCAGTTCTTGAAGTAAAGAACTTGCATTCAGCTCCTTGTAGCTCAGAGAAATCCATAAAAACAGACTTGCTCTGCCTTTTACTGGTCAGGACAGAAAGTTGCTCTGGGACATCTAATGATATCCCAGTTGTCTTGGTTTAACTCCAACAGGCCCCTCGTAGGATCAAGGAGAGGACTGGAAGGGTGAAAACTGGAAAACTCACGAGTTGGCACAAAGACAGTTTAACAGGGAAACAAAAAGCCGTGCACACCAGCAAAGCAAAGCAAAGAATGGATTCCCTGCTTGCCATGGGCAGACAGGTGTTCAACCATCTCCAGAGACCCAGAACCCGTCACAGGTGACAGTGACTTGGAAAAACAAATACCATCACTCCAAACATCCTCCCTTCCTCCTCCTTCTTCCCACTCTTTATACACTGAACATGATGTCACAAGGTCTGGAACATCCCTTTGGTCACTTGGGGTCACCTGTCCTGGCTGTGTCTCCTCCCAGCCTCCCAAGCACCCCCAGCCCCTCCCCAGCCTGGCAGTGCAAAAAGCACCAAAGGCCTTGGCTCTGTGCAAACCCTGCTCAGCAACAACAAAAACATCTCTGTGTTATCCACCCTGTGTTCGGCACAAACCCAAAGCACAGCCCCACTCCAGCCACTGGGAAGAAAATGAACCCTCCCCCAGACAAAACCAGCACACCCATGCAGCATAGTTGGAGCATACGGCAAGTACTGAAGGTGGGATGCTTTTCTGGGAGTAAGAAATTTAAATTAGCAAACTTTGAAAATGTAGGATCAGGCAGATGTCCGTGATGTGTAATGGGATAAGGAGGACAGTGATTTGCTTATGAAGTTCATCTGTCCATGCATAACTTTTTTTTTTTTCACTTTAGACACACCACATCTGATTCCTTGCAAATATTCTTAGATTGCAGACAGCAGTAAACACGCCTCCTCTTCAGTAAGAGTTATTTCATGAACCAGCAGAAGGATTACTGTCATAACCAAATTTACAGCCATACAATTCCCTTCTTCTGGCTGGAAAGAAGTAATCTTGACCAGGAAAAGAAATATGTCATAACAATAACTTAAGCAAGTTAAACAGTATCTGGGAACGTTCATGGGAATGCAACTGGGTATACTCAAAGTCCTAAACCAGTTCTAGGCACACTTTTGGTCCGGCTAGCAAGCTCCTAAATCACCCTTAAGCATGGATCAGGGCTCACCCCTGTGAGCTGTTTGCATTTAGCTGCTGTGTTAGGAAAATTGAGACACGGCTGTGAGCAGAGGTACAAACCTCTCCGTGCCAGTTGGCCTCCATGCCTGGGAGTATTTCTGGGCACATTTAATTACTGCTGGCGGAAGAGGCTCAGGCCCAACTGAGAAACTGGACGCCTTCACTCTAAACTCCATTTGTCAGCAGTGGGAGAGGGGAGCCACCATCAGAGGTTGATTCAGCCTCCCTTGATCCTGACCTGTCCAAATTTTAGACAGGTGCTGAGGCAGCTCAGCCTGCAGGGTTTAACATGCTGACAGCAGAGGAAAGGCTGTATCATCCCCCAAAAAGCAAAGTATAGTACAGGTACATTTCCTGCATATTTACTAGTCACCTCCCCAGCCTCTTCAAGCTCATGTAAAAAGATTATTAAATCATTGAGGTGCTTTTTCCTGCATCAGGGAACGTCACACGTTATTTTTAATTTTTTTCTCCCTTACCATGAGGCGCTTCCTTTCTCAATAAGTTTCAGCCATAAGATAGGCATTCTATAAAATTTGCTTTCAACAGTTTGGTCCTTGATAGTTAAACGTGTCCCTAGGAGACAATTGTAGACTTATACATAATAAAGGAGTTCATGGAAGCATTATGTCTTTCAAATGTAGGTAAAACCTTTGTTCGTTATAGAAAGTTTTATTTTGACTTCACCCTATCAAAATATATTTACACACATACATAGATACTATTTTTTCTCACTGAGCTAAAAACCTCATTGAAAAGAAATAACTCTGGCTCAGCTCCTGCAACCACAGTGTAATGTTTCATTATCTTTTCTTTCATTGAAATCTTCTCATGCACAAGGTGATCTGATTTAATACTTGTTTAAACATATCAAACAAAACATTTTCTCTTCAAGAATACCTCAAGTGTTTGGTCACAGTGGGGATGAAATTATTGATTGGATTTGGCACATATTTGGAAACATGACCTTAATCTGCAGGTTTCAGGGAAAAAGGTATTTTCCCCAGGTACTGCAGCAAGTCAGATAAGTAAATTATACTTTTGACATGTTAAAGATGTTTCATTTTAGACAAAGGAAATGATATCCCAGTTGTGTCACTGAAACTCAATGTCCTGTGTTACTTGTTAACAGCTGCACATTTGTTGTTTCAGTGTCCCAGTTTGCTCTCAAGTATAAATGAACTGCTACATACCAAATAATCAATAGTCCTGCCAGCTCTGGAAATACAATATTGCTATTAATATTGATCCACACAACAGAAATCAAGGCATCAAACTTTGCAGGCATTACTTGCCAGCACCCTGCATTTTACCTGCAGAGCAACCACTTGAAAATCACTATTCCCCAGGGAATAATGTTTTATGCTCACCCTCATTCCCTGTGTCATAACAAGCACAAATATAAACATAAGAGGATCAGGGCACAGGTGATAGGGTGCATATAGATTTATTTCAGCCTTCTGTGGTTGCTGGGTGCAGCAAACCAAATGCAAAGAGCACCACTGAAAACAATCTGCATCAACCCCAGTGTTCGTCTCTAAAGGCACAGCACTTCTGGGCCGGCCAAAATAATCAGTGTCCTGGCTCTTAGAACCCTTTCTAGTGCCCAAAGGGGCTCCAGGAGAGCTGCACAGGGACTGGGGACAAGGCATGGAGGGACAGGACACAGGGAGTGGCTTCCCAGTGCCAGAGGGCAGGGCTGGATGGGATCTTGGGAAGGAATTGCTGTGTGTGAGGGTGGGGAGGCCCTGGCCCAGGGTGCCCAGAGCAGCTGTGGCTGCCCCTGGATGCCCTGGAAGTGCCCAAGGACAGGCTGGCCCAGGCTTAGAGCACCCTGGGATAGTGGGAGGTGTCCCTGCCCATGGCAGGGGGGCTGGGCTAAATGATCTTTAAGGTCCCTTTCAATTCAGACTGTTCTGTGGTGCTATGGGAAGGGTGAGATGGTCCACGGATGGATGGCCTGAGGCCTCTGGCAGCCCTCTCCAAGCACTGGGAGCACCATCAGTACTGAAAGCTCATAGGGTTTTCTTGCAGAGGTGATTTCAGATTCAAGTTCCCAGGTGGGATAAAAAAAAAAAAGGTCCTGCAACACTGAGTACTGCTGGCAGCATCAAAAGCATCTGTTCCTTGTTCACCTGTCCCCTCCGAGCTGCCAGGTTGCCTTGGGAGGGAGAAAATGTGGTGGTCCCCATTCTCACATGTGTGTTCACACACACCTCTGTGAAGCTGGTGGGTTTTGTCATATCTGTAATGACTTTGCAATGAAGCTGTGAATGAAAGTTTGGCAGACTGGTTTTGTAATTGTCAGCCTTCCCAGAAGCAGCCCGGAATTTCATCAACTAAGGTATAGGCATGATTTCTTATAAGCTCTTTTCAGATTTTACTAGATCGAGACAAATTAAATCAGTATTTTATCTGTGTGCCACCAAAATTAGTTGTCACTGATCTCTTCATAAAGGAATACTATAGTTCTGGTCCCTTATGTTTGAGCAGCAGCTGCACTAGATGATGCTCCCGTTTCTTTAATAAGCGGCTGTAGTTCAAGAAGAATGACGAGAAGTAAGAAACTTGGATGTGAGTAAAGCACAGCCTTGGTGAGGATAAGTAGGTGGAGTTGGAAATTTGCGAGGGAATGGTCAAACCATGACACCGTGGCTGGGTAAAGGTGCAGGACCTTGGTGGAAATGTAAGAGCAGGAGCCTCAGATGGCAGGAAGGAGTCCATGAGAGGCCCTGACAGCGTGAGGGAGGAAAAAAGAAATCCTTCCTTTCGCACGACTTAGGAAGAGGGCATCAGGAGAAACAGTACCCTCTGCAGTGCCTTGCTCCTCTCCTTGAGATGGTGGCCTGATTGTGATTCAGTGTCATCATGACCTGCTGTGCTACCAGCTTAGTTCTCCCTTCTAGGTGACCTTTACCCACATCGTTCCCTGGCTCCCAAGGAGCAAATTTATCAGCCTTATCCTTCATCAGAGAACTTCAGCTTATCTCCTCCATGAAAAGCCATTTAGCACCTGTGAGATGAAGCTCAAGACAACATCTTGGGAAGCCTACATGAGGAATGAGATTTGTGTTATCTCTTACTGGGAGCAATCAAGGTCAGGATTGAAGAGCAGTCAGAGTTGCAGAGAAAATGAATGCAAGGCTCTTTATCTACTGGCGATTCCTAAGACCCGACTTCATATCAAAGATTACATTTCTACACTCTTTCTGAGGCAAGAAACTAAAATTCAGACACTCAGCCAGGAGCACGTATGACTTAGGGTTGGTGCTTTGGAAGAGCTTGGAGGTAGGGCTGAGGTTGTCACCAGCTGTAGCTGTGTAGTGTCAGCAAAAAGAGGTGGTGCCATAGTTGCAATCTTTCAAAACATTTCTCCCCCCCACCAGTGTCGCCTCTTCCCTGTACAGCCTCAGCAGCTTACTTCAGCTGTGACTGAAACCACAAGTTATGTCATTATAATTTTTGCTCCCTCTGGATGGTGAGTGTATGGCCATTTCTGCCCTTATCTCCCCTTTAAGATAAAATGCCCCAAAATGCCATCATTGAAGTTCACAGGTCATCGGTGACTTTAAAATCCTCTCCAATCGCCTTGGATCAAACCCAAATGAAATAAAAATCCATGAGAGAGTCAAGGGGTCAAGACACCAAAGTAAGGTGTCCAAGGCAAGCAGCTTGCTGGTTTCAGAGTGTTTCTGGCAGCCATCTGCTCATTTGAATTTGAGGATGTGACGCTTTTAGAAGTCAGAGAAAAAACACACACAGACCCACAGTCTTCAGGTACTTTACTTGATAACAGGATTCTCTTTTTTGTGCCCATTTTCCTGCAAGTTCAAGAATGTCCTGTTTTGCAATCATACTGACAGCAGGTGTCTGTAATGCTGAAATACCATGATGTGTAATTCTCCAACTAAAGAAAGTAAAAAATCTGAAGCCTTGAAACATTTTCTCTTCACTCATCTTCATGAATCAGCAACAGAATAGACCGTGTTACTAAAACTTGATAGGCACTCATTTATTTACATGGTTAATGATTCTCCCTTTCTAGCTAAAAAGATACAGTTTTTATCATTCTACTCCTATTTCAGCTCTGGTCTCTGGTCTGTGTAACAAAGAAAGTGATCCTTTTATGGATGGTGTTAACTGAGACACCAGTGACAAAACCACATTTAAGAGCTAAATTCCCCTTTTATTCTCAAAGGTGATCAGGATCAAAGCACTAAGAGTCCAAAGCTGAAGAGAGAAAATTGAACTCCTGGTGTGTCCTTCCTGTGAACAAATAAAGACATTATAGATTCCCTTGTGCCAGCGTGACCCTTTTAATCAGCAGCATGGCCACAGTTATGAAGATGATATTGTGGCAGTCCATAAAATCCTTCTCATGGCCAGAGCATCCTAAAGCAAATATATTATTGTTCTTGGCCCAACATGAGTGTGACAATAAAGGATGAAGATGGGAGTTAAGAACCCTGCAGAGGCAGGCAGCAGTGGAGACAGGCTCTGCAGAGCCCATTGGTACAACCAGCTGTGGCCAGCTGTTGCCCGGGTTGGGTGCATCTCACTGGGAGAGGTTTGCAACAGGACTGTGGGCAAGGCTGGTGTACTGAGAGCCCTTTCCTTGCAGGAGTGACAGCCCTGGGGAGGAGATGAAGGTGTAAGAGCAGATGTTTACTCTCTTACTTGGCACTTGCTTAGGGAAAACATTCTTTCTCGCTTTAAAAAAAACCAAAAAAAACCAAAAAACCCCAAAACTAAAATGAATAAGGCATTCATAAACTAATGAAAGCTGCATTTTCATCTGTTATAATGGGCTTCATGGACATTCACCACATCACAATGTTTATCTGCAAAGCAGTATTTCTCCACACCTGAAGAAAAGGGACAGCAGGAGTACCTCAGCATATTCAACCCACTTCTGGCATCTGGTGTCAGGATTTTAATGGCACACATGTTACCTTGGGTTTTTTTTTTGACACCTTCATTTTGCTTTAAGTGACAATAATTAGCTTTGATGCCATTCTTTTCAAGCATTAATTTCAGTGCCTCAGTAAGCAGGGCATAACACTATTCTTGTATCAGAAAATGGGAAGAAACCTGAGTGAGGTGATTCAGTTGTGGCCACAGAGCAGAACAGACTTTGATTTTCTACATCCTATCCTAAGTGTACATTGCACCTCCAACAGGAAGATTTACCCATGAATAGGCTGTGTCACATGGGGTGCGAACCAAAGGCTTGCACCAAACTGTGATGAAGAGAACGGAAATCTCTCATTTAGCTTCTTGTGGTGCTGGATTGTTCACCTTCAGACTGTTTTGCAGAGTTAAGAAGCCATAACTGGAAGGAAAAATATTCAGCTTGGTAGATAAAGCAAATCGCATGAGGCTGCCGGTACTTTCCTTCCATTGTTGTCACTGCCCACCTTCGGTCAACGCTTTCTAGTGGGATTTTCTGTAAGTCTTGTTTGGCATAGAGAAGCAAAGAATGACCTCCTCTGTGCTTCCTGTTTGTTTTCTTCTGATTTCAAATTTGCTTCGAGGGCAATTTGGGTTCAGTCTCCTTCTGATGCTCTGTAGGACTCACCAGCTCCTGTGCTGGTGTCTGTCAGCAGCAGCAGCAGTGACTTGGGAGGCCCAGAGTAGTGAGGGCAAAACTGGGAGTCCCTGCAAAAGCTAACTGGTGGCACTAGGTCACCCATAATTAGCCAAATTTGGTGGGGGAAAGCACTTGCTTGTTTAAAATAGTCCAGTTCTTCAACTCAGTGCTTCTGAGGGGGTCCTGAAAGTCTTGGGGCAGGGATTTAATCCTGAAACGATCCTTCTGGGCCCTGAGTTGGGAACCTATGGCATTCCCAAATGGGTTTGCTGTATTACAGGTGGCCTTACTGCCAGCTTTGAGGACCCACACTTTGGTGCAACCACATTTGCTGTTGAAGGGCCACTGTGTCCCTTCAAATCCTCTGGCCTGTCCTGTCTCCCAGTATGGCACTGCTTTTGATTTACAGTGAGAGGAGATGTGACAAAGGAGCCTCTCTGGGCCCCCTCCTCCTTGGAAAAGAGCTGTAAACCTAAATGGGTTGCATCCCAGTGAAATCAGCTGGTGAACGAATCAGTCAAGTGAGTTCAGAAATATTCCCTCTGCTTCCAGGGAGAACTCAAAAATTACTCCCTGATAATTGAGGAGCCATCCCTTCACACAGCTGCAGAGCCACTGCCACCGTGGCATTTTCCACAAAGGCACCCTGTGGTCATGCAGCTCTCAACACAAAGAGAGAAGGAGGGAAGTGGGCAATAACATCCTTCCTCCACCGTCTTGTCCACCCTACAGACACCTCTCCTGGCCAAGGAAAGGGCTTGTTATTCCTAGACTTGGTTGTCCTCTAAAGGGCAGATCAATTGGCCAAGGTTAGGCCTAGGGAGTGGAGGAATCTGTGGCTCAGTACCAAGCCAAGCTGCTTCTTCTCATGAAAGTTTAAAAGAGCACCATTCCCCAGTTTCATGTACCTTGAGATCCTGGCTGCTGCCTACAGAATGATGATTTTGTGAGGCTTTTATAAAACACTGGAGAAAACTAGGATGCCCCTGGCTGAAAGTTCCCTGTCCACGCAGGCCTGACCTGCAGGGAGGAGTTGGTTTTCTGGACAATGGTTCATAGGATGAGGATAGTTTGGCAACAGACTCCAGCAAGTTGTGGGAGAAGAGTTTTCTGAGCACAGACAGTCAGCCATTGTTAATATTTTACTGCCATCCCTGGCACTGTTCAAGGCCAGGGAGGATGGTGCTCTGAGCAACCTGATCTAGAGGAAGGTGTCCCTGCCGTGGCAGAAGGGTAGAAATGAGATGATCTTGAAGCTCCCTTCCAACTAAAACCATCCTGTGATCCCATGACATAGTGTGATTAATAGGCCAGAAGGTGCTCACAGGAACATTTCTACATGGCAGAGAAAGCAATTTTATCTACATTGTGACTAAAGCACCAAAACCACCCTTTGCTGACACCACCACAGGCAGTTTTTACCCTGGCATTTAATTCAGAGTATTTTAAGTGTTACAAGCATAGGACTGTTTGGTAGTGCCAGAGCTGAGACTTAAAAAGAACTGAGGTAGTGGAGACACTGAAATGATTTAGGTCAGACCCGTTCCTCTCCATATTTCTCTTGCCTTGCTTAGTTTGTGCAAAGCTTCATTCCCTATCTCACAGCTGGTGGACAGAGCCAGGGAGGCACATCCAAAAGTTTGTGTCTGCCTGCTAGGCTCCAGAAGGACAAAAGGAGCAATCATTTAGATGTGAACTGAGCCAGTTAAATGTCTGAGCAGTGTTTCGAAAGTGAACATGGGCGGCATCAGAAATTTCCCATCAGCTGTAATAAGGCCAATTACTTTGCCAGTTGCTGATTCCACTGTGATTTGTTTAGTGCAGTCATGCTTCAGCCTCTTGCCTGGCCTGATGCATTTTGTTTATGCTGACGGTTCATTTGCAGAGATTTTCTCTTCTTTCTTCCTGGTGTTGTCTCCTTTCCATGGGCCTGTCTCAGAGCCCAGAGTAATCCTCTTCCCTCTGCCCCTCCCAGATAGGGCAGGGTATCCTGAAATGGTGACAAGTTTCTTGGGAGCAAGAGGTGCTGCTGTTGTTCCCAACTAGTTTGTAGATGCAGAGATGATCCTCCCCCTTCCCCTTCAAGCTCTGAGTTTAGAAAGCAAAAAATGCTCCCAAGAAGTCAAGGAGCTTCTCGAGGAGTGGGGCTGTTGGGATCAGATGGTGCTGGTGGCTGCTTTTATCTCAGGGATAGAAAGAGGGACCTTGTGCCTCTCCTTGTGACAAAGGCACACAAGGACACATGCACATTCACAGTCCATCTCCCTGGAGAGTTAGCTGGATATTTTCATTAGTGTTTACTTTCAAGTCCTTGGAAATTAATGGGTGTCCCCATAACCACTTTGCACAAGAGCTGTGTTTCTTTTCCTGCTAATTGCAGGAAGAGTGCTAATCATGGGCGTTAAAGGAACGCATCTGCCTGACTGGCAACTTGGATGAAAAGTGCTGCAATATCTCCCAGGGATTTTAAAAGCTGGTTTAATTCCCTTTTCAGTCAGGTCCAGACTGGGGAGGGCGGGATGACATTTCCTCTGTCCTCCTTCAAGAGATGCCAAGAGGTGGCTTGATCTCCAAGGTGAGTGATGTCTTTACCCCCTTTTCACCCTCCCACAGCATCTTTTGACATCTCCAGTACCCTACTGGTGGCACATTTTGCACATAGCAGCCTTGCTGCCATCTTTCTTAATATCCAATCTGAGCCTGCCCTGAGCACCATGAGCATATCTTCACCAGGATGCAGCAGGACTTTTTCCTGTCCATCCCTGGGGCAAGCAAAGGAGCCCCCAGAAACATGATCTGCCACATGAAGCATCAGCTAGAGATGAGGCTATCAGCTCTATTCATACCCTGCTATCAGTTTCAGCCTTGCAGCTGACTAATATATGTGACACACTTTGCTGCTCACAGCCCTCCTTGTCACCAGGAATTGTAAAAGATCCTCTGGACGTGTCACAGTTCATATAGCCACAAATAGACACAAAACAGACAAGCTGCTGGCTCATGTCAGAGAACTGTGGCAAAGGGAGGTTAGTAACCCTAAACTGAGAAAATTAAGGCAGACTTTGGCTCTAGGAGATGAACACACTGGGATGTGGTTCCTTTTTCCAGCAGTGTCACTGCAATGGACCTCATGCCCAATTGCCTGGCAGTTTACACAGTCAACAAAAACACTGCAAAATGTGAGTGGGGCTGAAATTTCCCCTTACACAGTCCAGAATTAAAATTTCTTGTCTACTCTGTATTCACAGCAGCACAGCTGCCATGGACACCAGCTGCAAGTCTTGTTTTCTTTGTGGGAAATCGAGACACAATGAAAAAATAACTTTTCCAAGTCACAAACCTACTTTGTAAATAAGTTAAAAATACATTAGATATCCCCTACCTCCTGTCTCACCTGCAGGACAGCCTTGCCTTCAAGGAGAGTTTATGTTTGTGGAGCAGTACATAGCTCAGCAGTCACTAAGCCCATACTGTATCCAGTTAACCCTCAACTAAAACAATCATACAACAGAATCATAGAATCATTAAGGTTGGAAAAGNGTTGGAAAAGACCTCCAAGATCATCAAGTCCAACCTTTGACTGATCACCACTGTGACAACTAAACCATAGTTCCACTCCCAGTCATTTCTTGAGCTCCAGGGATGGTGACTCCATCACCTCCCTGGGCAGCCCCTTCCAATGTTTAGCAACCCTTTCTGTGGAGAAGTTTTCCCTGATGTCCGCCCTGGACCTCCCCTGGTGCTGCTTGAATCCATTTCCTCTTGTGCTGTTGTTGCTTGGGAAAAGAGATCAGCCCTCACCTGGCTACAACCTCC
>WEKY01008917.1:328374-340805 GCA_013390045.1 Picathartes gymnocephalus | reverse complement strand
GAAAAAAAAAAAAAAAGAAAAGAAAGAAAAGAGTGAAGAAAACAAGTCGTTCCACCCGGGAGAGGCTGGCACCAGTGGCAGCTAGTGACAAAAGCAGTGACAGCGCGAGAAACCTGCCTTCTCCAGCGCTGGTTGTGGGAAAGTTTTGCAATCACCGTAAGAAGGAAATCCAAGGTTTAAAAAAAAAAACAAAACAAACAAATGTGGTGAAGTGCTCCACTTGTGGGAGCAGGCAGGGCTGCGGCCGCGGCGCTGCGCTGGCTCCAAGCCTGGGAGCCCTCGGGCACGGGAAGGAAGCAGCCCGGCACCGCTGTGGCAGAACGTAAGTGCTCTCTCTGCCCCTCGCTGCCTCTGCACACCCTCCCTCCCTGCCTCCCTCCCTCCCTGCGCCTCTCCTCTCGCCAGTTCGTCGGTTTGTTGCTTTACTTGTGAGCTGCCAGTGCAGCCTTCCCGCACATCTCGCTGTCGCTAAACTTAAAAAGACTTTATTTAAAGCGCGAAAGGTACAATCCTGCAAATTCGGTGTTATTTTTTGGAGGATGAGCGCTGTCCGGAGCAGGGTATTTTATCTCTCCGTAGAAAAGCTACCCGTTACCCCTAATTCATGGATTAAATATTCTGTTCTTTATTCTTGCTTCTTTTAATTTTGAATAGCGCTGGTGTCAATGATTCCCTGGTTTGCCAAAGTTCAGATTGTCACAGAGTGGTTATGGAAAATGTGGTTGCTCGGTTAGGTGTAAAAGAAGTGCTTCTGCAGTTTAACATTTTCTATGAGTTTCGGGTAGATTATTAGTTTGGCACCATAAATAAAGTTTTATATTTAAAATTAAATATATTGAAAAGAAAACCAAGTCACTGATTTAAATACTGTTTATTTAACACAGTCAGATGTTTCACAAAGTTAATCACCAGCAAAATACAAACCAATAAAGAATGTATTTGCTTTAGAGAACGCTTGTCTTTCAGCTCCTATCCTGGGAGTAAGTTTGAATTCACCATATTTAATTACCCAGAGCTTACTTTTAAAATATTTGGATTTTTAAAAAATTATTTAGGAGCTGAAATGGTCTAAGGAAGGTTTGAGTTCCTCCCTGAGAAATGATGTCAATGTGCAGATATCTCAAGTAGTGTCTTGCACTGAGTATGTCTAAAAAACATTGGAACATGCAATTCTTATGCAAATAATACTTAAACATAGCAATATTTTTCAAACAGGAAGACCTACGTATCAGACCATGGACAGACCAATCTCTGTTGGCCAGCTTAAAGAAAAATCGCTGTTCCAGGACAGTGATGGCAGTGCAGGTCCTGCCAAGACTCTGTGCCACAATTGTTCAAAGCTAAAGGTAAGGAAGAGTCCTCACCATGTATTTTCTCTGGAGCACTGAATTGCCATTTGAAGTCCTATCAAAATTCCATTATGTATGGCACTGACACTGTATGTGTTGGAAACAATGATCTGGGCTGCCTCCACAGGGGGATGGAAGGGATTTGGGCAGCAGGGGAGGGAGGGGATTCTGCCCCTCTGCCCTGCTCTGCTGAGACCCCCCCCCTGCAGTGCAGCCTCCAGCCCTGGGGTCCCAGCACAGGAAGGATGTGAAGCTGCTGGGGTGAGTCCAGATGAGGCCACCGAGGCGATCAGAGGGATGGAGCAGCTCTGCTGTGAGGAAAGGCTGAGAGAATTTGGATTGTTCAGCCTGGAGAAGAGAAGGCTCAGGGGTGACCTCACGGTGGCCTTCAAGTACCTGACGGAGGCAATAAGAATGGTGGAGAGAGAATATTGACAAGAGCCTGGAGTGACAGGACGAGGGGAAACGGCTTCACACCGACAGAGAGTAGGGTTAGATTGGATATTAGGAAGAAATTCTTCCCTGTGAGGGTGCTGAGGCCCTGGCACAGGTTGCCCAGAGAAGCTGTGGCTGCCCTATCCCTGGAAGTGTCCAAGGCCAGGTTGGATGGGGCTCTGAGCAACCTGGGATAGTGGAAAATGTCCCTGCCCATGGCAGGGGGTGGGACAAGATGATCTTTAAGGTCCCTTCCAACCCAAGCCTTTCTGATTCAATGGTTGTGATTCCAAGCACACGGAATGTGCTCAAAAGTTAAAAAATGAGGCCATATTTTACTGACAATTCATTTAGAGGTGTGCTATAGTCACAGTGGTAGCTGTGGACGTATCTTTTTATTCGTGTTTTTTAGAACAGGAGGAGAGGTGATATGATATACTGTGATAATAAGTACCAGAAATGCAACATTACGCTGCAAGTTTTTCCTAAGGAAGTAAATAGCTAAACCAGCATGTACTAGAAAGGTGAATACCATCAATGTCAATTTTTCTTTTCTTTGCAGTAGCAGAGTTTTTGGAAACTACCCTGCAAAAGAAAGTAAAATCTGTTTTAATGATAACAATAGGAAGATTCTCCTCACAGAGAGTTAGAAAGCAAAGCATATGATTTTTGTGCTTCTTGCGTGGGTTGCTCAGGCATCCAGCAGTAATGAAAAAACTGTTATTTTGCAAACTCAATTATTTTCTCTCTTCAGATATTTCTTGGAGCTCTAGCTTTTTCCTTTTTTGCCAAAGGATTTTCTGGAAGCTATATGAAGAGCATGTCCAGTCAAATTGAAAGGAGATTTGAAATCTCATCATCGATTGTTGGCATTATTGATGGCAGCTTTGAGATAGGTATTTTTGCTTCCTTTGAAAGTGGATAAGTGCTTCTTAGTACATTTTAAGCCCCAAAACAAATGTATTTTTTGTGCTGGTTCTCTCTCCTGTTGATGCAGGTAACTTGATGGTGATGGTGTTGGTGAGCTACCTTGGACCAAGAGTTCATCGGCCAAAAATAATTGCTGTTGGGTGTCTCATCATGTCTGTAGGGGCTTTTTTGTCAGTGATGCCTCAGTTCCTAATGGGACGGTAAATATGGAGAGTTTTCACATTATGCACTAATTGAACTTGACCATATGAAGTGATTTTTAAAGCATACATACGAGTTTAAAACTTGACAGTAGTAGTTTCTTCCAGGTATTCCAACAGGATTTTAAATTTTTTCTTTAATACTGACTTTCTGATTTCCTCTCTGAAAGCTTACCTCTTGCTACAGGTAAGCAAGAGAGAAATTTCAGATTTCTGTAGAACTTATACATAATTAAGGATAAAGTGGGTTGAATTTTTCACCTGGCATGGATAGGTACACATAGATATGTATATTGTTTCAACTGTGTTCCCTTTTTTATATTTAAGTGAGCTGTAATTAGATCTTGATGGAAAACATTTCTTTCTCCATCGTGGTTACTCATGATAAGCTCTTCAAAATGCTGAAGATTCTTATCTAAACTTGGGGAGAATTAAATATGTAAATACCCCATTCACATTAAGCTATAACACATAATTGTCAGAAGCAGGTCACACCTTTCCAATCCTTTGGCATCCTTGCATCTGCCACAAAGGTAAGAAAGAGGTGCCATTATGGGAGAACCTCAGCCCAGTTGTATTTAGACAGATGTTGATGAGCTCTGCCTCTGTTCTGCAGTCTAAAGAATCATCCCTGGAAGCAGCTTTGTTGCTCTTTAGCTCAGGAAAATATTGGGGTTAGAATCATCAGAGCATTTGAAAATGATATGAAGATGCCCATTTTTTTTTTAAGCAAAGCACTGGAAATAGGCCTCCCCTCCACTTTGTGTGTGTATGAAACGGGAAGGAACCCGTGTGAGCTCAGGGCTCAGACACGCTTCCTGCAGAGCAAAGCCCTTCATGTGTCAGTTGTATTTCACACAGTTGTTTTCCAGTTACAATTATGAAAGGATAACTGTTAGTGTGGACAACTCCTCCACGAGTGTGTCAGCTTGCTCCCCGGCGTCGTCTCAGGGCCCCCCAGCCACAGATGCTACAGAAACACCCAGCACAGTGATAAATGTTGGTAAGATAAACCTCTGATCCTGGATCCCCTTCTTCTGCTTGTCCCCATCGTACACCCTTTTTAACTGGAAAGCAGTAAAACCCCTGCTGGAAACCATGATACATACAACCCCCCTCCATAATGATTGTTGAAACCCGCATTTCATGTTGTTTTACTGCCGCTGTAAAGTATTGTCAGAATTCTGTTCACAGAAATACAAATGTTTATGACCTGCAGGATGTGAGAAAACAACAAATTCCTATCTGTGGCTCTTTGTGTTGGTGGGGAACCTTCTACGTGGAATTGGGGAAGCACCAATTATGCCACTGGGAGTTTCATATATTGATGATTTTTCTAAAGAAGAAAACTCAGCATTTTACATAGGTAGGGTACGAATGAGTGATTATTATGCTAAACATTCTGTTCTTTAACATTTCTGTAGTCAAGCAAATACCCATCAAAAAAGTCTCTTGGATAATTCTGAGTTCTACAGAGACCAAAAAAAAAAACAATGCAAAGGAGGTCTCATGTTTATTTTATAGGGAAAATTCCAGGATTTTTTTTTTTTTTTTGCTTTCCCCAAATGACTTCTGCAATGAAGAGAGGCATAATCAAATACTCTTTTCCCCAAAGACAGCTTCAGAGAACCAAATTCTTCCTAATCACTATTTCACAGATAAGGGATCCTTAGTCATGCAGCCACAATTCATCACAGTAATGTGAATGTGCTTCAGGAGCTCTTACCTGGCTTTTTGAATTTTACATGCAGCACACTTCCAGTTGAAAGCTGTGTAAAGTCACTGTTTACTGAAGGAAAAACAACACCTTGCCAGGCTGTTGGAACAAATCCTTTCTAATTGGGGTGTTGATCTTGTTTTGACAGCATGTAACCTATTGCCCAAGACAGAGAGACTTACACCCAAGCTAATTAATTTGTTGGCAAACTGATTTAATAGCGTGGGATGTTTGTGTGGCTGAGGGAGTTCAGGAACTGTGGCCTGAAGTAAATTTGGTGAAATTGAGCTGATCAGAAAGATAGTAAGACACAGTTTCAAGAAGGGCTCAGCATGTAATGCTACAGGGTAAGGCCACAGCCAATGTCTTCGTTTGGGAATGAGGAAACCTGCAGGTTGAAAAAAATGGAAGTATTTTGGAGGTAGCTGTCAAAAACAAGTGTTCCACTCAGCAGTTATCCAAAATATTCATAATCACCTCTGAGCTTCGGATTAAAGGTATTTTAAAAAGTTTATCTGAATTTTTTTTCTTGTCAGAATCTAATCTGGGAGAGACTGAGACAGGTTGGGGACTGCTGGGCAAGTGAGATTAAACATAAAAAGTAAATATGGAGAATAGCAAGGATTCAGCCAAAATGAAAATTGGGTTCTGCAAAATAAATAAAAGTATTTAATTTACAATGTATTAAAATATTTCACTTTTACATTCAGAATAGCACTTTTCAGTCACTTATTCCATTTTGGTGGACTGAACCACTTTGCAAAAAAAATGAACGTTGAAACTGTCTTTTCCATAGAGGAGAAATTTCTTTTCTTGGCTAACTTTAATTTTTTTCTATATCTTATTTTTTATCATCTGGCTGAATCAATTTATAATCAATGTTTTTTCTTAAAAAAAAAAGCATGCAAAAAAAGATTTATCCTATTATAAAAAAAGTCGGTGAAGCCTTGCTGGTGAATTCTGAAACATTAATCTCATTATTTGACCCTTAACAAGAAGTCTCAGCTTCCTGTCTCTCCTTTTTCTTTTGTCCTTTGATGTTTTGTTGAGTAAGAACATAAGCTATTTTGAGGCAGAGAGCATTTTCTTAATAGAGTAAATTAAAATAATTTTGGTAGAGTTGTGGTGACAGCAATAATACCAGAGTTGCCACGGGAAGGAACAGAAAATTTAACATGTTTGTTAAGATGTAATGATTTATTACAGAAGTTCTGTGTGAAAAGCTGAGCAATCACTATATTCAGAAAGGAGTTTGCAAAACAGACTCCCAGGAGGAAAATCTCTGCAGTAGAACACAATAGGATTTACAAAGCATAGTGCTGGATGTGGGCAAGAACTTACAGGCATTTGGTAAAGAGTTCCTTCTTTTCTAATAGGATGAAACCTTCTGCAACTTCAAGGCGTCAGTTCCACCCTAGAATTCAGAAATCCAAATTACGGAGCTGTAGGGTGATCCTGTTACCTCCTCACAACTAAACTTCAACAGAACAACACAAGTGGCAACGGAATGTGATGCTTGAATTACTTTGAAGATGTTTTATTTTATGTTGGTTGCCAGTAGCGGTCACAAAAATCAAATTGTGCTGTACTTACACATCCAGTCAGCAAAACGCAGTGCAGCTTCCTGGGTTTCGTTTGCTGCTAGGGGCAAATGAATAAGCTGTGATCTGATCCACACCACAGCTCTGCTTAGGGCAGCTTACACCTGGTATTCTCGCTGTTGGGAGCCTCCCATGAGACTTTCCATGACGGCCTGTGCCCCTCTCCTGCCTGCTCCTTCCTCTCCCGTTTCCCTGCCCTCAGAGAGGAAGGCTTGCCTTGTCCATGCAGTGTTTGTTGCTCATCCTCCCTTCTCTTCCAGGCCTGGTGAGATCCTCGGGCATGTTTGGCCCGACCCTGGGCTTCCTGCTTGGCTCCTTCTGTGCCGGTCTCTGGGTTGACATTGGCGTCGTGGACCTCGGTAAGGGACCCTGGGGTGGCACATCAAGCCAGAAGGTGTCTCTGGGTGTAGGAACCTCCATGATGAGGAGCACCTTCCCACTTCGCTGCCCCAAAACTGGGGGCTCTCTAGAGACGTTTTCCTGCTCAAAAGCTGCTCCAAAAAAATTGACGTTTTAAAACCATGTGTTGTAGTGTGGTTGGAACGGCCCTCGAAAAAAGACCCCTACCCCCACTGCACATTTTTTGTGCTTGCACATACACTTGTTACACCGGTGCTGTGCAGCTCAGAACAAATGATTGAAGAAAAGGCCATCCCCGTGTTGAGGGAACAGTGAAAGGCTCATGGACACTTTCAACACTTAGCAAAAAATATGTTCTCTTAAAAAGTATGCAGCAAAGATTAACCTCAAAACTCATTTCGTTTTTCAAACCGCTTAGAAGTCTCTAATCCCAGGGAAAATTGGAGGCAATTTGGGGAAAAACTGTAAAGTTTGGGGATGGAGAAGGAGGGGACTCTGGGAAATTAAGAAAGGAAAGGGTTTTTTTTTGTTGTAAAGGGTCCTTTTGCTGTCACTCATTCCCTCCCAGTATTGGAGGATTGTGGCAAGGAAATGCCACCATGCACCTAAATGGACACATCTATTTTGGAGTGCATGGGACTGATTCATTTCCACAACTTATCCAGAGAAGCTGTGGCTGCCCCATCCCTGGAAGTGTCCAAGGCCAGGCTGGATGGGGCTCAGAGCAACCTGAGACAGTGGAAGGTGTCCCTGCCCATGGCAGGGGGGTTGGGGTGAGATGATCTTAAAGGTCCCTTCCTACCGAAATTATTCTATGACTCTATGATTTGAAACAAGCTGCATTTCAGTTCTTTATATGGAACATGGATCACCTCTGTTCTGTTTTTTTAAATAATATATATGAGGTTGTACAGTAATGTATAGTAATCTGTAGTAATTGCTCTGTATAATATTCAACCTATTTTCCCTTCTTTCTGTATTTTATAGATGCCATCAGCATAAATCCCAAGGATACCCGTTGGGTTGGTGCCTGGTGGCTCGGATTGCTTATCTGTGGAGCAGTCAACTTCATTGCTTCATTACCTTTCTGGTTTTTGCCCTATTCCTTACCAAAAGAAGGAGAGAATGAAAACTTGAAGATTAGTCACTTGTCTGTTCAAGGAGATCACTGTAAAATAAACCCTCCAGCTCAGCCACAGTTAAAGTTCTCAGAGGCAGTAAAAGGTGAAAGATTATTGCCCAAATATTTGCATATGAATTCTGTCTCATGGATTCATTCTGAGCTGAGCATGGACTCACACAGCCTTCAACACAATGCACGTTTCTGCAGTGCAAATGGACAAAAATGTCTTTAATTTGTGCTATTATAATTACATGCTAAAGACGAGTTTCAGTCCTTTCCTGATGTCAGACAGCTGGAAAAAACTTGTGCTGTTTCTCTGAGCACCAGAGATCCTCAGTTCATAGTTGTGAGAGGATACAATCCTATGATTGTGAAGAGAGAGTGGGAAAAACATCCCATCCCTCACTAATGACCAATCCAGTGCTGTCAGGTTTCTGTTTCACCCAAGAAAATGTTTGAGAAGGAAATGTGGAGGTCCATGTGACTACGTTAGATGTTGGAGGGACTTCACTGGATTTGTAGCTCCTGTGTATGAGCTCGGGGATGCTGAAATCCTCTCATAGAGGCAATACCAGATCCAACCAGCCATTGCTTTTATTTTTTATATTTCTATTATTAGACCCAAGGTTTTGTTTGTATTTGCACCCTACAGCAGATGTGCTTTGAACTCTCACCTTTTAGGCAGCTGTGCCAAGAGCCAGACTACAGTCTAAATGCAGGTGTTCGTGTTCACTTTATTTTAATGGACTTTAATCAAGGGTCCCACAAATGATTCCAGCCTTTTTCTGGGCCAGGTGCTTCTGTTCTCTAAATATCACCCTCATGTGGGGTTCTTGTGGGGCTCCTACTTTAGGAACCCAGTTTTATACTTGGTAGAGGGTCTTAATGCTCTGTACAGGCATTGAGAAAGGTGTTTTGTCGAGCCTGGGCACCCCGGGGGAGGAGCCCTGTGCCACACACAGGATAATCCAGGGTCCCTGATTCCCAGCTCAGCATCCACTGTGCCCTCTGGCCTTGCTTCTCCTGTAAGGCACGTGTTGGCAGGGAGGAGAACTCTCACTTGAGCAAGCCTGTGTTTCGATAGGCACAGAATGACAACCTGCAACGCAGCCAGTAATTAAATCAAAGTTAATTTCACTCGCTGAAGGATGCCAAAACAACTCTTCTCTGGGCTTAGCAGGGTGTACAGCATATACCTCTCCATTGCAGATTTCTTGCCAGCACTCAGGAAGCTGTTTGGAAATCCAGTTTTTGTGGTGTTCATCTTCCTCACTATTCTGCAGTACAATTCCCTCGTTGGGATCATAACCTATGAGACAAAGTTTATGGAGCAGCAATTTAATGTATCAGTGGCAAAAGCCATCTTTCTAATTGGTAGGTACCTGCCTTCTTTTCAAATTCCAGTGTCAAAAAGGAAGCTCTTATTTGTTATTTTGCCTTTCTTTTTAGAAGGGGCTTATGTGAACTTTTTTTGGTTAAAAAGAAAACATGTAGTGGTTTATTAATTTTCTTACTGTATTTTGAAAATGGATGTTAATCTTAGTGTTAATTTTCCTAGTGCATCTAATTCAGTGAGCTAGAGGATTATCAAAACAGGGTGGAAGTTTTTCATAGTGAAATTTGGGTTATATGTCTGTTTTTGTGAACAAAAACCACACATCAGCTGCAACTAAGTAAAAACTACTAGAAAAAGGTTAAAAATGTTTAATGAAATGTGTGACTTTTTTCTTTTCTTTTCTTTTCTTTTCTTTTCTTTTCTTTTCTTTTCTTTTCTTTTCTTTTCTTTTCTTTTCTTTTCTTTTCTTTTCTTTTCTTTTCTGAATAACATATCGGTGTAAATGTTCTTTCATTTTGATTACAAATGCAAATTTTACAAGCAATAAGAAACCAAAATACAAAATTTTGGGTCTCTTCATTAATTTCAAAGCTCTTTTTCTATTTACCTTCAAAATTAAGTTATTTGTAGTGTTCTACAAAAAAAAAAAAAAAAGAATGCTGAAATTATATTAATCTTACAGTGATTAATATGGTCTCATAATCTGACAGGAAATCCAGGCCGTGTGAGGTAATTTCTGAACTGATACTGTGTTACTTTAATCTGAAGACACAATGCCTTGGTCAGGTACAAATGTGGGAAGAACTTTCTTTTTCCTATTTTTTTTTTTTTTTTTTTAATGAATGCAGAGAAAATTTTACAGAAATGACCAAGAAAACCAACCAACTGAAAAACCAGAGAAAGGCAAACCCCTCCCAATAACACCTTGTGAAACCTCTCTGTTCAGCAAGTAAATGTAAGGGCTGGTGTTTGTGAAATACTGAACAGATTAAATCTAAATGCAGATAATCTCATTATTCACTCCCAGATCAGAATCCTGTGCAGAACCAGATGCAGCTTCCTTTTGTACTCCATTTTGGAGACTTTTTTGTAGCTTTCATAAAGTTTTACGTTTCATATTTTATTTGAAGTGCCTACGAGCTAAGACATTATCATTTGCTCCAGTTTCTAACAGGCACCTGTATAGGTTTTATTATATCTACATACAAACAACAATATAGTAAAAATGTAGTGAATATTGAGGAATGGAGCTTTTTAAGGTCATAATATGATTTGAAAAAGAGCATGGGGAAGTGAAATTACTAGAAGGTAATATAAACCTTAGAATCTCAAAGAGCCAGCTCAAAAATAGGTATCTGATACACTGAAAATACTAGAACCAGATATTTATTCTAAACGAGTCGATGAAAGTAAGAGAAGTTAATATTTTTCTTGCCTTCTCTTTGCAGGTGTGATACTTTTACCTGTCACAATCCTGGGGATGTTTCTAGGAGGCTTCCTGATCAAGAAATTCAAGCTCCCCATAACTGAAATGGCCAAGTTTGCGTGCATCACCTTTCTAGCGGCGTATTTGCTCAACCTCTTGTACTTCACGTGCAGCTGCGAGGTGCTGCAGGTGGCTGGTCTGACAGTGCCCTACTCTGGGTTTGTATCCCTCAGGCTCGGGGTGGTTGTGTCATTTGTCACAGCTGCCGCTTGGGGAGTGCTGCACAGAAGGAAATCCTAGGTTTTGAGACAGAATTGTCAGTCTGAAATCATCCTTAATGCTGGGGGTAGGAAAAACACACCAATCTTATTTTTCAAATTTCGTTTAAACTGGTCGTTTCTTTTTTTTCTAAATTCTCTATTTCTTTTTCCTAAATTCTCCGTTACTGACAATATACCTATAAATTCTGGCAGATTGCTAAAAGAGATGACATTTACTACAGGCAAACCCGAATTTCTGTGTTCGCTTTCAAAGCTTCAGTTTAAAGCCAGCCTTCTCCTGTCATGTAGGGAGTGGGATGGAAAAGAAGTGTTGAAAATGGCTTCTCCATAGGCACGGCCTCCAGAAGGGACCATCTCTCTCCAGATCAGTAATTATGAGCCCCCCTGGGGGATTGGCAGCCCCCTGTGGTACCTGGAGTTGTCTCTGACCCATTTCTCACCCGGGAGGTGGAAAGTGCTCATGGGCTGTGTGCTGCAAACAGAGCTTCCCCCCTCCCTTACCAGGGCCATGGGTCATGCTTCCTTGAGAACGTTTTCCAGGCTCTAGCAGCCTGCCACAATTGCCTACTGTACAAGTTTAGCTCAGTCTGGTCCAAATTTCAAGGGATTTTAAAGGATTGAACTGGATCCAGCAGAACTTGCTGCATTTTCTGTGTTTTTTGTTCGGCCCTGTGTTTTTTGAAACCAAGCCTATGCTTGGGGAAATATCTAAGTTATCTTGGCAAACCTGATGTGCAGTTCAACTCTGAGATTAGTTTTTGACAGAAAAATACGTCAGAGGTTTGTGCAGTGGAGATAATTCTGATAGAGTGCAACATCTGATACTGCAGAGTGAATTAAAAATAAGCATAAACAACAAGAGAGCATCTACTGAAAGGGCAATGACAGTTTCTCTAGGAGAACTGAGTCTGGGGAATTTAGCATGTGCTAGGGTGGTTTCTGGTTAAGTGACTCGTTTAGGGTTTTACCTATTTAACAATTTCTATTTTGAAGAGAAGCAACAGCCCAGGGAGGGTTAAATCCCTTACTTATCTTCCCTTCAAAGAGACTTAGGAGAAATGTAGCCCACTTAATGTGTGCTTTTGGTAGAGGGAAAGAAGAAGGAAGAAATGGCAAATTTTGAACATTTTTACCTTACATAGTGATTGACTTCACAGCAAGGATGATTTGTAGATGGTGGGCTCCTAACGCTTTCTGGAAACTGAGCACTGCTAACATGTGCTCAGAGTGCCCTGATACAGTGACCTGCATCCAGTGAAAAAAATGTATAGTACCCCTTGCTCTTTTGGTTTTATGTAGTTTTACATCCCTAGCTCTATCACCTGGATATGGTACAATATCCTACTGCTGAGGAAATATATGTCTTTTTCTTAGGTCATGTCTCTGTGATAAGAGATTCTAGATATGATTCTATTTTTCTTGGGGTGAGCTTTCAAAAGCAAAAGTAATACCAGATATTTCTGCCCAGCATTTTCAGTTCCATGCCTTTTCAGTAACAATCCATTTAAATGTTAATGCTTGATGAAAAACCCCCGGAGAACTTTGTTTTAGCTGAAATCACCTTGGTGTCCATATGACGACTTCACGGTGTGTTGGGTGGCAGCAGATTTTGATTGCTTCACTTTCTCCATGTTTTTTCCTGCCTACTCCCTATTTTTTTTTTTTTTTTTTTT
>WEKY01008917.1:316651-328343 GCA_013390045.1 Picathartes gymnocephalus | reverse complement strand
CATAATTCCACGAAATAACTCCTGAATGTCTTTCTGTTGCCCTCCAGGATGAAGCACCTTTCCTCCAGCAAGCACACCTACACGGCCAGCTGCAATGCTGAGTGCAGCTGCCAGGCGGATCAGTGGGACCCTGTCTGTGGGGATAATGGGGTCACATACATGACAGCCTGCTTGGCGGGCTGCAAATCATCATCTGGCACAGGAAGGAACATGGTGAATATCCAGGGGGTTAGATGACTGTGCAATAGGACAAGGAGTAATGGTTTTAATTTAACAGAGGGGAGCTTTAGACTAGGTATAGGGAAGATATTTTTAGCAGCAGCAAAGCCATTTCCAGGACTACAAATAATCCTGCCTGAGCAAGACCATTAAAAACACTGTGTTTGTAGAAGAGTGTGCACATGCTTATATCTTCTGGCAGAAGCAGAATCGTGTTCATGTAATAATAGTGAAAAAGACAAGCAGCATTATCAGGCTTGTATTTAAATATACCATCAGAATTATTTGGCAAAATTTGCCTTCAAACCCATGTTTCCTGCTAACTTCAAAGCCCACTCTGAAACCAGCACCAAATGCCGTTTAAGCATATAATGATTGATATTGCATGATTGCATATTTGAGTCCACACCTCTTTTTTGTTGTTGTTACTCATCTTCTTCATGGGATACCTGAGCAGAATGGCTGGATAGCATTTCACATTTGATTCTGTTAGCTCTGACCCATTTTAAACCTGCACAGAGCACCTTCTGTTCTAGCAATGGCATGGCTGAAACTAGAATTCCAGTTGCTTTGTGTCTCTGGAGCATATCAGTGACCTGGCCATTAGTCTGCAGAGATGATTACAGGAGTTTTTTCAGCATAAACAACGGCCTGGCTTATATGGGGAGTGAAAAATCTAGCTGCTGAAATGGTTGTTATTTGCAGCTGAATTCTGAATAAATAAGTTCTTCTCATCTTCTCTTTTCAGGTGTTTCACAATTGCAGCTGTGTGGAAGGACAAGGGCTCGGGCTTGGCAATTCCTCTGCAGTTTTGGGACAATGCCAAAGAGAAAGCTGTACCAAAGCCTTTCCCTATTTTTTAGCATTACAGACTGCATGTGCATTCATTTTAGCCTTAGGAGGCACTCCTACATACATGATTATGTTTAGGTGAAATACTTTACTTTACCTTGACCATAAAGCTTGGGGAAAGAGAAACAGAAGGTGATATCTACTATTTCATTCCTGCTGTGAGGAATGGCATGTGGATCCAACTGTGCCCCTGAGGATTTTCCAGTGCTCTGAAATCCAGCTCTTTTCAGAGGCAGAGCAAAAGATCTGTCCAGAAATTTAATTCTAATTTGATGTTGAGTAGATACCTTGGTGATGAAAAGGGGGGCATTGTGCTGGATTTCAATTCTGGGGATAGGGATGTTTTTACCAGAGCATTGGACTTGAAATAAGATGCAGTGCTAAGCCATAGCCAGTGCTGTTCACATTATTCAGAGAAAAACAGGTACCTTTGTTAGGCCTTGTGGCCTCACAATGTCTTCTGTGTTGGGAGAAGTCTGATACTTCCATTTTTTTGGTCAGCTGATAGAAGCAGAATTATAGCAGGAATATTTTTTTAAAATTTTCGTTCCTTCAGTTGGAAAGCAGCACCACCATTTTAGGCTCAGAAAAAAAGACAGTGTTCTGTGCCTGTCACGTGAAAGGGTCTTTGCCCTCCTGCTCACAGGTGAATCACAATCCCAGTGGTCAGTGCACATGACCAAATAACTTGGCTAAGCTGTTGATTTCCTGCAGCATTTCTAAGTGTAGTGCACGCCTGGGTTATGGACCAGGCTCACTTTGCTGGCCAGTGTTCAGAACCCTAATATGTATCATGAGAAGCCTTTGATGTTGGTGCTGAAGAGACAACATACAGTATAAACTGCAGTGAGGCAGCGGGCTGGGCACAGCAAGGCTCCCTCCTGCCCCTGGGCCAGCTCAGTACTCCCCTCTGCTTTTTGTCAATCCTTCCAGCTCACCTGATGGACACAGGCTGCTTTCCAGTGGTAGGAATGAGGTGCTTTTGTAGCCAGGTAACTCCCATTTGCTGTCTCTCTAAAATGCTGGAGGCAGAAGTGGGTTTCATCTAACAAGGAGTGCACAGCCTTGTTCCCTCTGCTCATCTCTGCACGGTGCAGCCCCTTAGAAAGGCAGGCAGCTGCTTGGAGCTTAACTTACGGGCATGAACTGCCTTGGTTTGCTTGGTTCACTTCAATGGGCCTGTGCATCCTCTCCCAGAAGGATTTACAACCTGTTTTCCTTTGGTTCAAGATGAGTTTCTGTAGATTCTTCCATTTATTTCAATGAGTGTTCTTCTGTGGAAGGAGACCCTGCATCCCAACTTTAATTTTGGTGGATGTTTTCAGTCGGGGTTTGAGTGGGCTGTGCAGGGTAAGCCACGGTACTCTTGCAGTGGGGCACGTGCAGATGTTTCTCTGTTCCTCAACACACTGTTTTTGTTTCCTTTCCAGATCTGTTTCACCAGACCTCAAATCCTTTGCTGTTGGGATAGAAACTTTGGGCGGTAGAGTACTAGGTAAGACTTAATTTCTTTGTGGCTTTCAGGTGGGTAGTCAAAGAAGCCAGAGGCAGACCAAAGTTAGCCTGTGCACTGCCCTTACTCCAGAGAAGAACAAAAGAAATTTCCCAGAATTTTTCTTTGTAAGCAGACTATACATTTCAAAATGTTTGGAGGGGCTTGCTACGTATTTCCTGGTATGTATTTACATATTTATTTATGATTATCTCTTCCGGTTTTTTTTCTACACAGGAACTAAATTAGGCAAAGGAAGGAGATTTCATTTTAATTTTGAGTTTCATTTCTTTAAAATTTAAATTGTGGACACAACTCTCTGAGCTTGATCAGTCTGCATGTCCTTAACACCTGTGCTCCCGTTTGCTGCTCATTATTCACTTAAAGCTGCCATGTACTTTGCCTATGATTTTGTTTCTTGAGTTTATCTGCAATAAATAATCATTTAAGTATTCAGGCACATCGTCTGCCCTGCTTTAAGCAAACCTTGCCTCATCTTCCCTTGTTTGCTGATTTTGAAATCTCTGCCTTGCAGACAAGCCCAAGTAGTCATTTGGATGACTTTTCCAATCTCCATATTTTAGCTGAACACTGCAGAGAATCAATCTTCTACTTTTATAAGAGAGTTTACTTCACAGAATTGCACACTCTCCCTCAAACAGCTTACTGATGATATTAAAACATTCTTGTCTGTCTAAAAGAAATTCTTTCAGTACTACATAAATAGCACACTTATTACCCAGTTTCTTTGGAGCATATGCTTAATTTCATCCCTTTGCACTGCACTAATCACCTTTTAATGGCAAAATGTTGTGCAATACCTGAATAGATACATCAATATACAGAAATATTAATATGTCATGGCATGTAATTCCACAGCAGGGATTGCAAGAGAAGTGTTGGTTATATTATTTCTTCAAACAACAGAAGTTAAACTTGTAATAATAATACCGTTAAAGGGAATTTCTAACATTTCCCTCGCTGGGTATTACTAAGATACAATCATCCATTGTTTTAACTCCCTGTAAGGACTTGCTTAAATATTTTCACAAATCTTGTAATCTCAAAGCTGGAACTGGATGTTTAGGTCCATTCTATGCAGGCATGATTCAAAAACCCGGAGATTCACTTCTTCGTTTCTTTACATGACATTAAATTATGAGATCTCCATGCCTGAGACCATGTAATGAGAATTTTCTTTGCAGGAGGACTCCCATCCCCTATTTATTTTGGTGCCTTGATAGACGAGACCTGCTTGAAATGGGGGACAAAAAGCTGTGGGGGATCTGGATCTTGCAGGGTGTATCACACGAAAGAGTTCAGGTAAGCTGCACCCTCGTCAGGGTTTGGGAATCTGGGCAGCAAGGACCAAGGTGGAATTTCCTCGTGTCCATAGACTGGTTAGGGTCTAGCAGCACCACAGCTCCTTACTTTGACTACACCTTAATAGGTAAATAAGCCAAATAATTTTTATTCAATCTGATATCTAAAATTGCAGGACATTGCCTTAAGTCACAAGAATTAGTTCTTTTGTTGTAGCCTGCACTGAATAATAGAATAAGTGCACTGGGTAACTCTGTGACAGTTTGGCTTTGTGGGGTGCTGAAAAACTGTGGAGTATGTGTAGCTCTGCAGATTCTCTCCCTCATCCTTTATTTATTTGCTTCCTATTGTATAAGACACCTCACAAAATCCACTTGGAGGGAGGAAAAAAATGACTGGAGAACTGTGGCCAGGAGCACTGAGTGTGCCAGTGAGGAGCTGGAGGAGGACAGGGATAAAAGGCAAAAAGCCCCAGCTGGTGCTGCTCCTCTTTTGTCAGCCCTGAAATAGACTCTGCTGAATGGCAGCACACTCCAGACATTTCTGCTGTAAGTCTAAGACCTGATTAGAGCCTGTTTGGGGCTAAATATCATGAGGTCATTGGCTTTCTGCCAGTTATTTTAAAATGTGAAGCAATACCTGGCTGAGAATAGATGGTTTGGTCAAACTGCTCTGTATGTTTTGCTTGTTTCCATATAGAATTGGAAAGTTTTGTTAATATAAATGTATTCTGTCCCTTTTTTTCCCCTAGGAATGTCTATCTTGGCCTCATTGCAGGACTACGGGCAGGATGCTGTCTCTTGTACATAGTGCTCTCTGTTTTAATTATGAAACGCTTCAAACCAGATGGCAAAGAGATGGCAGAGGGTAAAAATGCAGAAAGATCAACCAGCAAAGAACTAGATACTGCCAACAAAAGAGACATTCTTCCCGGTTCAAGAACGTCAGAGGAGAGTGAGGAAACTTATATGTAAAAAAGAAACAAGGTCTTTTGTAACTTTGCCTATGCTTCAGTTTTTCTGAGCACAAAAGAAGTCTAATTACTGACTTCAACAACTAGTTTACATTTTGGGAGTTCAAAAAATATCTTTGAAACATTGGCTTTTTATTTGCTTTACCCTATCTTCTTCCTTTTCTCATCTAAAGCAACAATAAGGGGAAAAGGTGTTCAAAATTTTGGGGAACTCTCCCATCCTCTTGCTCTCAGTCCCTTTCTAGACCAACAGTAGGACAAGCCAAAATTTTGCAAGTGTCATAAATTTGATTATGATTGAAAAACTAAGAAGAAGAAATCCCAAATATGCTGCTTGGACCTGAGTTTGTTTCAAGTCCTCTTGCTCCGTATTTAGTCCTGCAGCTGCCCATGGCCAATCGAGTTTCACTTGGGCTTCTCTGGTGGCCTTGGCTGTGGGGTTCACGCCCAGAGCTCGCCATTCCACGCTTGGTACCACGGGCCATGGCCAGGTGAGAGCCCCGGGGCTGTCAGTGAGCACCCTCTGAACTCAAACTGCACTGCAGCACTGGGGTTTGCCTTGAGAGTGTTAAAGAGCCAAAGTGGAAATGAAGAAAGTGATGTATTAATTTGGTGGCACACCTCAGTAACGGGTTTGAGAAATATTACTCTGAACTGATGCAATAAAGTTATAGGTGTTTAAATTTCTTTGATTTTTTTTTTTTTTTGTGTGTGTTTTTGTCATCTTTATCCTAGCGGCCACTGTATTTGTACCACATATATATAAATTTCCTTCCCTGTTTAACAAAGTTTTTCCTTCAGTAAACCTTGAAATATGGTACTGAATACTTGAAAATTCCCGGCTTTCCACTGGCAGCCTTGTCCAGATAAAAGCTTTATTACAGGAAGCTCTCAACTGTTATTAAAACGGGAAAGAAATCTCTAAAAATATTATTAGTGTGATTTTTGTGTTGACAGCTCCCAGGATGTACCTTTGCAATAGGACCAAACCTACTTAGTAAGATCACTGTAGATTTTGTCTCTATCACCACAGGCATTTTGCTTTATTTTCTGGCAGGTATGTCTTCTTTCTGCAGTGCTGTGCAGAAACTGAAATCTAGGAAACAAAATTTCTTTCCTAATTTTAAACTTCCTTAGGATATGCAACAGAGATAATAGGCATAAAGAAAATCTACCACACTTTATCTGAGAAAGTAGCAGATCAGAGCGCTAAAGAGAGGGATTCTCTGTATTTAATGCCTTTGTGACCTTCTTTCTACCACCTGCTCCATGTAAGTGCAAGAACAGGGATGGGAAAAGGGTTGGTGTGATACTCACTGAAAGGAAGTTCCTCCTAGCCTGGCCTTTGGGAATGGAGTTGTTTGCATTTTACTCCTTAACGACAACGACCAGCACATTTAGACATTGCTTTTTACATTCACGGCTCTGGTTATAAACTGCCAGCAGATAGGGGCAAGATGTGTCTATTGTAAGAGATGAAATGAAAGGCACTCTAGTACAGAAGACACAAATATTGTATCTAGGTCTGGAAATTATGAAAGAAAAATCCAGGTTCTGGAAGACTCAGGAACTGTATCCAGAGAAAATCATGGTGTGTCATTGTCCTCCTGTAAGCAGCATTTTAACACTGAATAAATACCTTGGCAGTTCTACAAACACTCCTGAACTGTGCCAGACACAGTGTCAGTCAGGTGACTCATACTCACATCATTTCCCTTTTACTTCTGTTGTTTGAGTATTTATTTCTGTACTGCTCTTTTTATACATTATAGGGTTTTTTTGACAGGAGCATCTTGATTTTCCCAGGAGGTAATGTTCTATCAAAGGTGTGTTGATAACTGATGTCAGACTGGAAATGAGATTCTGGTCAGATCTGATGATTCATGTCCAGATATTTACCCCAGATGGAACTTAGTAAAGCGAGTTTTTTCAAACAAATAAGAATTAACATCATTCTTCATAACAGTCCTAAATCAATAATAGCACAAGCCCTGCCACAGGTAGTGTGAAATGAGTCTCTCACTCACTATTCTGACAACGCCAAGGCTGTCTCACTTCACTGTGTTTCCAACATGTCCTGTTTTTTGAGCGCAAATCTAAGCACTCTCCTGTGCACAGAAGGCAGAAATTTCTTCAAGGGAACAACTAGTACAGAATATGCAAAAAATTAAATAGGTGGTCAACCAAGCGGCATTTTCGCAAAAGCTTTTAATCTCCTCGTTTCTCACAACGGAGAAGAAGTAAAGATACCCTCCCTTCTAATTCCTCCTGCTCCAAAGGCAAGGCTTCACCAGCCTGAGAGGCAGAGGGACCCCTGGGACTCTAGTCTGATTGTAAAATCACATTGCTGACTCCAGGAGATTGTAAAATCACATTGCTGACTCCAGGATCAAAACTGGTGTCTTTGTCCTGTGTGAGAGCTATGACATTTCTGAGCTCCATCAAATCCTCCAGGCAAGAAGAAAAACCTGTTGTCCTCCAAGTTCATAAGAGAAATTGCTAGCAAAGAAAGCCACTTTGGAGGCAAATTTGCAATTCTACCGAGCCAGGCGTGCTTTCAAATACAGACTACAAATCGTGTAGTTTAGGAATCATTATGGACAGTTTGATGGGCCATAAATCATGGCAACTCCACTGAAATCAATGGACAAACAGAAAAACCAGTGAGTTTTCATCAGACTGGGGGAGGTTTAAGGGCATGAGCCTTGTGTTTACCCAACTCTTCTCTGAGGATACCAAAAATGGCATTTTCAAAGTCTTTCTGTCAGAATAACTACAGAAGACAGAAGACAGCTCAGTTATTTGGCATTTCTTTGCTTTGAGATACACAATCGAGCAGACATAATGACCTATGACTACCTGTTTTTATGATATTTTCTAGCTGTTTATCGAAGAAATAGAAAAAATCCCAGCAGCCCTAAACCCACAGTTTTCTGTATGCATTAGGATCATGTACCTTACAAAACCCAAGCTCTCCTATGGCTTTTGTGTCCCCATTATCAAAAACTTCTGTTTATTCTGGCACAAAAATAAGTTGGGAATAAAGTACCAGTTGTTGCAGGAAATACCTCAGGCTGTCAACTTAAATTTAAAGCATTCAAAATATTTTTATAACGTAGGAGAGAGGTAACATTAGGTTTATTATACCAGTTTTCACTGTGGAGTGTATTCTCATTTTGTCTTCCTTTAGTTTGAAATATGGTCAAAGTTTTTCTAGTTGAAACTGTTAATATAGGTCTGAATCAAGTTTGGGTTTTTTTGTTTGTTTTTGTTTTTTGGTTTTTCGTTGTTGTTGTTTGTTTGTTTTTCTCCTTTGTAAATTTCTAATTAATTCATGTATTTATTCAGAACAACATAAACATAACTAAATCACAGTTCAAGTTGGAGATTGCTTTCCAGTGGGACTGAAGTGCTGGTTTTTTAGTTAGGTTTTCTAAACATGCTGCAATTTGATTATCACTTTTAGTGAAAAACTAAATAGGTCTTGAGTGATTGAGAATATGTGGAAGCAACAGGTCATCAGATTTCTGGAGATCGCTGTAATGAATTCAAATGAGGGAAAGTACAGCA
This sequence comes from Picathartes gymnocephalus, assembly GCA_013390045.1. Lineage (NCBI taxonomy): Eukaryota > Metazoa > Chordata > Aves > Passeriformes > Picathartidae > Picathartes > Picathartes gymnocephalus. The sequence continues at coordinate 319,914 of WEKY01008917.1, read as the reverse complement.
ATTGTTAGAAGAGAAACACACGTTGTGACAAAATATTCTGATGGCATCCTTGAGATTTGGTCAGAAAAAGAATTACATTTTGCAGGAAAAATCCCTGGGAAGTATTACTAAAATTTTTATAACAGATCTGCATCTTAAACCAGAGACATTCTGAGTCAGTGACTGTCAAACCTAAAATATTCATCTCCTCAGCTGTGTTGCACTATAAGGCATTTATATAAATTGCAGCATTTTCTTCTCTAACATCACCAGGTAGGAAATAATCAGAAGAGTTTCGTGTTTCTCAGTAGGAGATATTGCTGCATAAATGAACGAGTGCTCTTGTTATCTGCCAAAACCATAAGTTACTTAATCTCATTTGAATTAATATTTATTTTGGCTTATAAATATTTTAATATTTATTCTGATGGCTTGCAGAGACTGCCCATGTGTGCTCTCTGCACTGTGTTTTGATAACTGTTTTCACCAATTCATCTGTTTTCAGAGGTAGAATAATTTAGGTAAAACATTGATTTGACACATTTTTATTCTGAGTTTGGTCCGTCCATCCTTCCTTAAGTACCTGCTGCCACCTCAGTTTTGTTGTGCAGTTTTACGTTTGTTGAAATGTTCAGTCCTCCCAAACCTTTTAAGGATCTATGTTCGATACGTTGCCTGCTGTTTCTTTCCACGCCAATACTGGCATGTTTTTGCAAGTTCAAATTGACTGCAAAGTGCATCCCTGCTCCAGTGGTGTCATCAACACAGAGAAAATGACAACTGACCCAAGGACAGGTCTTCCAGACCTGCTATTGCTTGGATGACCTTAGGAAGTAGCTGTTGAATTCCCTCTATCCCTGGAGGATTTGTCAAACAGGGCATTTGTGAGACTTGGATGGCAAAAGCATTTCTTACTCTCCATAATGCTTCTTTTTAACCAACTCAATGCATTCCTGAAGTCAAGGAAAACAACAAACAACTTTAAATCCTGTGTATTAAAATGAGGATTATAAAAAGACTAGTGGGCTGAAATTAATGATGATTCAGAAATGAGTCAGCTATTGAATTCTCCTTCAAAATCTGTTTTCAAGAAGGGAAAAAAAAAAAAGAATAGTATGAATAGCTGGAAACTAAGGAGCTTTTGCAAGTAAATACTTGCAGCTACTTAGTGTAAGTAAGGAATTCCAGAAAGCATGCACGAGAAGGAGCACTAAGAGAATTAATTAATGCTATTACTGCAGGTATCTTTTAAAAATAATTGATAACTGCTAGGATTTCAGGAAACAATTTGACATTTTGAAATCCTTCAGAGATCTGATTTCATATGAGACACTTATCCTTGAAGTGAGTTGAACACAACATCCATCCCTGGTCAGGTTGTGACCCTAATCCCACAGGGCACTCAGGGTGGGCTTGCACAGAGCTCTAGGCTGGCACAGATGTTTGCATATTTCACACCGATGCATTAAATTCATGTTATCTTTTAAATTCATGTTATCTTTTAAATTCCAAGAGATTCATTAGAAAGAAAAATCCATATGTTTGTTTGAAACTAAAGTCAGCCCTATTGTTCCGCTGCACTGGAAATAATTCTGGAGAGATGGGCATTTTGCCAAAAAATCCCCTTGATAAATTCTGAAATTCAAAGAAAGAATAGTGATAACATGTAACACTGCTTTAGATGACATTTAATGAGTCCATCTCCCAGTTTGGAAAAAGTCAAATTATTCACACCTGATGGATTTGCATTAGTAGATACCTTGTCACCAAAACAGAACTGACAGATTTTTTTTGTGTCATATGTTTGTGGTGTATTTTATTGCCTGTAGATTCGACTACAGAATAAACCCATGGCAACATCCATGGGGTGGGATGCACCACATAAAAAAAGAATGAGCCTTTCTCATGTTTTGCATGGGTTCAGACATAAAGCTCATGGCACTGCACACAGACTTGGGAAACCACTTCTTTTTTTTTTTTTTAAATGTGATCCAGCTTTATCTTGAAGACGAGTTACACAAAAAAAGGGAAACTTCTTCAGCAAAGCATGCTTAGCTCAAAAAGTATTTCTGTATTGATTTTGGTCGTCAGGTAGTTCTCAAAACGGGGGGAAGATTCCACACAGTTATTTTCCTGTGCACTAATAGAAAAGACAAAAACGTTTCCCTCACCTGCTTTAGGCGCAGAAAGTAGAAAGATAGGAAAAGACTTTTCATATTTTCTGTTTTTCTCTCACCCATGGCGCAAGCACTGAACAACGTAAATTGATTTTGCAGTTTACAGTGTGTCACCTTGGGTGTGCTGCTTCTAGGCGTGGTGACTCCACCACTTCTCTTGGCAGTCTCTTCCAAGCACTTCTGTGAAGAAATTATTCCTGATGTCCAACCTGACCCTCCCCTGGCACAGCTGGAGGCCATTTCCCCTTGTCCTCTTGCGGGTTACCTGGGAGAAGAGCCTGACCCCGCCCTGGCTACACCCTCCTGGCAGGGAGCTGTGGAGAGTCCACAAGGTTCCCCTGAGCCTCCTTTGCTCCAGGCTAAAGAAGAGTAAAGAACTTCCCTGGTTCTGATAGAAGGAGAATCTCTGCCTAGAGCAAATATCACCTTATTTGGGAAGAAAGTCCCGTTCTTCTCCCTTCAGCTGCTGCCATCACTGCTAGGTGACTGTCATGACAGACAACACATTTCAGAACAATTCAGTTCTTTGCTCAACGCATATTGGTTTTTTTTTTCCTTTTTTTTTTTTTTTTTTTTTTACCTAACATGTCTATTAACCATATCCCAGTGAGCCTTGAGCACCCATTTTAAAGTATCTACCACCCTGCTGTGAAATAGCACTCAAGGGCTCATCTTCTTATTTAAAGTAATAACGAGCTGTCAAGCTCCAAGCGGTGCGAGGAGAGCGCAAGAAAACCAACGAGCACACAGAAGCAGCTTTGAGTCTAGGAGCTAAAGCACACGAGCCGAGGGAGTTTTGAGGGCTGTGGAAACACGGACGGGTGTTTCTCCTGCCTGAGGGCGAAATTCTGCCGGAATAACCAAAAAGGGAGTGAGAAACACATCGATAGTCGCGATAATCATTGGGAGCAACGCCGTCCTTTGAGTGCCCTCTCCCGGACACTGCCACACTGGCAGCGCAACACAGCCACGAGTTTTGGGTTTCAATCACTTAATCACTTAACTTAAAAAAAAAAAAAAAAAAAAAAAAATATTTAAAAAAAAAATCCCGGGACAAAAAGATTTTTTTTTTTTTTTTTTTTTTTTTTCAAAATCCCCCCTTTTAAA
>WEKY01008917.1:256564-316644 GCA_013390045.1 Picathartes gymnocephalus | reverse complement strand
TTTTTTTTTTTTTTTTTTTTAAATCACCGTCCTTATGAAAATGCGTTTGTAGTTTTAGGCAGGCATAACTTTTTCGGCTGAGGTAAGATAAAATGCTTCTTGGAAAAATACTGCTTTTTTGTCAGTTTTGAAATGAAAAGCAGGTGCGGTGATGCAATTCGATGAGGTGTTTGGATTAAGTGCTTTCGATTAGTGTGAATTCTGACTGAATATTATGGAATCAGAAAGCTCATCTTAGCCTTGAGCTTGTCTCTCCTGTGTCAGTCCACTGCAGGGATCTGCACACAGGACTAGGATCACTTTTTGTGGACCTTTGGCATTTGGATGTTCTGGCAGCATCTTTGACCCCACTAAATAGAGCAGACTGGCTCTGTCAGAACTTCCAAGGAGGTTTTTCTTTGTCTGTTGGGAATTTAGTTCAGTTTGTGTAACTTGTTGTGCTACTGGTAATCAGGTACACGAGGCACTTTCATACTTGTTTGTTAGTGTTTATTGTTGCTGTCTGCAGTTTTGCTATTAGTTATGCTCTCTGTACAGTGTTATTATTTATTATTTAGTTACTCACAGCACTGTGAAGGGTGTTTCTAAAAGAAGCTGACCTGATTCACATGCCTCTGGTCTAAATTGCTTTCTAAATAGAGGATTCATTCTCCGCATCAGAAGAACCTGGCAAACGTTCTTTGATCTTGCAGTTGTCTTCTTTATTCATAGCAGCATCTTCTTGTCCATTCTCTAGAGGCCTGGAGTTCTTATTTTGGAAGTGTTTCTTTATCAATATATAAAAAAATATTCCAATCAAGTAGGAAGGACCTCTTAAAATTGCTCCTAAACCAAGGAAGACATACCTGTGGGACAGAGCATAGAAGATTGGACCAGGTGTTGAATTTTTAAAAAAAAACACTGAAGAAAATAACTTTAATGGCTTTTAAGGCTCTCATATATTTAAAAAAAAGGGTTAGGGGAAGGCATTAAAACTCATTGTTTGTGAATGATACAAAAAACTGGCTATTTTTACTTTCAAAAACTTCTCTTAAAGAACTGATAATATTCTTTTTGCTTATGAAGATAACTGCAAAGTGAAACTTCCGTCATCTTCCCTTTTTTTTTTTGTTCTGTTTTGTTTTGTTTTGTATTGTTTTGTTTTGTTGGAGTTTTTGTTTTGTTTTTGGTTTTTTTAAAGATTTTTGGATCACTTTAAGGCTTTAGACTCTTTAGGGATAGAAATATATTGAGGTCACCAACATATGTAAAAATAAAGAACACATCAGAAGTGGCCAAGGGTTGAGTGAAACTGAGAAAAATCTATGGACCATTCCCCCAGGAGACTGATAGTGTTTGGGTTTCACCAAGCTACTCAGTACAAAATTCTAGGGCTTTTCCCTCAAAAGTGGCCAATGCACAAAGTTAACATTCTTGCCAGTGTGAACAAACTACCTGTAAATAAGGTAAATTTGGGTAACTTTCCTCCTTATGGTGAGTCCTAAAGTCCCAGGTATTTTTAATTGGCTCCAGGTATACTAAAAGCACACAATTCATTCCAGAAATATCAGTCATGCATATTAAATTTCTTCTGCACAACATGAAAACTGACCGAAAACTGAGAGCTTAACATTTGATCTTGAGATTTTTCAATTTCAGGAGTTCTGGACTGACTTAAACCTGAGGCCAGAGTTAGTGTCCGACCATGATTTTGGACCACACGCTACAGTGTGAGAGAACAAAGCACATCTTTCCACAAGAGAGGTTTTTTGTGCCCTAATTTGCTTTACCTGTTTGCATTGGAGTCATAGAGCCTGCAGGCCCCTCGCTTCCCACAGCTGGTGCTTCCCCATTTCAAGCACGTCTTGTCAATCGCTGCTCCGAAATAAACTGGTGCTGGGATCCCAGCTGCAAGGGGACAAGCAGAAATGTGGCGAGATTTCACAGGAAGGGACATCTTCTAAGAAACCCGCTTTGTGTTTTCTGAGCGGTGATGACGCGCTGCAAGAGCAGCGCTAGGTGGATTGGACTCTGCAATGATTTCTCTTACCCAGCATTCTCATGATGAGTGTGTATAGACCAACTGCAAGAGCTTTGAACTCTGGCTGAACACATCTGAAAAAAAAGAGAGATGAGGAAGAAGTGTTGGCCTCTTTAGTGCTTAGGCATGCCTATTAATCTGCTATTAAATAACCTGAATTTAATACCCTTGTCAACAGAAAGCCACAATTTAGAAAAAGAGTGCTTCCTTCATCTGCTGAAGTGTGTTAAATGGTATGAAAAAGGTGAATTAATCTGCTGATTTCCATCAAATAGCTCCTGGCAAGTCCAGTCACTAAGCATAATCAAGGAAGTGAAGTTTTAAAGTCATAATCAGTCTATCCCGACCTTATTGAAACGGGCTCTCCAACTGCCTTCACTCTTGGGCATACATTTCCCTCACTTGGTGGAACACTTAATGGGAAATATCCTCTTGCTCTAAGACAAAAGAGTTGCAGGTAGCACAGTTAGTGCAGCATCGTTCTGTGCTTGAACAGAATTCCTCTGTACAAGGACACATCTTGGACAGCACAAAGCCTCCTGGCAATATGCTTATCTGTTTCGTGGGGAACTGCACTCCAGACATCAGAAATGGGCACTGATCTTGAATTCATTATATATCCAGCCTCTTTCATGTCTCTTTGCACATCCAGAAATCCTGACAAATGCATGACACCTTCAGAATCCAAGCAGAAAATAAAGGATGTGTTCTAGAAAACCTGATTACAGAACCATAGAAACACAGAATGGCTTGGTTTGGGGGGGATGTTAAAGATCATCTTGTTCCGACCCCCTGCCGTGGGCAGGGACACCTTGCACCATCCCAGGTTGCTCTGAGCCCCATCCAACCTGTCCTTGAACACTTCCAGGGATGGGGCAGCCACAGCTTCTCTGGGCAACCTGTGCCAGGGCCTCACAGGGAGGAATTTCTTCTAACCTAAGCTTTCCCTCTTTAAGTTTGAACCCATTACTCCTTGTCCTACATCTACAGTTCCTGATGACCAAGGAAGTCCATTTTTTCCTAAGGTAAGGAAACAAACGTGACTTTGAAAGCCTCACTAGGTACTCTTGATACACAGCCAGCTGTACTCACCTAAACATAATCATGTATGCAGGAGTGGCTCCCAGGGCATAACAAAAGCCACCTATGACTTGTATGACTGTGTAATAAATGAACTTCACTGAACAATCAGCGCTTTTTGGACATTGCCCCAAGGTGGCAGAATTGTTTCCTGCCCATGAACTGTTGATTTCAAGACATCTGCAGTTATGGAAGACCTGGAAGACACACAACAGGTTTGGTAGGACACTGCTCTTGAAATGGGGACTCTGTTGGAGAGAAAACAGAGCAAAGAGACGGCTCCAGACCATTTATGTTACAGGGTGATCACCTGGCATCAGGAAACATGCAAATGGCACAGCCCAGTGAAGGTTTACATGGACTGGAACTTTGGGAATCTGGGCATTATCTCCAGAACTCCATGCCAAGCAAAAATCAGTCACCCAGAAAAACATGCAATTTCCTGACATCCTAGAGTTTCACATGGAGGAAACACGCTGCCTTTCCTTAACCCATTTTTCATACTTAAACATTAATGATCAGGATCAGGGAAGATACTACTCTATCTCAGTGTACTTCAGCTGTTAGGTAAAACCTCAGGGCAGCCAAAATGAAGTTTATGAAAGGCAAAGCAAGGACAACCCTCAGGCAACAAGAAACCAATTTGATTTGTGTGTCTCCGCCTCTTGTGCTCAACCTACAGAAGATGAAAGCTAATATCTACAACAAGGAGCTAGGGCTTTTTGCTTAATGTGCAATAACTCAGAGAAACCTCTCTTTTCTGTGCTGTTTGTAGCCAGAAATCGAAAATACCTTACTGACTGGTCCGCAGTAACTCTGGTTTTCCTGAAAAGCGTTATCCTACTAAATCCCTGATGTTACACGGAAAATAAGCTGGTGGAAAACCTCGGAAGCCAAAGCAGGGTCTTACTGTGCTCTTTCCATGTCCCACAGAAGTCTCGCACCCAGCCAGACATGCCGAAACATAGGTGATTCCATTGGCTCCACACACAGGGTCCCACACATTGGAGGCACATTTGCAGTGAGAGTTGCAGTCAGAAAATAAGGAATTGTTGTGGTACGGAATGGGGTTGCTTGGAAGTTAAGTTCAGACAAGTGTAAGAAATTTTTAATTCAGTGCTGAAGTCAGTGAAGTCCCTTCTGCTGCTGTCCTGAAACCCACCTCATACGCCCAGGACGTATTTTCACAGCTGAGTTTCTACATCTCTACTGGTCTGTTTGAGATTCCATCCTACTTGCACTGATATTGAAGCGATTACTAGATTATAGAGTATTTTAAAACAAATGAAAACATTGCTACTGATCTTACTGGCAGGTGTGGACAGAAAAGAGAAAGGAGGGAGAGGTCAGTTGGACTCCCCCCAAACTGAACTTAGAGCTAGGAAGAGTTATCACAGTCTTATCAAATGTCTTTATCTGTTGGTAAAAATGCACCAGAGACAGAAACCAGATCTCCTGGTCTCTGTAGTTAAAAAATACTCCTCTGTTAAAGCCTAGCCTAACTTTTCATAGAGGATATGAAGAATGCAGAATTATCTTTTGCTTTCAGACACCCTTTTTGTATTGAGCAAAAAGGGATGTCTTCCCTCATCTTCTCCTTTCTAGGTAAATGAAGCTTATGTGCTTGCCATTTTTTCATCTCAGTGCTTCCTAAGCCTGGTCCACCGTTTCCATTTTTAGAGAAAACATTGCACAGCAATACTCCTACCATCCCCCAGCGAAACCACCTACATTGCTAATGATGCAACTGCTAATTAATGTTTAGCCAGCGCTGGGCTTTGTCAGGCTGACAGTCTGCTGACCGACAAAACTACCCCAATGACATACGACAGTGTTCACTTTCCCTCAAGCATTGCAAAGCATGCTCCTCTTTTAGCCTTGATGTCACAGTATATTTTTTGAGAACTCTGGAGAAAAACCCAGTATTTTCTATTTTCTACTCACCCTTCATAGGACACAGTCATTCCTGCCACCACATAGTTATCACAGCCAACAAAAAAGTGCAACAAACTGATGGCATAAGCCAGAAATGACATGGTAAAAGAAAACTTTGTCGCTCCAATGATGCCCATTTTGTACTTTTTCATTATAAGCCCTCCTAGGAAAATTCCAAGACCTACAGGAGGTAAGGATGTCATTCCTGAAAGAGATTATAGAAGGGGAATGTTAGAATTAAAGAATCATTACAGTCTTAAGAGCCAAAATCTGTCCTTAGTTTTTTGTCCCTGGCAGCTTTATGGTCTGTTATAACTTTAGGGAGGTTTGTGTTCAGTCGAACCCCTGGGTTGCATATGCTGCTTTTGAAGGGCCTAACCCTCCAAACCCACTTCCATTGCAAGGAACTTCCACACACTCATTGCATATTTGGGGTGCCCTTGCTATAAATATAATATAAATGCAATGTAAAGCAATATAATAAAAAAACCAAATTCTTATGGTCCCATAGGCACAAACCCTGTATTTTTTATAATTCAGGTTCAGGTCAGACCACCATTTACCACAACCTGTTCTGCAAGGAATTCAACCCTAGATAAAACACACCAGAACTTATCCCCATGCACTGCTTACAGCACAAACAGTCCTTGCATGCTGGAACTCACCTATCAGAAAGTTGGATTTGGATGTGGATTGTCCATACTGCTGTTCCATGTACTTTGGTTTGTAAGTCAAGAAACCAATAAAGCCACTGAACTGTAACAGTGAGCAACACAAAAATGTAAAGTACATTCGATTACCCAATACTTTTTTCAGGGAGGTATAGAAATCTGAAAGAAAGGGACATATGAGTTGGCATTGAAAAGTGCATGGCATAATTACTGATGAGTAACCTGCAAAACTTAGGGCAAGGTCCTGCTCTCAGCTGTCCGAGGGCAAGTTGTACTGATCTTCATTTGCTTGAGGGTATCTGAAAGCAAAATCAGGTTCTTGAAAAACACCAGAGGTTGAGATACAGGAAGAGAATCCTAAAAGAAGACAGAAGTATGGGTTAAGGCCTGGGTGCTCTACTGAGATATGCACACGAAGACTAAAAGGCTCCGCACAGCACAGACTTTGTGCAGCTCACATGAATATTATCACAGGCTTAAGGCTAAGTGAGAGCTGCCTTGGTGGAGATGTCCAGAGTCTTCCACTGGGATCTGAACAAAAAAAATTGAGAAATGAAGCAAAGTCACCTCTTTCCATCACCTTTACACCACTTTTTTTTGGCCTAAGGACTGCACAACCAGAGATATTCAAGCCTGATGTATTTTCATCAGGTACCAATATGCTTCAGAGTCTCCATTAACTCTCTCAGAAGAATACTTTGTCTTTCCATATTGCAAAAGGAGCCATGGAATATTTTCTTTATATTCAGATTCAGAAACTCTTTTCCACTGTTCAAACTTCTTCCAGCACAAAATTTTAGAGGTCAGTGCCACTCAGGTGGTGATTTATTTCAGGTGATGCATGCAGAACCTAAGAGTCCTGGACAAGCTCTTTCACTTCTAATAATTTTTGGCAGACCTTTCCTTTCCTGTGGATAGCTGCCTGGTTTAGATGGAAGTGCAGGGGAGGCAAAATATTTTATAGAACCGTAACATTCCATATGTGTGTTGTGCCTATTGATTTTGACATTTACACAACAGGAGAAACACTTGCCTTTCAGCATTACTGACCACTTCCTTGGCTTAGACTTTTCAGGAGAAAGCTTATTCCTCGCGGCACCCGTGTTTTCCAGGAGACCATGTGAAGTTTTGTCCTTATTGGCTTCCTCTGGCTTTTCCAGACTCTTTGGCAGGAAGCAAAATGGAATAGCAGATAGGAAACTGGTTGCTCCACCTATTAAAAAGCCAAGCCACCACGCACCCACCCAGCGGGAATCCTGTGGGGTGATGGTGATGCTCCCTAGAAATGAGGGAAACAGGCACAGGTTACCCCAGCGAAGAAGCTGAACCTGCCCAGCCTTTGTCTGCTGTGACAGCTACATTTTAGTGTCTGACGTCCAACAGTAAACATCTAATGAGGGACCATCCGTGCAGTGAAGGCATCAGGAATCAAACCCTGAATGGTGTTATAGAATCACAGGTTGGTTTGGGTTGGAAGGGACCTTACAGGTCATCTTCTTCCAAAACCCTGCCGTGGGCAGGGACACCTTCCACTAGACCAGGCTGGTCTGAGACCCATCCAACCCGGCCTTGAACACTTCCAGGGCGCTTCCCGCATCCCCAGCTTCTCTGGACAACTGGTTCCCGTGCCTTGCCATCCTTACAGGGAAGAATTTCTTCCTAACATCTAATCTAAACTTACTGTCTTTTGGTTTGAAGCTATTCCTGTTTGTCCAGTGTTGTTTTATCTGCCATTCTACACCTTTCACTGGCTGATGTTTTGTGGCAGACATGGCAGCACCGAGGTCCTTACCCAACACGTGGGAAACCAAAAGGGGTGGCAGAGAGGCCTCAAGTGTGGTGTGCTTTTTGGGCTGATCCCTTTCTCCTGAGACCATCCTCTGCTCTCCTGAATTGTGTAGGTTGCTTTTAAGCAATTGGACATTCTCTGTAGTGTCAGTGAAATTAGCCGTGCATCTAAGTGCATTGCAAGAAAGATGAGAGTAGCTGGTTGTATTTTTATGATTGTTAATTCTGAAATGTTCGGTGGGCGACCAAGATTATAAGACTTTTAACTGCATGGCCAGAATTGGCTCACTGTCTTTACTCTTAAATCAAATCAAACACTGGCTTAACAAAGGGCAAAGACAAAATAGTTCACCCATCTAACTACAGGATTCTGAAGATCTGAAAACTTCTCTGTCCTGCCACAAAAACAAGATCACTGAAAGGGCACAGGATGAAGGACCACAGCCACCACTTACAGAGATTGCTGTGTCCCCCCTGTCATTTTGCAGATGTGAATTCATACTCGTGCTTTCATTTCGTCTGAATAAGCAAGGGCTGGAAAAAATATGTATAATGTGCTGCAAAAACTATGTGAAATGTAAATAATGTAAGATACTCAGTGGAAAGGGTGGATAATTCCCCCAAACTATAAAGCTGCTGTACTAGCAGAATCTTTTAGTTAAAACTCCAGTTTAGAAACAAATCTTGGTCCTGTGAGAGTTCTTGGTACTAATTCTTAAAGATAAGCGTCTATTATAATCCTTTCATAGTAAAGCACAACTCTAAAATATGCTCCCAGTCTAATTCTGCCTTTATTCTAAAAGCTTCCAGTAATTTAGTAAAACTGGAATAAATTATACAGTAAAAATAAATATAATTCAAATATAAAATATATTAATATAATTAATATAATGGAAAAGTATGCAACAGTTTATAGGAGCTTCTTATGAGCAAGTACGAGCTTACTTTCACCTTTCCTCTGTTTTGCTTACCCGGATCCACAAATCCAATATCCACGTACAGCTTTGCACATAGGGATCCCAACAGGAAACCGAACATCGGGCCCATCATGGCTATTGTGTGCAAACACGCTGAAAATACAACGAAGCAGAGGCTAGTACCCTCTAATGGCTGAATGTCGTCTTCTGCAGAGGGTGATCCACCTCTCATGCTACGAATCTCTCAGTTTACTTCACGTTGGGATTACCTACATACACAGGAACATTCTCTTCTTTAGCAAAATCATCGAGATAAGAGATGCCCAGCGGTGTTATTGGCGTCTCACCAATCCCACGTAACATGTTTCCCAGTAAGATATATATCCACATATATGATGATGGTTCCTTCTCACAGCCTGCAGATGAGAGTTTGCAATAAAACATTTGAATGGGAAACAGTGAAAAATCACAGGAAATGTAGCACATGAAATGATTATAGATTAGAATTCAAGGTATTAAGAACATTTTCCTTTTAGAAGACAAACGAAAGGCTATCAACCCCATTATAACTTTTCATGATCTTTAAATAATGCTTTCTTCACCTCCAATGCATTTGATTTCTAAAAATATAGGTATCCCATTGGAAAAAATGCTCATTAAAAAAACCAAAGCAAAACAAACAAACAAACAACCCCCCCCAAACCAACCTAAAACAAACCAAACCAAACAAACAAACCAAAACCAAAACCAAAACCAAACAAAAACCCCCAAACAAACAAACAAACAAACCCAAAACCAACAACCCNCACCCCCCCCCCCCAAAACCCTACTGATATTTTCATAAATATATTACCTGGCATATATCACGTACCTTTAATGTGAGAAGTTTGAGATGGTTTTGGTGCAGGTTCTCTACCTGTGTCCCATGCAAGCAACACATAAAACAGCTGTATTCCATATTGTAAAGAGGATAACAGGAATCTCCATTTATTTCTGTTAAACTCTATGCAGTTTCATGTCCTGTCACACTATTTCTTCCACTCTCCAACTCCAGGTAACTGGGTAACTGAATCCTTGCAGCCAAGGATTGAAAAAATGCTCCCATATTTGTAATTTCATTTACAGTTCCTTACCTGATCGTGAGACTTCCAGGACAGTGTCATTCACGCCTTGATGCAGGGAACAGGGATTTATGCTGGAAGTTAAGTTGGCTGAAGCAGCTGTATGTGATGTTGTCTCATACTTGTAGCTGCAAACACACAACAGGAGGTTTAGAAGCAGTGCTCACTAGGGAAACACCAGTGTGGTAGGGCTGGAACCACTTGGCTGCTGTTTCCCTGCACAGAAAATTTTCTTTGATTCAATATCACTTCAAAATGCTGCTGAAGAAGCAAATAAGATTATTTAAGAGCATTCTAGAAAACCAAAATACTAAAATGAAGAACAAAGAGAATTCTCTGTCTGGAAGGCATAACACTGTAAGCTGGAAAATTTAAAAGGGCTTGTGAAAGTATTTCAGACAGGATTGAATTTTTGGTGTCTAAATTTAGGGTCAGGTCCAAGTGAGCTCCCTGTGTTGTCCCCACAGCCAAAGAGAAAAAGAAGAACGTCTTGAGTTGGAGCAAAACTCCTCTTTCCATCTTTGATATGTGTTTGGTCTGTTCAGCTGCTTTAACATGATCCCTTTCCCAGCAACGAGTGCTGCTGAGGGGCAAAGTACGATGAGCTTCAGCAGAACAACATGGTAAAGCACACATTCTGCTTCGAGGGACTGCCCTGGCTCTGTTAGACCAGGCAGGCTTATTTTTCAGGTTGAAACAAAGAGCAGTCATCAGGAGACAGTGCAGAGCAGTTCTCCTACAAATGTTCAGGCTCAGGTTGCCCAGTGTAGACTAGTATGATACATGGTCTCTCTTAAAGAGTGAAAAACTGATGAAAAGTCTTGTTCTAGTGCAAGATCCACTAACATGAAAGAAAGTGTTCCTCAGGTTTCTTTTTGCAGTAAAATTACTCTAATATATTTAAGAAATCAAAATAAATATGTCTTACTCGTTATCCCTGTGCCCAAGCTATGGCTAGAAACGTTGTCACATATAAGCATAATGTAGTAATTCTCTGAGCCTGGAGAAGATGAATAAAAATTAACCAGATATGGAAAATCAAGTTTAACCATGAATCTTCATTTGGAACAGGAAAAAAAAACTGGTATGAGTTCTACCAGCACCGGTCCGTCTGCAGGCTCTAGCACCATTTCCTTTTTTGCCTCCTTTCTGAACAAGGCTGAGTGGAAACTAAAGCATCGTGATTTTCCCACGTATTCAAGGAGTTGAACTTTCACTTCAGAAGAGCTGTATTTTTAAAATGAACATTCACCATCACAATAGCGATGTCACATGTGGTTCATGGCACGTGGAAGTGAGGTTCTACAGGCCTTTGGAAATCTCAGGCTAAATATACACCAAGTTTCATTTAAAAACCAGGAAGCAGAATGCAATTCCAATGTTAGGTTACCCAAATTAACCACGGTTAGTACTTACTATCCCATGAAGAAATGAGGCATCGCTGACAAAAAGCATCCCAAAGCCATGGTAAAGCACCCCACAGCTATTACTTTGGGCCTGTGAAGCTTAGCCCCAAAGTAGCTTACAAATGCGATCACCAGCAAGTTGCCTGCAAGGTAATGAACCAGAATTAGTGCCAGATGTTTCTCTGGGCAGTTTCCTGCACGTTAGGGAGTATCCATTACCCATCTCAAAGCTCCCGTCGATGAAACCTGCGGTAGATGACGTCAGGTCAAATCTTCTCTCAATCTGAGTGATGGAGCTTTTCATGATCGTACCAGACAAGGCTTTACTGAAGTAGCTGAATGACAGAGCAGCCAGAAATACCTGGGGAAAGATTCAGACAGAAAATGGGGAGCTAGAGGCAGGGAAACTGGTCACGGAGGGATCAAATACATTTAAAACTGTGGGGAGCAATCACCATCATGACATATGTTTGTTACTCAGATAACAGTGGCGAAGTTAATCTTAACCTTAATCACCTTTTGCTTGGGTCACATGTCCCTTATTTTAGGCCAATTCATGACTGATTCCAACTCAATCATGTGGCTTCTAAATAAAGGCATTATGGCAGTTTTTATGATACATCAGTATGAGGAATGTGGTACTGACTGATGGCTTTCATCTCTGTGTCATAAGATATATTTTGAAATATTGCCTGTATACCATATATCTCGCAAGGAAAAGCTTAATACTCTTTGTATTTTAACTGTTGCTTCCACCAACACACACTGTGGCTTTTGCAAATAAAGATTTATTTGGTAAAATGTTTAAGTTTGTTTAAATATTATCCAGCTATTTCCACATAGTCTAAAAACCAAATAGACTTACTGCTCACTGGGCAAGAGTTCCAATACAACAGAAACTCGGGTAAATAAACAAAGTAAACACAGATTTAGACACTGCAATACTATCTACTGTAAGAAATGAAGCCAATCCGGGAAGTAAGAGCTTGAAAATTGGTATTATTTACTCTCTTTTTGTCAAGAATGAAGAGAAAAATCTCCCAAGTGTGGGGTTTGTTCTGACATGTTCTGTATTTTCTGAACTTGACTGGCAAAAAGTCTGAGAATCACCCTTTGTGCCTTAAGCCAGCAGTGCCCTCAGAGGGTTTGGTTGAAATCACAAACTGCTGATAAGCATGAAAACAGAAACAAAAGTTTACTGGGGTAAAATGCAGTCCTCAGGTCAACCACGAAACGTTTGATAAAATATGGCCCACCTCACCCTATTTTGACCCTACAAGAATGGTGGTGACAGCAGCCTCCAGACAAGTGTATTGTAAGGAACTTAACTGAGGCTGGTTCAAGTCTTCCACTTGAAGTTGCTGCCTCTCTCTAATGACCAAGAAGGGGATCCACCTACAAGTAACTTGTGAGTGAATATGGTAGTTCATGACTTTTTATTTTCTTTAGAAAAAAAAGATAACGTCTGACTATCCCCTGTACCTCTAGTGTGTATCCAGTTCCACAAAAGATAGGGGGAACAGGAATGAAGGAATTTGGCATGTCACATCTTGAACAACATTTCTTTACAGAGAAAAATGATAATTCATGATGATATTGCTAAGGCACCAAACCTTCAATCCAGTGCAAGAGGAGGTCTTTTTGACTGGGGGATTTTTGCTTCCTTCATCATCCAAAAGCTGGTCAGGTTCTGCTTCCTGATTTGTGTCGTCGACAATGCTGGATTTGGTTTCCACTGTCATGACTGATTTCTTTACTGAGCGATCTGAACTAAAACAATAATAAATACAAAAGCACATATGCCAAAAGAGAGTTGCTGAAGGACCTCTCTGATGAATCTGGTGAAGCTAATTACAGGAAAACGCTGCCGTGTTAAAACTTAACCTTTCTACTGAAAATGACTTGCATGTTCCAAAGTGTATAATTGTTTAAATTCTAGTTTCTAGTTTTGACATCTCTTTTTTTCAGAGACATGAGAACCACCCCCCCCACCATCCCTTTCTAACTTGTCCTGTCTTTTAATGCTGAAAAGGCAGTTTTGACACAGGAGTAAGAGACAAAGTCTCTGTCCAAAAATGAACTACAAGGGTCAACAAAGCATCAGTGCTGAAGCACAGGAAGCCTTAAATTTCCAGGCCATGTGACTTAGAACTCAGTTGTCAATTTGATAAAATCCGTAGCAATGCTGTGCCATTCAATTTATTCCTTTACACTGGCTTGTTGGAAACAATTAGTGACAAAAGAATTTATTATTTCAGCTAAACTGACCTCCTGTAAGGACATTACATGTTTTTTTTTCTTCTTGCAATAATATGCAGGGTATCCCTGATCTCTTTCTGTTTACAGAGTGCTGTCTACATGCCCAGATGCATGAAATTATCTGCAAATCAGCAGTTCAGGAGAACTGCTCCAGTTCCCTCAGGAACTTCCTGTAGACATAGACCATGATATATCCTTTGATACACCATAATATTTTAGTGTTGTTTTGTTATTAAGTTGTATTTTGGTTTTTATTGCAATGAATAGCTCAATACTTCATCTTTTTTTTTTTTTCCCCTCAGCGTTTTAAAACTCCGAGAGATGGATAACAGCTAAAAGGGACACTTCAGGGAAAAGCTGTAAAGGAAGTCTATGTAGCTGTTTGCAAAGTTTATTTAAAGAATGAAAACACTTGCCTGTTTGTGCAACTCCCACTACACTCAGAACAGATTTCTCAAGGACGATCCAGAAGCCACTGCAGAGCCCCTCGGAAAAAATTGGGTCACTTAAAACAAGCCATCTTCAGATCTGCAGACAGGACATTGCATATTCTATTAGAGTATTGAAATTAATGCCCTCAAATCAGAACTCAGAAATCACAGCTCACACCGTCTGATTTGTTTCACCTTTCACAATACTCTCCTCATTTGGGGAAAGGGTGAAAAACAGAGAGAGGGGGAACAAACCACACAAAGAGAGGTTTTATATGCTTGAATGCAGCTGAAAAAAGTTGGACGACCTTTTCCAATGCTGGAAAAGGTCCATCTGCTTTCCCACTGCTAATATTCACTTCCTAAACTCTTTTGAGGCTAGGCTATAAGTATGGGTCAGCACATGTATCAGGACAAAAAAAATTAGCTTCTCCTTCCCCCTGGCTACTCAGACAGATAGGAACAAGAAGTAGAGAAAGGATTATAGGACAGCTATGAGCAAAAATGTTAAATAAAATCCCTGGTCCTCAGGAAAAGTTAGTACACAAATTCTTTTGAGCAGCTGGTCCTCTGAAATTCACCTGTCTTTGCGTACCCTGAAGATATAAACTTCTCCTTGTAATTATGATACATTAATGACTATAATAATCTGCTGGGGGAGCATATCACTGCAGGTCACAGGATTGGAAAAGTGGCTTTTATTTTGAGAGTTTAAAGGTACGTGACTTCGAATCTGCTGGCAGTATCTCCCCCCACCCTCAGACGACCCTGACCTACACAGATACCAGATGGAGATGGAAGACATGAGGGTTGGGGAAATTCCGGGCCAGAACAGCATTAGAAAAAAAGATAAAAGGTCAATTCACAATTGATGCCAACATACAGTAGCTGCTGAGCCTGATAAAATTTTAGGTATTGATAAAGTTGCTATTTTAGACTTTTTTTCACTAGTTTTTTTTTTTCCATGTTTAATAAATCAAGGGTCTGGTTAAAAGTATGAAGTACGAAAGCAAAAGTCTGAAGATTTTTGCACCAATTGTGCCCTTTAACTAATGTGAGTTCTCTAAAACTACCGTTCTTTGCCTGCACAAGACACTCTTCTGTAATAGTGCTCTGAGAGAGCTGCATTTGCAGAAAGACAAGATTAGGCAAGTAAGGTATTGGTATTGCTCAGGTAGTCAATCAACCTAAACAAAAATTAACCTGTCTTTCTTCCTAGGGCAAGCAAACAGACCTCTTCCCAAAAAACAAGCAAAAATAATAATAAAATACTATCCACTAAAAAATTCTAAGCAGTACAGACAGATGAAATTTAACATTCAGTTAATTTTTTAGAATATTTGACAAATTCGCTTCATTTTATGCCCAGTACAGTCTCTTCTGAGAATCACTTTGGGTGGGGGGAAATCAAGTGTCTTAACTAATAATCAGTGTGGACTATTTGTGTTGCTGGGAGCTGACAGCTTCCACGACATCATGGGAAATCATGCATCAACTTGCAATTCAATTGCAGAATGAATGCAGCCAGCCTTGCAAAGGACAGATTTCTTCAGTGCTTCAGGGGACATGATATTATAGGGGTCATGGCCTAACTCTGGGCCTGTTCAGTAGATTTATTCCTTATTGGATATAAAAAAAGTCTCAGCTTTGTTTTATACCCCCTAATTATATGCAAATTATCATGAATAAGAACATCAACTGAAAAACCTCCACATGAATAGCGGGTAACTAGTTTACAAAGGTCAAGACAACAGTTTGCTGCGGGTTTTGCGGACTCTTACAAAAGAAAAATATAGTAAAGTTTGAGGACTTTTAAGTCTACTCTGAGTCTTTGGGCTGATTGTCACCACAGTTGCACTCTCAGGAGCTGTGACATCACCCAGTAGAAAAGCAAATGACAAATCAAGAGCCACGTTTCCTCCAGCAGTTTACGGGACCGTAGTGATTTACACTAACTGCAGCGCTCATCCAGCTGTCTTACGGACTTTTAAATACGACCATAGCGAGACCTTTTAAGTTCAGCTAACATGCAAAACAAGTACCACAGAGCTGTGCAGACCTCAGTGCTGCTTGCCCCGTTGGAGACATACGACGCTTACGGTTCAGAGTCACACGTACCATGCATGATGCCACCAGTAAAGCATTTCTTTCACCAGGACTGTTACTGGTGTTACCAAGGACAGCAAATGCAACTGGTACTACGCTGGTTATGTTTGATAGCTGCAAACACTGGTGGAAACATTTTAAAGTTAAGACAAACAAAAAAAATGAATATTAAAGAGGTTCCTACCTAGGTTCTGCATCCACAACAACGACAGTTATACTACCACACAAATACTCAGAGTATTCTCTCCTCAAGCAAAGCTCTGCTGGTAGTTGGTAGAAGAATCATTAACTTCCAACACAAACCAATGTTTTAATCTTGTCTCCTCCCAGTTCTGCCCTCTGTTAAAGGTCCCAAAATCCATGTTTATCCACAGCGGTCAAAAGTTAATTAGGAAGAAGACATCCAAGTGTGTTCCTTTTGTACATTCTTGTGAAACATCTTTTTTTTTTGTTTTTTCCCTGAAATTGTTTAGATTATAAAGGTTCAAACCTTCCTGATGTTTAAAAATATGGTGTCCCAACTTTAGAAATATTCCTTTTTCAAGTGCATTTTGTTACCAAGCTTTATTTTCATAGTCTATGGCTAAAGTCCATTCAGCTCAGATCTGCTAGAGCCAGAATGGATCTGCAGGAAGAGAAAATGTAATGCCTTGGATACATGGAACAAAGGGGGTGTTCAAGAATCATTCATGCTTAGAAGACTGTTCAGATTTATAGTTTAGTGCTCTTAACAGCACGGGCAGGTGAAATATGAAAGTGTTTTAGAGCAATGTGTACTTTGGAGCAGCCCTTTATCTACTTGCAGCCCTAGTTCAAGGAAACCAGAAGAGGTTTATTTGACTCTGCCCCTGCTGTGCATTCTGCCTGATTCCTGAGAGTAGACGTACTTAAAAGATAAGTTATTCTTGAGGCAGGTGAGATGTGACTGCTGTCTGCCTGGATGTTACACCAAAATATTCCATTCCTGGTAGATCCTGCCCCTTTCCCTGCCACCACTTTCACCACGTCACCAGCCATTTCCTCAGAGAAATCAACCAGCTTAGTCAGAAATTGATAAATCCATGCTGGCTGCTCCAAATCACCAGTCCAATGTGTCCAACAATGGCTTCAAGGTTAACTTGCTCTATAACCTTCCATAAACCTCTGCTGCTATTTTATCGATTTTGTTTGTGACTTTTTTGTGCAGAACAATTTTTAGTTTTCCATGACTGAGTTATCCATAATGTGATCAAGGGGGACTTAATTCATCACTGCAGAGGAAATCCATGGTGTTGCACTATGATTGCATCCATTATATTTAAATATGAATGAAAAAAACCCAGAACAACCAACATTGCCATCACTGCAATTTTTCTAAGAGAGTTGTCCTCGCAGCCAGAGCATTACTTAGCTTTAAGTACATGCAAGAAATGGAAATTCATGGTCCTGTAACAGATCTGGGCCTCTTTATTTCAGTTAGTGATCCTTTATGTCCTGTTTTGGCATAAAGCATCAACCGCCCACGTCCAGCAGGTTTCTTATACCATGACTGACGTTTTCTAGTCAGAAGACAGGCATCCCGGCCCCTGTTTATTGCCCTTTATTGCAGGCTACCATACCATACTGCTGATCTCTGTGGTTGCTGGTGTCCCACCAAGGGCACAGACACACAAACACCTGCATCCTCACCCTTCTTCAAAGGCGTGTCACAAGCTCCACTGTTAGGCTCCGACTGTGTCAAGACAAGTATTCCCTGTTGTTTTACACAGTTTTGTGGTGGAGCTTTGCATTCCCAAGGTTTCACTTTCAGGTTGTCTTCAGATCTGTTAGCAGGCCTACCCAAGTGAGGCCTTTGAATCCTAAACATCTGGAAAGGGATGGAGCTGAATTTACTCTGTTACTTCAGAATAGTAGAACCTGCAGAAAAACGTGCTACTTTCTTTTTCACGTAAGGGAAACAGTATTTCTTTGTTTTCATCATTATGACAAGTGAATACACATCAGTTTCTCCCTATTTTTGACTACTCCTGTATATACCATTAATTTATAACTTCCCAGGAATTAAAATATCTTTTGTACTTAGCCTTCAGTATGGCTGAGAAGAATTTTTCTCTCTTCAAACTGCTGTCCAAACTCTCTGTGGAAGCACTCATGATCAAAGCTGACTTCTTGAACCAAAAGCTGTTGAATAAAACTACCAGAATGGGGAACTAAAGAAGTCAAAGCAGAGACTACGGCCTCACATCTGAAAAAAAAGAGGCGTATCTCTTTTTCCATCCAAGACCCCCTCCCTATTACTCACACTTGCAGGAAAAAAGAAAAAGGATTATGATAGCAAAAATCCCCTTTACAAGAACATCGAGATATCAGTAATTTCTGATTCCTGCCGAGGCTAAAAGCAGTCCTTACAGAAGCCGCAGTAAGTCACCTTTAGCACAAGGAGCTGGTTGCAGACTCCTCCAGGCAGAGGGTGGCAGCAGATCCCACCAGAAGAAGAGGCTGCCAAGGCACAGTTTGCAGGGGCCAGGCAGCAGCAGCAGTGAGCTGCTGGCCAGGCAGAGGCCAACTGGAGTAGGCAGCTTTGATTAGAGCCTTTCTTATTCTCAGGACACTAATCCCTAGACACAGAAAATCAATGTATTTTAAAAATTAACTCTTTGTTAACAAACTAAGTAAAAGGGATAGTGTACAGCTAAGCAAAAGTTAATGTACTACAGGAATCCCGAGAGGGTGAAAAAAGCCTTTACCACAATAGAAAAGGATTCTTTGGTGCTCCTGTCCCAGAGTGTCTAGTTCCAGTTTGGTGCTGTAGAGCTAACAAGAGAGAAAAGCATGCTGAGAGGCTGATCTGTTGTCTCCAGCTTAGCCAGTGTCTGGGAATTTATCCTTCCACTGCTCAGTGGAGCATTTGTCTTTCATAAGAGCTTGATAATTTTGTCACTGATTTGCATCATCCATCTACCTGGGAAAAAGTAGATTGTGATGTGCTGTTTTAATGATATTTCTTACTTTTTTTTTTTTTAGTTAAAATACAAAGGGTAGATATTAATGCTGGTTGTACAGCTTCTCTTTGCATTCAGTCTCCATCAGCAGCTTGGATTGGAGTTGTTGTTATAGACACAGAATTGAAGTGTAAATCACTGGCAGGTGAGAGTGCTTAGCCCTTTTTAGGAGCCGATCCAAACGTGTGCTGCATCACAGAACAACAGACACAAAAACCATGCAGACTTCAGGTGAAATCCCAGGACAAGCCCCCCATCACCTTCACATGGTCTGGGATATTACCTGAGGTAACAGGACTGAAAAAATTAACATAGCTCGTGTAATTAGATACCTGGTAT
Organism: Picathartes gymnocephalus; assembly: GCA_013390045.1. Lineage (NCBI taxonomy): Eukaryota > Metazoa > Chordata > Aves > Passeriformes > Picathartidae > Picathartes > Picathartes gymnocephalus. Next base: position 297,590 of record WEKY01008917.1, on the reverse strand, counting down.
TGTATACAACACCTCTTCAATAAATTGTTCATCTGTCTTGTTACAGAGCAGATCTTTCAGAAGAATGGGTGAGTCTTGATTTACAGACTACACCTGACAGAAAAATCTATCAGATATCAGAAACATCCCAAAGACTGTTGTTCTAGTGAAAAAAAAAAAAGTATCTTATTTCTATTCTAGTTTTACCTTGTTTGATTTCCAGACACTGGAAAACTCTCTGCACAGTTAAACAAACAGAGTTTTGCTGACTGTATAACATTATCACAGGTTGGCTTTTACTTAAACAAGTTTGTGTTTTTCCACAACTTGTTTTGGAAGTGCCAACATCACAGGGTCAACAAGAGGGTTGTTGTGCACCGTGTTGTACAACAACCTTTCAAACTTACCATGCTCAACAGCCGTGAGAGAGAGCTTCCTGGTCTGCTCACCACCCAGCTGTGAGAATGTGCTCCACGTGCTCCCCACTAAATCCTTTCCTTATTTACTCTCTTCAAAATTCAACGAACTGTATTAATCTGGGATGAGCTTTTGGTTAACAACCCTGATAACAGCCACATGTTGCTTCAGTAAGGTCCTTTTAATGAGCACTTTAAATCACCATTAAAGGGCCCCACATTTAAATTGCTCTCATCGTTTTTATAGCATTTATGGACTTTTTGTCTTCTAGAGGTTGATTAGCACTGGATGAAGAACTGCCCCATGCAGCGTTTGCTTAGTGATGGTCCAGGGCACAACCAGCCTGGATCAGATTTATGATCCCTCTGGACAACAGCCTTTGGGCTAGATTATTAATAATTATTAATAATATTTATCTATTTGCAAATGCTTTTAAAATACCTCTGTAACCTAGTTACTTGCAAGTCTATGTACTTCATAGCTTACAGAAGGAAGTTTTAGTAACTGGTTTTTCTTTTAATGTTATGCAGAATTAAGCTGCATGTTGTGTCATCATCAGTCAAACCAGCCAAAGTGGTGCTGCCAGTGTTTTCTCTCAGATTATACCAATTGTGCTGTTACTTCAAAATGTTGCACTTGTGGTTTCATACATCAATCTCACTCATTATTTTGAGCATTTCAATGAGCCAATCTATAATTATTCAGCCTATTTACTCTTTTTGAGACATCCACGCCCCTTGCTCCTCTCTGTTTTTTGGTAATTCCCTCAGAGGCTGGGATGGCATGAGCTCTATAGCTATATATATTTTATATATATATATATATATATATATAATGCATTGTTCCCTCAGTCTTCTGACCTCGCCTTTTTGCCTCCTTTTTTTGCTGAAAGTTCCTGAAGATTCCCTCCTGACATGATTAAAAATGATGTGCCTCTAACTAAAACATGCAATGTCATTTGAGAGCTGCATTTTTTGCTGGGAGGTAGGAGAGGAAATATGCCTTTGGCTCACCTGCCCCAGGCCTGGGTGCACATCCCATTATGTGGCATAAGCTGGTTACCCCAGCCTCCTCCTGCGTGTGACAGCTGGAGACCTTGTTATCATATCCCAATTTTCACGTGGCATCCAGCCCGTGGGTACCTCTTACCAAGGGTGTGAGTCTCACTCTGGCCTCCAAGGCTGATAGCAGAGGTTGGGAAAACACCTCAGCTAATCCTTTCAACGATCTCACCTTTGAAAACGGAAGGCGTTTGCTTCTTTGCAGTCTCTTGGTTGTGGTTTGGTATCTCTAACTCTAAAAAGAAAAGAAAAGATCCAGATTTGTTGACCTTTTTGAGACATTGCCTGTTGCAGATCTAGTTTAAGATGAAGAATTCTGGTAGGAAGATGCTGGCAGATCCACATACCCTAGAGCTCACATCATTTTTTCAAGTATTATAACAAGTCTAGAATGTGTATTTCTAGTCAGAAACTCATCCATGCATTCATGTGACTACTTAAAGTACTAAAATAAAGTAGCAGACTTGAAAATATTTCAAAGTGGGAATGGTTTATATCTGCTTGCTAACTTAGAGTATTATCATTCTGAAGGATGGGAGGAGAAAATTGATCATTTTCAAAACATAATGATAATAAGACTTACTGAAACAAATTATTTTCCAGGATTCCTATGTCTAAAGGACAAGGGGTATGGAAGGAAAGCCTGTGTTTTAAAGGATTATTTACTAAGTACAGGCTTAATATATGACCATAGGTGATAATCCATGAAGCTGATTTTTTCCGTCACTGTTTCTTTCTGAGCTAGAGTAGGATATGTTTATTTCTCTTAATTTCTTTATTTGTCTGTTGTGCTTTAACCTCAGCCAACAACTAAATACCATGCAGCTGCTTGCTCACCCTGCCCCCATGGAGGGATGGGGAGGAGAATTGGAAAAAAAAAAAAGAAAGGTAAGCCCCATGGGTTAAGAACAGTTTAATAATTAGAATAAAATATAATATAATAATAATAGAAGAATAATAATAATTGCAATGAAGGGGGAGAAAGAAAAGAAAGAGAGAAAAAAAATCTGTGAAAGACAACTTTTTGATGCATAATACGGTTGCTGACTGATATCCAGTCTGTTCCTCAAAAATCAATTCCCTCCAGTTCATACACTGGAAGGGTAGAGAATATCCCTTGGGCTAGTTTGGGTCAGCTGTCCTGGCAATGCTCCCTCCCACCTTCTCACTGTCAGAGTGGAAAGCTGGAAAGTCCTTGGCTTGGGGTAAACACGACTCAGCAGCACCTAAAACATCAGTGTGTTATCAACAGCTTTCTCATACTGAATCCAAAACACAGCACTCTCCCAGCTAGTAAGAGGAAAATTTTCTCTCTCCCAGGTGAAATCAGTGGGATGTCCTGGCCCTGTTGCTGCTGGGGATGTGCAGAACTGCCGCTGTGACAGCTTCATAACTGGTGAGCAGCAACGTCCTTGCCAGGACGGATTCACGAAGCAGGAATCACCCCATTGCTTTGACACACACACAACACCAAGCACTGAGTGAAATGCAGGTATCTCTCCTTTTTCATCCCAGTGCGTACTTAAGCTGGGTTCCTCCTTTCTCTCATTGGATCTGACAGCTCATTTCTATGGGAAGTGCCCTCCCCAGGGGGCTATGGAAGGCTCCAAGCATGGTTCTTACTCCTGGATGCTGGTGCAGTTTGAGCTTTCTTGCTGTTTTTCTGATGTTGTAATATGAATGAGATCTGAGATGGGAATGCCAATCTTTGCGATTCACCCCAACCACAAATCTTGACTTAGTCCCATATTCATAATTTTTCAGGCTATTTCAATTACGTTTGTTTAGTTCAATATCCAGTTTATACAAGGCCAAGTGAACAGCCACAGCTGACCAGGATCTCACTGCCCATTGCCTCTGACACTCACCCTTGTGGCAAATCTGGCTGACATTGGTTCTTCCTCTGACAAATGCATTTTCCCCAGCAATGGGTTTAAAGCCTTACCTCCTGCAAATATTTGGTGCTTAAGCACCATCCTTCTTGGTGTTACTATTGAGTGGGTTAGGTAATTCCCTAATGGCACAGGACAAACAGGGATCATTGATAGAGCCCAGTGAATCCCACTCTCAGGAGTGTGCCCCTCCTCACGCACCCCACAGGACAGGCAGCAGGGTGCCTACAGTCACTGCTGCCACACAAATCGTGTGACGTGGGTTTGTTTTGACAATGCTGTGGTGAAGGATGAAGCCTACCTTTCATCACGTGCTCAAAAATTCGAATTCTTTTAAAGGATGTCCCTGTGGTCCTGCCACTGTCTTTTCCAGTGCAAGCTTTCTTGAGACTTTTTTCATAGAAAACAGCTCTCCTTTGCACTCCCCACCCCAAATATAATTAATATTGACAAAGTCCAAAAATGTCTTAGTTTCAGCTAGAAAATAAAATAAATTAAAAGGAAAAGCCCCAAGTCACCTGGTCTTTTAATTAATTTTAATTAATTTTATTTTTCCCAAGCTGTCTTGTCATAGCTTTTTAAAATATAAATCATATGCATCTTGTACCGTTTTTTTATTACATCATAAAGTGCATGGAATTATTTAGTACACTGAGTACTAGCAAGTAGCAAGAAACTGCTGGAAATCTTAAAAAAAAAATAAAAAAATCTCTATTTTCATTCCAGTTTCCTTTGGATGATACTCTTGTGGTCTCTTTGACTGTAAGGACGACTTCTGCCGTTGATTGTTGTGCTACAGCAGAGCTACTGGAAAACAGACTCCTAACCACAACATTTGATGTCCTAAGTGTCATGGATTGAATTCACGAGATGCCCAGAGCCTGTGGCTGATTTGTCCTGCCAGCAAACCACCTCCCTGCTGCTGGCAAGGACGGGCAGGCTCCACCTTCCAGGTTGCCAAGCCAAGCTTTGTGCCCCGGCTCCTCTTGGCTGGTCCCATGGCAGAGGGAGCTGCATGGCAGCCTCCCCACCACCCCTGACACCCAGCAGGAAAGCGAGGGCCAGCAGTGGCTCTTGCAGCATCACCAGGAGGGAGGGAGCTGAGGGGCAGCCGCAAAAACGCTGTCGCGGTCAGGGCATCAGCGCACCTCCCCAGCCCCAGGAAACCCCCTCGCTCGGCAGAAGGAAACGGTGAGCAGTGTTTTTAGAGCTGTTCATGTGCTAAAAAATTGGTGGTCTTTGCTTTTGGGGTTTGCAGTGAGAATTGCAAGGAGGTGAACATTTTCAGGGTGGCTACTAAGATACTGCTTCACTGATGATGGATTTTTGCCTGGAACGCCACTCACTGGGTAAAATCACGGTGGAGATTTCAGTTTTCCTAAAGTCTGGTCTCCTTTTCTGGCCAGTAAGTTGACTGAATTAACTGCTCACTATTGACAAAATTATCCTTTCTGCTCTTTGTCCCACAGGCGCCTCTCTCCCCGTTGGCTGAGAGGGTCTCATCTTGTGGAGAAGACCTTTTCCGGAGAACCCAAAGGACAGCAACACTGAAGAAAATGGACACCGTGCCCAAGACCAAAGTCAGCCCCAGGTACACATACCTGAGAGAGAAATGATTGATCAGAGCCTATGGCAAAGGCAACACGTGATTAGATGGCATCAAGGACACATTCATATTTTCATCAGGTAAGGCTGGGTAAGGACACTTCAATCTAGGGGATGTCCCCGGAGAGGGGAGTTTGTCAGCTCACCCAGGCCAGGTCTAGTGTGGTCTGGGGTCAAGAAAGCGTTTCAGGCATTAACTGATCTCCACCCCAGTGGGCTTCAGTAAGAATAGCACTAATATTTTTAGGGCAGTTACTCTGTTTCTTTGTTGTCTCATAAACAGTACCAGTGATATCAAGACCATTTGGTGGCATTTTTGCTTTACAGGCATAATGACAGCAACAACAGCAGCAACAATAACAACATAATGTTTTATTAGCAAAAAGAGTCCCAGCTGAGATTTTGCTCTTTCCTTCAAGTTTTCAGAAGAAGATGTGCCCTCCTCTCATGTTTATTTTCCTTGGGGTGGGAGAAGGAACAACCTGTTCTCCCATTTTCCTCTTACCACTGTTATTCCATTCTTCATTTCTGGTGAAGCCTTTCACAAATGCAGTTCAGACAATTACTGTCCTCTAGCAAGAAATTGATAAGGACCACTCGGCACTTAAGGCTCTAGATAAGCCAAGCATGTTTTGTGGCACCTTTGCCTTCCATTTTTTGATCCACCTCCAACATGGAGCAAAATGAGATTTAATAACTTATTTACACACACACACACACACTTTGACAGCAGAGAAGTTGAAAGGTGAGGAAAGCTTTAGCATAAAATTGAGGTTTCAACACAACTTTTTTTTTTGGTGAATTATTAAGTGACAATTATTTCCAGCTGATACTGAAACAGGATGATCTGCCCCTCTCCCTAAAAAGAGGTTGAATCAAAAGAGAATGGATAAATGTGAGCATTGTTGTTAATATTGTTAGTCAGAGTCTTTAATTCAAAGTTTCAAATCTTTCACTCAAATTTTCTAACAGAAATTCTTCTACCAGTGCCAGGTGTAGAGGTACTTTAAGAACAAAAGTTAAAGAATGAATGGAGAAGAGCTGTTACCTGAGTGCACTGGAGTCGTAGAGTCTGCACGCTCCTCTTCCCCCACATCTTTTGCTTCCCCATTTCAGGCAAGTGGTGTCTATGGCCACTCCGAAGTACACTGGGGCTGGAATCCCCGCTGGGTGTATTTAACAGATAAATAGAGGCAAGAAATTTACTTTCCAGGGTGATCAGTTCTGATCTAGAGGCACGTTCATGCAGAATATTAAATAATACATCCTAACAGCAATGACAGTTCTGCGCTGCTGGTTCCAGAAGACGTGCCTTGTGCTGCCCAGGCACACACCACCCTTTCCTCCCTGTGGGAAGCCAGGAAAACATGACAAAACATCAAAAAGCATGTGGAAGTCCGTGGAAGGAGTGCTGGCCACGGTTTGGTTTCCTCACCCTGCGGGACACCTCTGGGGAAAAAAATAGGAGATACTTCTCCTTTCTTGAGAGCAGTGGGTGCTGTTCAGCTTGGGTGCAGGGGTGTCCTGTGTGTGGGGTGGGGGGATGAGAGGGGACAGGGACAGTGGGGCTGGGAGCCTGCAGTGGGGCTGCAGGGATCCTCCAAGTGTCTTGAGATCCTGCTGTAGCAGGGGCAAACCTGCTGCAGCTCCAGGGGGTGATGGAAAGGAAAAGCCTTTTTTCATGTGCTGATGGGGACATCCTGGACTCTGTGTCACCTGGGGAGCCACCCATGATTTCTGGAGAAGAAAGTAAGCCTGGAGAGAAAAGTCTGACCTGCAAAGGCGTAAGAAAGAAGCCAACAGCTTGTTTTGATGTAATTTCATCCAGTTCATCTAACTCTGCTCATTTAAATAGGTGACTTGCTTCTTGCTAGTTTTTTTTTTCATGAAGACCTGAAGGATTTTAGAATTTTCAGTTCATTGGCATCTCATGCTACCCTTGGTTTCAGGAGGCTCTACCATGAGGCTGCAGTGAACCCCGCCCCCAGGCACATCTGTAGTCAGATTAATTCCCTTAGAAACTAGTGAATATATGCCTCAAAAGCAATCACAGATGCTCAGCCTTAGCAATTCTGTAATACTTGTTGCTGAGTATGGGGATAAGATGTAATTTTGATGTCAGCTTCATAGTCTAAAGGATCACATCTCTATAAATATTGCCCTCGTGTATTTTAATTATAAGACACAGTCATGCGATTTATGAAGTACAAAGCAAACTCCTTTTTCCAATTTTTTTTTTCTTAGATCATACGATATTTATTTGCAGATATACATCGTTCTTTCCATCAAAGCTTAGTTCTAAGAGAAATGATTAGTGAGGAGCGTATTAAAACCGACTCAGGAGTACAAACAGACTTACCAAGTACTCTTATTGCCAGGGTATAGATACCAAGTGCAAATGATTTCAAGTGGGGTTCAATGCATCTAAAAATAATAATAACAGTGTTAACGAGAAGTAAAGCATGGGGTGTATATAATTAGAACAAAAATAGATAGCAAGAGAAGGAAAGAAATGTGACTTTTTCCTCCTTAACGTCCCTGGTTTTGAACCAAATTGCAGAAATATGTAAAAAAGGTGATAAAATCAGAACGACACGCAGGAATTCTGAACATCTGTATTCAACATCACATTTTAAGGTGGGTGTGGATTTTCAGATGATATCAGCTCTTAGGTGTTACTAACACAGGACAACAAAATTGATAGTAAAATCATGCATCCATTGGATGGTTTTATTCAGTTAGACACTCCCTGAAATTCCAGATCGAGTCCCAGGCTGGTACAAGGTATTTAGGCAACTCATTTTCCATTGAACTCTGTCTAGGAACAGGATCACACCTCCTGTAGAGGTAAATGCTCCAAACCATTCTCTGACAGAGCAGACCATTTGCGTTTGGACTCTTGTGAGATTCCAGGGTGAGTCCAACACACACATCGGGTTCCCATGGCTCCAGAGGAGCCCTGCTCCAGCCTAAGATCATCATCCTGGCTCCTTGAGGGAGGGGGAGGTGGTGGGCGGGAGAGCAGCTGCCTTTCCCATCCCTGCCATCAGCAGGGTGTGTTTGCAGCCTCTCAGATGAGGAGGAATCACCTGCTCCCCCTCACATGTGCCCTTTCTCCCAGCACGTACCAGACTGGCTATTACCGTGCCTAACCCAGCACAAATCTGGGTTTGATTTTGGCAAGTGAGTAGTACCAGTCACATGATTAAACAAGGACATTTTTGGTATGTGGGGGTCACATGTATATCAATATCGTAATAATTAATGAAACTTTTATCACAGTCATTCTATATGAATCAGAAAATAAATAAAATGGGTTGAAATTCAGTCGTCACTATGGATGAACATAGCACCCTGGAGGTACAGTCTGTGTGCTCTGAACTAGGATGGCCTCTGCTCCTGCAGAAATTTATGTCATTTGGAATGCATTTTAAAAAAATAATAAAGACACTTGAAGAACTAACTCTATTGTTCCTCACCAGTGATAGTTTTTAACACTTGATTCTCTAATGCCCTGGTCATGGATTATCATCACACATTCTGTTGATTGTGGCTTATACAAGCACTGCCATCTATGAGGGCATGACTGGAAAATGATTTTAAGTTGGAAGAACAGTGTCCTGCTCTCCTACTAGACACTTGCTACACAAGCACACCTCAGCCTAGAGTCCTCCTAAACAAATCTGAGAGTCTAGAAAGCCAAAAGTGGAAAATAAAACCAATAACTGCATATTTGATATGTGTTTCATAGGATTTATATCCTGCAAAAAAAAAAAATACTCTCTTTCAGATGAAAAAGAATTGTTTTATTCTTTGTATTGTCTTTGCACGGAAACAGGAGGCCTTTGTGACCCTGAGTGATAGCCAGACCTCTCAGGGAGATCTGAGACTTCCTCTTCACAGCCTAACCACCTGCTATTAATAGCTGCTGCTTGAACAACAGCTATCTGAACTGCAGGACTTTTTTTCTCAAAAACTTCAGGGCTTTCCCAAGTTCCTTGGCTACTGTAATTAGACTAATACCACCAAAATGATATTTTAGCAGATGACTTGGTCACCAGCTGTAAGCATATTTCAATGACTTCAGTGTGCAAACCATCAAAGTAAATGTCACTAAATCTTACAGGCTTTTAGGGATTTAGCTGTATTTGTGGTCCATGGTAGGTGCAACGATATCTGCTCATCTGAAAACATCAGCTTGCTTGAGTGCTGGAATCTTAACAGAGGTGACTGAATACTGAATAATTTTTAAAACAGATCATTGGAAAAAAACACATAATGAAGTCTGTAACTTGACCTTGGGACTGTTTGTGTTCAAAGAAAATTTATTTTCCTTCTGGTAACAGAAGCACACTTTCAATTCAGCCAGATTTTTGGAGAAAGTCAGTCAGTGATGGATTTCAAAAAAGACAAAAGTAAGTGTGAGCTTAAAGTGGAATTGTGCCCACAGGTCATTTGCAGTGCAGAAAAAAAATTTAAAAAAGGATTGAACTTACTGAAACGTGTTTTATTTACCTGCACATCAAAGGTGGATGCCTTCAATCCAAGAGGAAAACACATAACTTCTCAGTTTCAGTTAAATTTCTCTCAAAGTCAAGTGATTTTCAACAGCAATAAAAGCATTGGAGCAGAACCAATAAAACTGTTTTGTTGATTTCATATAACAAAGTGGTTTAGTATTGTAATTGAAAACCTTTCTAAGCTTTTCTAACTAAATGGATCGAGCAGTAAGATTCCCAGAAGCAAGTTCTTAGGGCTGAGAAGGGCAGGCCATTCTGTGTGATTTAAGCTTGTTAATTCAGCAATTAACATCTCCTCCCAAGCACTTAATTTTTAATGCAGTGGAGACAAGAAGAAAAGCACGACGTTGAGCATGGCTACCAAAATTCTGTGTGGTATCAGATCTGTACATTTTCCACCCTATGTCTAATGGGTAGAAGGAAGACATCGTGTAGAGGGAAAGGGGAAGGGGAGCTGCATCCCTGCATAGCTCCATGCCCATATTTATCCAAGGTGGCAGAAGCAACCACAGAGAGCAAGCTGGCAGAAATCCTGCAGGCTTTGCTGCAAGCTCTCCACTCATGAATCATCCTCATCCTGGTGCATGGACAGTTCAGTTGTGCAGAAGCTTCAGTAAAAATGGTCCAAAATGGATTATAGTAGGATTGTTCCTGGAGTGAGCCCCTGGGGAGAGAGAGATGCTGTGTGGTTGTCCAGCACTCAGTGTGTGCAAGGTGTGTAAGGAAAGCTGTGGAGCTCGCAGACACCTCACTGGCAGTGTTTGGATCCTCACCTGAGCCATTTCTGAAAGCCTCTGTGTGAATATTTGTTCTGGCTGAAGGATTGTGATGGAACCGTGGCTGAAGTCACATTTCTTTATCTATGGCCAATGCCAGTGTTAGAACTGGCTGAACACAGGCCATATGGAAAAACCTAAAGATACCAGCAATGAGACAGGGCCTGGTCCAGAAAATTTAATTCAAAACCAAAGAGAATTCGAGGGTAAGAAAACACAGTTATAAGACTAAAGATTAGTTAGTCTGGATTTACTGTTGTTTTATTTGAGAATTAGAATGTGCCCATCTGGAAGTAATTTGGAAAAAGGAACTGAGAAAGAAAGCTTTCCAAATCAGAGCAGAGCAGGACTTGGAATCTGAAAATTGCAAGTAGCTGACAAAAATCCAGATTAACCACTGGTAGTATTAAATGCCTTTTGCACTTTCTAAAATTAGCTTCAAAGCTTACAGCCAGTGATGCACAAATACTTTCAGCAGTTAAATATACATTGGGACAAGTATTCAATAAATCTGTGATCATCACAATAGGAAAAGAAAAAATCTCATGCTAAAACAATCTTCGAAACAAGGAGCAAAACCTGGGACAGAACAATTACACGGAATATGTCACTCTGCATAGCTGCAAAACATTTCACAATACTGGGAATACCAGGAGGGAAGGGAGTTCCAGTCACATGTCAAAACACTTTGAAAACATTTGGCAGTGCTAGCAGAAATAGTTTCTTACCTGAGGAGCAGTATGTATCCGGGTGTGCCACCTACTGACAAAGTGTATGAAGTGATAACTGATATTACTAAAAAATACAGAAACATTTTGGGACACTCATTTCCTTTTTGACATGGTCCCATCACAGCTGAGGAGCTTTGTGAGGATTCAAAGGTTCCCACGCAGCTGCAGTTAAAAAATACCTGGAAGAGAGCAGGCAAAAGTGCACGATAACCTAAACGATGGGGAAGTGGATGTTTAGGAATTGCACATCATGCTTTTCTGGGTGGCTGAAAGTTTAAATCCAGAGTGGGAAATGTTTTACAAAAGGAAAAGGCTTATTCAATGAAGGAGAAAATTATAAAGTACCTACCGTTGATGCATGTAGTTATTTCTTTTTTTTCAACAGTCTTGGTAGCCAATAGCGCAAAAAAACCAAACCAAAACAAAAAAAATCCTCTCCAACATTCTCTGCTTGTCATTTCTGCTGGCAACAGCAAGTGAGAAAATCTTAAATGTAGGTGGCAGATTGCTAAAAAACCCCGAGGAGTTCAGGGCTGAAGGGGATGTGCCAAGCTCAATTTTAATACACTTGCTCTGATAGGCCTGGTTTTATCAGAAAAAATTATCACATCTCATAGGGAAATGAAAGATTGTCTTACAGTGTTTTTCCCACTGCCGTTGGATGCCTGGCAGCCGGCGAGGCAGGCAGAAACATAGGTAACTCCATTTTCCCCACAGATAGGGTCCCAGTCGTTCTTGGAACATGAGCAGCCTGAGTTGCACTCTGAAAACAGGGCTTGCTCGTCATCAGTCACCGGTTTAGTTCTGTGCAGACAGAGAAATTGCGAGGTGTTGTCCAGCACACGTGGAGGAAATCACGATCACCTCCTGGGTTATGCTCTCTGCCAGGTGCACCCGGCCAGACCTTCTCTCTGTGCCCATTAAAGCTTGTCTCTCCACAGCCACACAGCAGAATAAATCCTGATCTCTCTGTTATCCAAAGGTTTTCACACTATCGCACCACCTACTCTGAGACAGTATTTACTTTATTAAGGGGGACAACTCACAATTTCTATTCATGCATTTTCTCAGATTTTCTAAGGTTTTAGTTAAGCAGTTTTAAGCTATGCGAGTGGCAAAGAAGGGATTGAGTTACTCATGGGAAATGATCTCTGTAGAAGTTAGCAAGGAAGTTAACAGAATGGGATTCATCCATCAGTGTCTGATACTTGTGTGACAGCTCTCTGCCAAATTCAGTCATCAGACACCAGTGGACCAGCTACCGGGGCTGCTGTGAGTCAGTGCTGGAAACTCCTCCCAAAAAGTCACTTTTACAGGGTAATAGCATGGGCAAAAATGTTGGCCTCAGGTCTGCCTCATGGTTCACATCATGATTAATCCATGAATCCTTAAGTTTGGAGTTCAAAGGCTGTTAAACGCCGTTCATTGTCCAGCGGCACACAGAGGCAAGAAACAATTAATTGAATCTCATCCCCCCTACTGAGCTCCTCACATTTCCAGGAATCACTGGGCTCAAAGGATGGGTCCCATGGCAATGCCAACTAAAATTTAATCAGAAAAATAATCTGCACTTGTGACATAAACCCCACTGGTTTATGCCGCAATCACGAGAGGGTCATGACACAGCGCCTGCTGGAACGGAGTTGTTTCCGCCCATTTGAATAAAATTTCTGGGAAATTTGGTCAGTCGCTCTCTTTTCAGCAATCTATACTTTGTGAAACGAAATGAGGAAGGAATTTGGTTTGCAGTAGCCCTTTCTGCTGAAGCATGTCCTTCCCAGCATACCTGTGGTATGACACAGTCAGTCCGGCCACGTCCGAGTTCTCACAGCCCATCGCAAACAATGACAGGAGCAGAAGGTAACCAAAGAAAGATGATCCCAAGGAAAGTTTTGCAGCCCCTAGAACACCGATTCTGAACTTTTTCATGATCAGTCCTCCAGAGAATATGCCAAAGGCCACGGCAGGAATGTTAATAAGACCTGAAATCAAACAGAAAAACCTGTATTAATCAAAACCCCAGCTCAACGGACTAACCTTGTCAGCCACAAAAACAGCTGCAGCAATCAGATGAAGGAACAAAACATAAAAGATCTTCAGTCAGGGCATTTTATTTTGTCCAGACTTAGACTGATCCTTGGAGTTTTACAAAGGTGCTGGGATAGCTTTGAAAAACTTACTCCCAAGAGCATGCTTCTTTGCTGGTTCTTTGACAGAGAGATTATGGATAAAGTTTAGATAATGCTCTCCCAATTCCTTAAACTAGGTGTCTTTTCCACAATTAGTTTGTCAGTGGAGTCATCTGCTAATTCCTAGAGGACAAATTTAGTTTTATCTAATGGTACGAAAGCTGAAGCAAGACCTGCCTTTTTTTTTTTTTTTCAGTGCTTCAGATTGCACTGACAGTTTTAATATCTATCAGAGATTGTGATAGAAACTGGTTTTTTTAAAAAAGAAAAAAGAGTGAAAGAGGTAGTGAGAGAGAAATAAGCATTGGGAGTTTGAGTCAGCCCTCAGGTTTCTTAGGAAGGGTGGATTTGGAGACAGAGGAGGAGAAAGAAAAACAATGTTATTGCAGGGATACCCACTCATCAGGATCCTTCCCTAACCAAGCCATCACATACTCTCTGTTGGATACAGTCCCTGTGCTCAGAGAAATCAAGTGGTTCTTAATCCTCACTCAGTTTGCACATACCTGAAAGCTTAGCTGCCAGAAAATCTTTAAATACAATGAGAAGTACTATACTGAATGTAGGGATTGTTTTCTGGACTTTCTTTGGCCATCAACTATACTCGAAGATTTCTCCTTGCTTTGAGGAGTTTCGTGCCAGGAAATTCCAGCTTTTATCTTTAAAGGAATTAACATAGCACAATGGATCATTACAGCTTTTCTGCATATATATACACCTCTGTTGCCGTGCAGCTAATGCTGCTGTGAAACAAGGCAGTTCCCTCTGTGTTGGGTAGATGTAAACCTCTTTGCTGCTTAATGCTATTGAAGCCCTGGAGCTGAAGCCCACATGCAGCTTCAGCAACTGGGCAGTCAAGTCCACCTGCCTGAAGTCAGCCAAAAAAATGTTGATCTCTGTACCCAAAGGCTGAAGCACCTTCTCTCTATTTTGCTGTCTGGGACAGCTTGGGGTATGACTTGACTTCCTTTTATTTAACACCAATCTCTTCAGAGAGTCACCTTTAGCACTCACTGATGTGATCGTCCTTTTGTTGAAACGAATGGGAAGCCATCAAGGCAGCGCACGTGTCTGATGATAAATCTATGTAAACTATTTCAAAATTATTTTTCAGTTATTTTCTTGCGTTGTACATAAATTGCTTTTCAAATTTCCAGTTAAATGTGAATTAAGGTATCAAGTGATGTAAACTTTTACAGTATAAAATCTATCTCGCATCGATAAACTCAGAGTTAATTAGCGCTGAAGCAGAAATGAAATAACTTACTTTCTGTGAGCTATTTCTTAGTCAGACAAGGAAGGAGAAGAAATGAACATACCCTAAAAAAATTACAATTTTTCCTATATGTATGTGCCATTCCTAAAATTCCATTATAAAGATATCAAGAAGCAGATATAGCATTACCTATAACAAAGTTAGTTTTTGAAGATGTCTGCCCATATTGTTGCTCAATATACTTTGGCTTATATGTCACCATGCCAATTAAAGAATTGAACTGAATGATACTTGCACACAAATACAGAATGTAAACTGGGTTCCCAAAGAGGTTCTTCAGTGATGGCAAGAAGTCTGCAAGACAAAACAGCAGAAATAACAAGCAGGCCAGAGAGAAAATAATTACTGTGAGTAATGCTTTGTAAAGTGTGCACCTTCCAAAAAACCCAGAACTTCGGGACATTTCAGAGGGAATCTGTGAAGTTCCCTGATGCTCCTAAGAGCTTCCCCATTTCTGGATGGGAGGACAGTGGAGCAAAACACTAAGCATCAATTTCCCAGCAGAGATACCTTGTTTTAAATACCTTCTTTCCATCATAATCTGGGAATGATTTGGTTTCTACGTGTCCTTAACAGCCACAGCCCCATTTAGCTTAGTTTTGGGGCAAAGAGTGCTTGGCACAGCTGACAGTAAGCAGAGATATATTGAGGTACAGGTTCAAGTTCTGAGGGAAAATGCTTTTGGCAAAGCAGGGCCAAAGAAATGCAACTGTGCAAACCAGCTCCTGTCTAAATCCAGACAGCCCCCTCTAATACTGTAGCTGGTCTGTGCCCATCTATATTCTGATCAAATATTGTACGTGTTTTTCCAATGCATGAACTTACAGGAAAAAAATAATTCGCATAAACTGAGGGTTGTTTTTTTTGAGCACCACTTCTGCAACAGTCACTATGTGCGAATAAAAAATTTTTGCAGGGCTGAATGATGTGTGCTGGGTCACTACTGTAATTTTACACGTCTCAGCCAAAGAGATTCTCATGCAATAGCAAGCCCAGGGAACACTGAAGAGACCTTTTTGTGTGTACTATTGAGTTGTAGAGTGAAACCTGAGGGAAAAACCATCATTCTGAGGCTGATAAAATAGCGACTCAAAAAGTATAAAATTTTTAAGTCTAAAAGCCTTTGAGAGAAAAGCTCAACAATCAGGCAGAGAACTGTAGTGATTTGCCTTTTGCCATCTCTGCAAGCTTCGCTCGTTGCCGACAGGATGTGCGAGGCTCCTTGTTCTCCTCAATGATGAACTTGGACTGCTCAGAAGAGGTGCTGGAGTCCTTCCTGCCCTCAGGTTTGGGGAGGTGCTTGGGCAGGAACCAGAAGGGGATGCCAGCCAGGACGCTGATCACCCCAGCTATCAGGTACCCCAGCCACCACGCTCCCACCCACTGCACGTCCTTGGGACTGATGGGAACACTGTCTGCAGAGAGCGGAAAAGAATGAACAAATAAACACATTTGGAGAATATTTGCAGTTTTGCAGGGATCTTCCATGCCCACCTGGCCAGGTTTAGCTGTCCTCTGTGTCTTGCTGATTGCTGGGGCACAGCAGCAGCCTAGCCCTGACACTGCTGTGCCACTGCTGTGCATCCCCAGAGATGCTGCAAGGAGCGTGGGGCAGTCCAGGTGGAGCTCACCTGCTCCCAGCCAGGCTGTTCTGCACAAAAGCCCCAGGGAAAAAAATGTTTTCCTCCTGTTTTTTTTTCCTTCCTGTTTTCTCAAAAGGAAGGCAATCATGAGACTTGGTACCCCCCGAGTGCCAAACCGCTTTTTCCAGCCAACAACAGGATATTAAAAAAAAGCACACACAGGATTCTGGGCCTCAGTCCTGCTTCCTCCTTGCTCCCATTATCCCCTCCTCACTAGGACATCTCTTGGAGGCACCCGCTGCAGACCTGCTGGGGCTTCTTCCTCTACACCCATCCTTCTTGCCAGCCTGTTCTGCATGGACCACTACGCTGCTGTCATCCCTCTCATTTCATGAGGTGCCTACTCTGCCCCTGACAGCCCCTCATTCCTAGAAGATAACCAGAGAGTTCTTGGCCTAAAACAGGCATTTTGCAGCCTGACTGGATTTTGAAAGCCTGACTGTTCTGACTTACCCAGATCTACAAAGCCAATGTCAACGTAAAGTTTGGCACACAGGGATCCCAGGAGAAAGCCAAATATTGGCCCTATAATTGCCACTGTCTGTACACAGCCTGGAATAGAAAACAGGAGACTGTTACAATCCTAAGATAAAAAAGGCACTGGTTCTTCTACATCTAACAGCAGATTATGGCATGTGATGGGCAACAAGTGATAGAGTTACACAGATTGAAATATTTTCAAGAAAAAAAAAAATCATCAATAAAGTTTTCCCCAACAACAATGATACTTTTTATTGTTATCCAGTTAAAGAGTTAAATTCAGCCTGAGGGAAAAAAAATGTCAGGAAACTGAATGGCCTAAACTCAATAGCAGCACCAATCTTTAATTGCTAGAAACGCTTTAACTGACAAGATTAAAGTAACTGTCATAAAGCAAATGTCATCTTTTAAAGTTAACTGATCACTTTATGTTGAGGTAGGCCCTGAATAGGCTGAGAAATCACCTTGCTTTGGTTTCCAATGTTAATATATTTCAATACACCCTCAGCCAAACTTTCTGAATACTTTGAATTTGCAAAATTCACCTGGGAATCTGGGAAGACTGATCTTCTACAGAAAGAATCTGATTTTTTGCCTTTTGCCTGGTTTGTCAAGAGCAGATGCTGATGAGATAGGATTTTTTGGTAATATTTCAGGTGAGTGTGCAGGGGTCAGACAATGAACACAAGAAAACAGGGATACCAGCTTTCGAAAGCTTCAGCACTACTGTTTATAATCCTACATGAATCTGGAGGGAATGTTTAGAGTGCCCAGTGAAATTCTATTTTAAGTGCTTAAAGGAGTGCCTGTTTTTATCACCTTCCAGAGAACTGAATGTGCACAGAGGCTCAGCAGTCCACATCCAGAAGAATTAGGAAGATTAGGGTAACAGCAGGAACCCAAGGTCAAATTCTTTCACCAAATTAAAATAATGGAACTGTGCTGGTATAATTAAATGGGAACTTGGTCCCTTGAGTGTACATGGCAGTTAAATAAACTTTAATATTGGAAATTATGCAAATCAAACAATCAGGACAAGTCAATTCAGCACCATTCATTCCATTATTCAGAATGACTCAGTTTCCTCTGGGGAAAAAAATCCATTAGGAAAAAAAAAATATTTATTTTACCAATATATAAGGCAGCATTCTCTTCAACAGCATAATCATCAATGTATGTAATTCCCAAGGGCTGGATAGGGGTTTCACCTATTCCACGCAAGAGATTTCCAAGTAAAACATAGATCCACATGGAAGAGCCTGCTTCCTTTTCACATCCTGTGTACATAACGAGAGGCAACCACGGTGTGTTTATAGTGACAGCTTGACACTGATAGCTCAGGGCTTCTAAAAGACTTCTGTTGTGGGGGAGACAGTAGGAAAACTGTGAAACAGTTTAAGGTAGACAAATTTCTAGCATGAACTACCTCAAAAGTACTACAATTTTCCTGGTTTTATAAATTTGTCACCACATCCCTTTTTAGAAAACTCCTTCGCTTCCTTCGAACCAAAACTGGGATCTCCTGACAGAAAGTTTTGGGAGACATTTATGATTGTTAGCACTACCAGCCCCAATATTTAACAGAGATCATTCTCACCTGCATCTATTTTTGCTTGAGATTTTCCCAAGGCTGAGAGCGGAGTTTGGCTTTTATCCTGCAGGCAAGGAGAGAGGCTAACAGTCGAATTGATGGTGGAAGGGAATCTTTCGTACCGGTATCTGTTTGGAAAACAAAGTTGTATTTATTCATAAGTCCTGATAAGAAAAAACAAATCTGTTAGTACCACATAGGCCTACAGCATTTAAATGCAAATTTCATCTGCATCCATATGAATCTATCTGGATCCATTGCCAATGGTAGTTTACAGGGCATAAATAGAGCTCTATTTATACTACAGCTGTACACTAAAATCGTCCCGTTGGTTCTTTTTGCATCAGTGATTCATTTCAGTCTAACAGGCACTGTGCTCTGCTACAGTGCATGAATTTGGGCTAAGAGATTATCAGATACTGGCTTGTGATTGGTACTCAGTTTATCTTCCTGCATTTAATCATCACTTCTTCACTGACATTTCAACAATTCCTAAACCATATCAAAATGTGGCCAATCAAGATCAGAGACTAATAAAAAAATAGGTTGATTACAACTGAAAACAGTATACACATTAAATTATTTGCTCTACTGTAAATCTTTTCACAAAAAAAAAAAAAAAGAAAAAAATTTAATTAAGCAACCACATCCCCATATGCCTATTTCTACCTTCATAATCAATGCCTAAATGTTTTAGTGAGCTGCCATTCAGTGTGCACAGCCCAGCTGGAAAACACTGATCACTTTGCACTTACCGTCCCATGAAGAACTGGGGCATTGCAATTAGGAATGTTCCAGCTGACATAATTAAGCAGCCTGCTCCAATTATTCTCGGCCTGTGAAGCTTTGCTCCAAAGTAGCTCACAAGAATTATGACAAGGAGGTTCCCTTTGAGAGCACAAAAGGAAAACTGAGTTTTACTTCTTGTTGATAAGAGATCCCCTAAAATAACAATTCCTGGTATGTAGTATAGGCACTGATTTCAGGGAGAGAGGGATGATGGGTTGCTCTTTCTCCCTCTTTCCAGGCATTCTACAGGAGCCCAATGCCTTCTGTGATAGTGAAACCATAAAACTTTGGATAAACAGCTGGAAAAGAGGAAAAAGACTGCCAGCTGAAGAGAGCAAATAACCAGAAAAGCAGCAAAAGGGGGAATCAAAGTTTTATACATTTAGGCTAAGATTTCATTCCTCTGAGTACGAGAGTCCACTGAACATCCATGAGATGAATTCAGTAATCTGAAATTGTAAGAGACAATGGCAGGCTGGAAGCCTTGGAGTGAGAGGGGAGGAGAGGGACCAGACAAGAAATGTAGATTACAGTTAGAGGTTTGTCCTCCTGCTGCTTAATAAATCACAAAGGGCAAACACTTGTGGGGGAGGTGGATATCTGCCTGCAGAAAACTGTGCAGGCAAACTCTCATTCAACACTCAAAAAAGTAGGAATTAGCCACATGCTAAGCTTATCAAATTACAAATTTTTTATGTCTATGCTGAATTTCTTGTGTTAGCAACCTTATCCTATTGAATGTAATCATACTGATAGTCCCACTTGTTTTTACTAGGTGAATCTTCCTCAGTTTTATGGTTCAGGGAGATTCATACAATCATTCTTCACAACAAATTGTATCACTCTTTTTTTCTGAAAATAAAAACATACCACATACCAATTTCAAAACTTCCATCAATAACACCAACCAAAGAGGAAGGGATGTCAAATCTTCTTTCTATTTGTGTGATAGTACTTTTTAGATAACTTCCTGACAGTGCTTTAGCAAAATAAAGAAAAGACAATGCACCAAGAAATATCTGTGAAAAAAAAAAAAAGACAGTGATTAAAATCAGGCAGTACAGAAGATATTATGAATTATTTTTAAACAAGTTTTGCATTCCCACTTCTTCTTTCTCCAAATAACCACACCAATATTTCTCCTACTTCTTATTAAATGTTAGACAGCTGATTTGTTCATCTCTTATGAGCAATGTTGATAAAAACTGAATTGACTCTCAGCCATTGCTAATTTCAGGTAGATGCCAAAGCTACTGCTCTGCTGAAAGACAGAAACTCGTGATTTTCTAAGGAGGAATGTGTAATCTTACACATTAACCATCAGGGTAAGTGCTAAGCGTGGCTTGGTGGGGAGGTGAGTTTTTTGGACATTTTTAAACGTGAGATGAACAGTGATCTGCCCTTCTAGGCTTGTCCTTCCCCTACAAGATCTCTTGCAATCTCTAATAGATGCTTTTTCCCTAGAGTGCACCCTGCTTTATGCTGGGGACAACCTTCTCCCATCCTTTGGTTTTGCAAAGACAGTTTTCTCTTAGCTATCACTACATCTGTTTTAGGATGTTTTTCTGAATCAGGAGTGGGCTTTGGAAATTAAACTCCATCTCCCTTCACAGTGCTTTGGTAAATAGTTCAAAGGTGCAGCCTGAGTCCCTTTCCCACAAAATTATACGAAGATGAGGGCTGCTCTGAAATGCAAATAGTGGGAGCACAGGGTCCTTAGCATCCACTGTTTGCTCCTGAAGACCTAAATTGCCTAAATTTGTCCTCACTGAATGCAGCCCTGTTGAGTTTATGAGCTCCAGGGATACTCACAGGGCCATTGGTCATGGAAACCACAACATTGCTTTATTCCTTCAGACACAGCTGGTGTTGACTCAATAGAAATATGAATATGGATGCTTTCTGTAAAACCCAGTCCCAGAAATTAAGAGACACAGTCAGGATTCACATGAATAGAGATCTAGAAACTTGTGCCTCTCCTTAATCCTCTCTGACAGTCACACTCCCAGTAAGCAGGTGCTCTGAGTAATGTACTCAGCTCCAGTGCAGAACTCCTCACAACATCTCATTTGACAAGGCACAGTGGTAATAACATCACTGCTGAATGCAAATTCTTTTGTTAAAGTTCAAATATATCTCTGTGTCCTGTTTAATACACTTTATTCAGTGCTGGTTCTCCCTCCTTCAGAAACAGTTGCGGGTAAATAAATATATTCAACCCTTCTCTGGTGCTTTTTTTTTCCTACAGCGGCAGCTCTCAAAGAGCTCTCTAGTACAAATATTGCCATAATATTTTACATTTTCTGTATGTTTATGCCTTTGGATTTTAAATAGCAATGTGAAAGCTTTTTTTTTTTTTTTTTTTTACAGGAAAGCTGTATAGGTAAACTACAACTTGAAATGTTAAATGTTTCTGAATGTCTTTGGCACAAATTTTTTTACTGAGTTTGCAACTGTCCCAGGTGTGCAGTGGTGGAAAGACCCTCCAGATTTAGGGCTGGGACAGATAGGTACATATGATTTCGCATTCTTCTCTGGTTTGTCAGTGCTTGTAAGTAGACATTTCACCACACCTTTCTTGCTATTAAAGGCAATTTTAAGACACAGGAAGGTTGATAATGAAGGTTGATAATTGGTAAAAACAACCTGTTGAATCTTCATATTGTGTCCTTAACACGTTAGGCAAAACCTGAAGCAGACTTTTCCATGACTTTCATATCTTTAATAATTTCGTTCTGAATCAACAAGACCTAATCAGAACTCAAAAAGGGTTAGTTCACCAAAAAAAAAAAAAAAAAAGAGGTTTTCTATGTTCCCACAGGAATACATTAGATATATTGCTTTGAATTCCCAGAAGACACAACTTTTTAAAGAGAAAGAAACTGAGTTGAAATATTATTGCTTTTCTATTTCTGGAGCTAATAAGCTGATTCCTGACTGGCTAATCTGTGACTGAAGTTTTATTCATTGAGGGGATCAGATTATCATTGTAGTGAATGGAGAAGCAATGGTAGAATTATATTATGGTACAAAATTTATTTAATACAACTCATCTTCTATTTCAAAACAAAAACATTCAAAATTTATAGACTCCAGGGCAACTACTGCTGATGTCATTGGCTGTACTGGGAGCTGGATTAATATCTGAAAGTAGATGTGCGTTTGAGTGAGGGGAGAAAACAACAGAAATAAAGACTGTGCACGATGAAAAGAACGGGGCAAGGCCGAAGTTGCGTTTTCCGTGTAACTCAAATCATCTCACCATTGTATGGTGATTTTTGAGACCTCACCCAAGAGAGTGTCAGCATTTTGGAAATCAGGTGGAGGCAGCGGGCAGAGCAGTGCTCCTCCGAGGTGCAGCTCCCACCAGCAGGCAGGCACAGCTGCATCCTCAGGCTCAAAGCAGGGACCTCCCATCACCTCCAGGAAAAAGTTCTGGTGGCTGAGAGGAATGTGATACCTCTGCAGGTTCATTTCAAAGTCGCCTCGTGCAGAATTCTCTTGAATAAGGAATATTACAATAATGCTTTAATAATGCAGCACTCGAAACACATGGACCATAATACAGTATTACTTTGGAGAGCCCAGGAGACCACGGTTACAGTCTTAAAAATGCAATTTGTACTGACAGCTGCCTGTGGCATCTGTCTGCCAGTGCTCTGCTCTTAACTTCAGGGGCTGCAATAAGGAAGATAGAGGGATTTCTCAGGATGGGTCTTGAAGATCTCATAATATGCAAGCCTCAACCAACAAATTATATTTGATGACTGCCAAACGTTAGGCAAACACACACCTGAAGAAGATTTTCTTGTGACTTAGAAATATCTCTAATGGTTTCATACTGACTCAGCAGGACATAATCAGAACTTTAAAAGGGATCATTCATTAAAAAAAAAAAAAAAAAAGAAAAAAGAAAGATTTTCTAAGTCCCTACTGGAATATTCAAAAGCTCTTTACCTTTATACCTCCACAACACGACTGTTTTTCCTTGGATGCGGATGATTCGGATTTGAATGAAGATCGGTCCACAGACAAGATTGTGTTGTTTGAGAAAAAGTGAGTATTTTCTTTTGATGAAATCTCCATGATGGTATCCTCTGCCTCTAACGCAGAAAACATGGAGAACACTTTAAAAGGGCATCCTATTAGCTCAGCCTCAAAAGCTCATCATGTGACAGCAACACCCCGCTGGACTGTTTTCCCAACAACAGTAATTACCAAACTTTCAACAGAATATGACCAGTGCACTGGATGTTTAATTATGGAAATTTGCAATCCACTTGCCTATAATAGTTGAGATTAAATCATACTCAACAAACAGGCATCATCTTCATTCTCCAGCTATCATCAGTGTGATTTCATTAAACGTTCGACCAAGCATTGCCAGCAGTCTCAACAAGGCTCGTTGTCGTTTTAAGAAACATTTCTGAAGTCTATGTGTAAATTCATGTTTCTAGATGTGACCAGGTCTGCAGAGATTTCTCAGCGCTGATCTCTGAATTTCCCATATATCTGGGACATTAAGTAATTAGATCAAAGGAAATTTATCCCCATTAATGAGGCACTTGGATTGTTTTAGATGGAAACATTAGCTCTAATCGTCTGATGTTAGCTAATGAGTTACACAAGAATAAAGAGGTTTAGTTCCCTTTACCATTTTACACAGAGTCTTAGGGCTCAGTGGTCAATTGTTTCAGGAAAAATGTGAATTCGCTTCTTTGCAGGTAAATACAAAGAAGTAAAGAAAACCTAAATACTGCACTTTGAAAACAAAAGTTATCAGTCATTCTTAAATCTCTAGTTACATACTGCAGTACTTTGTTCTTAATTTCAATCTCTAAATCAGATCTGAAAATATTTATGAAATCAGCTTCTGTGTTCCCTTTTAGGCAGTCCTATGTTTTACAGAACTGCTGCCTGAAAACATGAATAGGAAAAGCTCCTGTTCTTTTATGTTTGTCTGAAGACACAGATCTTACATAAGTTAAAAATATGTATGATTTTAAGTATCTATATATACCTCTGGATACAAGTGTTCTCATGGCTGCCCATACAGGCACTTGTTTTACCAGAAATACAAGTGAAAATAACAGAAGTGTATCTTTAGATGCTAAGATTTGCTCATAGGCTGTGTTCATACATGAACAAGACAAAAGGACTTCGATTTTCGCACCAAAATTTTCACCGTGATCTCTCCATCATTTAAAATAAGAGCTATGACGACAAATAAGTGAAATATTTGCATTTGACACTGTCCTGACAGGAATTCTAATGTATTTCCTTATCAACACTGAGGAGTATAGAGATTTTTTTGCAATAAAAAAATTTTTTTTTTTTTGGTCCTTGCCGAACACTTATTGCACCTATTCCTGTTCTGCTTCTGACTTACTTGATGCCTTGGGAAAAGTCACAGTGTCTCTCTGTACCCCACTTCTGAACCTGTACAATGGGGAAAGACAGCACGTACCTCACGGCACTTGCACGAGGATAAATCCTTCTATGACAATCACACGAGGTGTGCTGCCATGTAAGCACATCAAATATCCTCTACCATAAAGTTTGAAACACTCTGCATATTTACAGCAATTTTGGAATGAAAAAACCCCAAAACCTGGAAAAGGAAAACCTATGCACCACGGCTCCATGAATTGTCCTTATCTCTGAGCAGAGCAACATCCAACTAGAGGAGGTCTGGCAGAGGTGTGGAGTGTCTCCTCCACTGCACCACATATGCAGGATTGGTCAGAACCAAAAAATAATATTGCTGTGGTGGTGTGGGGGTGGAATATGATGCACTGATGCTTGACAGCAGCATGTGAACTTGTGTCCCACTGCATTCAAACAAATCTCAAATGGACAGCGAGCTTAAAACACAATTTGTGCTCAGCAGTATACACATTATTGCAGTATAAATGTTATTAACATTTGTTGTCTGACTGTCAAATTGAAGAGTGCGAGGAAGGTCTGATATCCACACAGGTTCTACAGGCTTTCGTGTATCCCCAGCTGCTCCAGTGGCATGGCTTTAAGGAGGTTGGCAGTGTCCAGAGCCATCTGCAGCCTGGTATCTCAGAGCATCAGTTTGGTTGCCTTGACAATGCCTCTGATGGAAAGTTTTAACATAAGGCAGAGCCCAGAGAAATGTACCCAGTGGAACCACAGGCAACGGCACTATTAGTTTTGATTCTTCCTCTTTAGTGCAACCAGAATACACAGGGCTGTTTCACTGTAACTACAAATTTGCCACTCAAACACTTTTGGCACCATCGGTGTTGTACGGACAGTATTCCAAATACACTGTCAATTCCCACGGGAGGTGAGGGACATCTCTGGTTAAATTCATCCAAGGAAATACCTGGCTGGTAAGGATGGTCTCTTACTGAATTGGGTATACTGATGGCCTCAGGTTTTTTACCATATCTGGGATACAATATTTCTCCAGTGACACAGAAAATGAGTAAGCATTTCCTTTCCAAACATGGCAGGAATGCCAGAAAAATGTAATCATAGAATTGTATAGGTTGGAAAAGATCATGGAGTCTATCTGTAGAACCAGCACTGAGAGGCCCACCACTAAACTCTGTCCCTGAGTGACACATCCACCCATCTTTTAAATACCTCCAAGGATGGTGACTCAACCACTCCACTGGGCAGACCATTCCAGTGCTTGACAACACTTTCAGGAAAGATTTTCCTGGTATCCAATCTAAACCTCCCTGGTACAACTTGGTCCTGCTCTCTCTTGTCCTGTTGCTTGTTACTCAGGAGAAGAGCCTGACCGCCCTCCCTTTCAGGGAGTTGTAGAGAGCCATAAGGTCCCTCCTGGGGCTCTTTTTCTCCACATTTAACACCCCCAGCTCCCTCAGCTGCTCCTCGCAGGAGTTGTGCTCCAGACCTTTCCACAGCTCCTTTGCTCTTCTCTGGACACACTCCAACACCTCAGTGTCCTTGCAGTGAGGGTCCCAGAACTGAGCCCAGGATCTGAGGTGTGGCTTCACCAGTGCTTGGCACGAGGAGGCAATCATTGCCTCGGTCCTGCTGGCCACACGATTGCTGATACAGACCATGATGCCATTGGCCTGTTCCTGCCAAGATTTACCTTTAAGATTTCTTTCCTGAAGAGGGTCCAGCCTTCCTTGACCCCTTTTGCCTCTCAGAACTGCCTCCCAAGGAACTCTATCAACCATTTTCCTAAACAGGCCAAAGTCTTCCCTGCAGAAGTGCAAAGCAGCAGTTTGCTGAGCTCCACTCCTTACCCTTCCAAGGATTAAACCTCTTTCATTCCAAGATCAGGGTGCCCTAGGCAGCCTGCAAAAGCCACAGCACTCGCCAGTCCTTCTCAGTTCCCAGACTGGTCCAGAGGGACACCTGCCCTCATCGGCTCTGTCGCCAGCTGTGTCAGGCAGTTTTCTTCCAGACACAGCAGGAACCTCCTGGACCTCACTTCCTCTCTGCTGTGCTGTATTTCCAGGAGGCTCCCACCATGACATCTGCCTTGCTGGCTTTCCACTGACTCCTGCCCATCAACAGTTGTCCCTATTGTCACTGTCATTAAGCTCTAGAAATCAAAACACTCCCTAATGTATGGAACTACCCCACTGCCTCTCCCTCTGTGCCTGTCCCTTCTGAACAGTTTGTGACCATCCACTGCTGCACTCCAGCTGTGCTTCATCACACCTGTAACAGCTGAGTAAGCCCAGGTGGATGACACTGCCTGAAGCACAGCTGCTGGCCATGCTCATGCCTTGTCCCTGACTGTCCCCTGGGCTCTCAGCTGGGGCTCAGACCCCTCCTTCCCTCCCTGGCTCCAGCTGCCTGGGCTGTGGGAGCCCTCTCTGGTGGCTCTGCTTTCCATCCCACCAAAAGCACGCGCGGTAGCTCACCTGTGACACAGCTCGGCTGGCAGTGGCACTCGCCCTCCCCACGGCTGGCACGTGGACCTGTGCCTGACGGTCAGCTCCACAGACAGACCTGTCCCTCAGCATGCATTCTGCAGGCTAAGACACCTCCAGGCAGTTCCTGAAGTGCCCCTTCACTCAGCCAAACTCCAGGCAGCGAAAAAACATCCTTCCCCCCTCTGGAAACTCCTGCAGTCGGCAGTAAGCCTCCTTAGCCATGCCTCTGCTGTGTGTCAGCCCACAGGCACAGCAGCTGCACTGGCTGGACACAGAGGACTCTTCACCCATGAACCCAGCTAAAGGACATCCTCTCTGGGAAGTGAAGCAACAAAGAGAAGAAGAAAAGCCAAATCTTACCTGGCAGCAGGACTCCCCAGAGATGGTGCCTACTAGTTTTCATAGGTAAGCTTCCTCTCCTGCTTATGCATACCCACACCTGCATGCACAGGCAGCGCTCCCAGCTTAGAAGGGGGAAAAATCAGAGGGCAAAACCTCCTCTCAGAAATTACCCTGTCTTCGGAGGTACATCGTATAGGGGAGGTAGAGAAAGAAAAAGAATAAGGGTGGGGGAACTTGTTTTGTCTCTTGTTTCGCCTGAGCATTTGCTATTTGTCTGCCCCCCATCCTCCTCCCCCACCTGCTCAGGTTTTTCTTCCTCTGTCCCCTCCTATCAATTCCAGGACACTGGGCACACCAGCAAAGCAAAGATGCTGGGTGCCCTAGATGGGAATCATGAAGAGCATCCAAAGAGCTCCCAGGGGATATTTTTCTTTGCAAGTTGCTGTATGTTTGATGGGGCACGTGACAAAGCTTTGTGGAGAGGAAAAAAACCAAAACTCTGATCTTATTAATTGCTTAAATCCAGGAAACAAAAGACTTCAAGGGGGAATAAACTTGAAAAAAAAAAAAAAAGAAAAGAAAAGAAAATGGGGAGTGTGTGGAAGAAGACAGGCTGGAGGGCAAACAGGTGATTCACAAAGACTTCTTATACAGTTCCTGGGCCTTCCTGGCATGCCCAGTACACCCTGCTCCCCAAAATCTGCAGGGGAAAGTCCCTATCAACAGGATGTAAAACCAGAGTGAAAAGATCCATTGGGGGGAGGACAGAATTGCATGGGAGAGTCAGTCTAGTCCTTTGCCACAAGGAAAGGAAAGGAAAATTTTGCAGACATCATTCCCACCCTGAGTTTTTCCCACCACAAGGTCACAGCGACTGAAACATTTATTTGGAAGTTTAGGTAAAGGTGAAGAATGTGACTAGTTTCCCCTGTAGTTTGTTCAGCAGAGAGGCTGTAAATCCCATCTTCTGCTACCCTCTAGGCTTTGATTTTATAAACAGAAAAGGTATTAAAGTTAGAAATTCTTCTTCCTTTTCCCTTCTTATTCCCTCCCACCCTCTGCAGCACAGCAGGTTCCCATGGCAGCTAAAACCTCACTCACACAGCCAAACGCTGAAATCTGCTTTCCTAGATTTAATACAAATTATTATCCTTTCCTTTGTTATTTCTCTATTTTGGGGTCCTAATGCAGCTGGAATTTTATTACACTACATGTAATTCACATTTTGTACTTTAAAGTGTCTTATTTCCTTCTTTGGTTTGGAAACTTGGAAATCTATTTCCCCCTTTTCTAAGAGATATCAGGGTGCCTAGTAGTCCACAGTAATTAGTGATTAGGAGACTTAGTGATTATGAGCTCTTTCAGTCTCTTTAAGAGAACAGCTTCCAGGCCATTCCCTTCAATTATTAGGAAAACTGAGTTTACACAATACAGGATCTGTACTAGTTTTGCATGATCTTTAATCTTCATTGCTGACCTCGTTGCTTTCAAAGATTTCTGACACAGATTCCAGTTATTCTGCCACTGGTAACCTTTACCACACTGTCCTTTAAAATAAGTGAAGTTTCATGATCAGATTTGTAAATTTGTTATAAAAATCCCTTAATCCCGTAATCCTCCAAGACCCCGTTATTCTATAAATTGTATTGATGAACACCAGAGCATTGTCCTCCACAACCACAGAAAAATACCTATGGACTGGTTTTATGTAGTTTAGAAAGCAGCAGTGCTTTGAAGAACAAGGCCCACAAGATTTAGTGCAATCTTCTCATCTTTCCTAGATTTTTGGTTCATTGTAAAACCTCAGTATCAGGTTTTTATCACCATTGGTCTTTTACTGAAATTTCATTATAGAGCCTTCTCTGACTTCCTTATAGGTGTGGATATCTTAACTGGAATTTCCCCAAAACCACCCTGGGGGAGGTATTTTTCATTATGGAAAGCTTTCTTACACCTCCAGAAAGGTCTCACCATTCCTTTATGAACTATTTACAGCAGTTCCTCAGAAACGATCATACTTTTGTCCTCTACAATACTTTTCAAGATGCTCAGAGTAAATGAATACTGGATCCTCTCTAAAATGCAGTAAATTAATCTGACAGAAGAGAAAGGCTCATCCAGGTAGGAATTTCTTAGTCTTCTAGGCCTTGCAGACTATGGATATGGCATGGAAAGGCAATGCAGCACCTCACCTACCACAGCTGACTACCAAGGACCGAGACACGAGAAACAAATCACTACCAATTATAACAGAGGACATGACATGTCTTGCTTTTCACTTTTAAGTGCCTCCCACAGCACAATGACACAAAACCCATTGGTAGTTTGCTAGACAACTAGAAAAGAAAGGTTTTGCTTTCCTATAGTCCTAAAAGAAATTGCCTACTTATATATACTCATTCTGTAATTGAAACAAAACCTTTAAAGCAGCTAGAGGACAAAGAACCAGACCGAAGCTTGTTCCTTGAGGTCTGTTTTCTTTACATTCCTACTTTGTACTAGTTGCAGGAAATTCGAAGCCAGACCACCTTCATTTCTAAAGCATAGGTTAAATTAATTAAACTTACAAAGCCTTGTCTCACCAGAGTGAAGAGCTGTGACAAAAGTAATCTACATCCATAGGCCCACCATTGCACTGATAACACAGCAGGTTTGTGGGCCAGTGTTTAGAAGCATGAAATGTATGCCTTTCTAAAAGATATTTTTTTTAAATAATGTATTCCAACAGAACGCATTTTCATCTGCTAGAAGGAAAATACTGTTTATGGAAGCAAACCAAAACGTATAAATAAGGATATACCACATCACCTTAAAATCAGAATTTAAATGATCCCTATAGTCCAACAGAGAATACATTTGCAATCCTTGATAGTGTGCTGCAGAGCAAAGTTACTTATAAACTCTTGGCGGAATGAGTCCTTAACTGCTCTCATTGAGAACTGGCAAAATGCTCATTTAATATTTTATTTTTGCTAACATGTAAATACTCCAACCCTTACCCACCTGGTACCTGGAGTGACTCAGAGGACAGCCAGTCATGGCAGCAATCACTGTAAATGGGTAGCTCGCAGTCAATGACAGGTAGAAAGAGGGAAGACACTTTCAATTAACTAATAAGGCATCCCAGTTTCACTGCCTATATAATTTTAATTGCTTTAGTTATGCTACTCTACTGCAACGGATTATTCATTTCTCGACATTAATTTTCCTCTGTCTTTTTGTTGCCAGTCCTAGGAACAGGCTTGGTTAGAACATGAATGAGTAGGAAACCCACTGCCAGAACAAACCTTGGG
Organism: Picathartes gymnocephalus; assembly: GCA_013390045.1. Lineage (NCBI taxonomy): Eukaryota > Metazoa > Chordata > Aves > Passeriformes > Picathartidae > Picathartes > Picathartes gymnocephalus. Next base: position 267,111 of record WEKY01008917.1, on the reverse strand, counting down.
TACCCATTCTACATCAGAGAATCAGAGACAAATAATACACTTGGGCTGTTAGAAGCTCTTGGGGACTGCTGTGAGAATTTCAGCCTTGGGGAGTTTCTTGTCCAACTAAGGACTTCCAGATCTATCCTCAAAGAGCAGTTTTCTCACCAAAGGACAGCAAAGCAATAGAAAACTGTTCTAATTATATTTTAGACCTGTCTAACTTCTTGTTATTAGGATATGCAAAGGTCCTACTGAATAGTCTCTTTACTCAGAGGTGCTCGTCAAATCATTCCTGATGTTTACATTTTCAGCCCCTTGCATGAGACATAAGAAAGAAAAATTTTCAAAAACAGGAGTGGCAGTAAAGGTCTTTACTGCACCCCGACCGTGGAACAGTATCACCTTTTCTGTGTATGCTCTCCGTGCTGGGTACCTGAAGCAATGTTGAGGAGGGTGCTCAGTGGCTGTACATTACCTTGAAAGCACTTGCAGAAGGTGACTGATCAGGTAAAACAGCTCAGAGGTTTTCCTTCCTGAATGGTTAGTTAAAAAAAAAAAAAAAAAACAAACAAAAACCCCAACCAACCCCCTCCTCCCGACCCCCACCCACGCCAACTCAAACGACAGAGTCAGACAGGTTTTAACGAGCACTTTGAAAAGAATTACTGTGTATGTTTATACAGCACCACACTTTGCGAAGATCCCAGAGGGCCCTGTGAAATCCGTTTCTGAGGGAGTGTAACAAACAGGATGAATGAGAAATCCAGTGACGTGACATTCTTCAGGGCAGGAAGCATTTGCACCCACTAGAGCTTTGGGGAGAATTTCTATGTATAATGATGTAATAAGTGAAATTGGAACTTGTCCAGCTACTAGAGATTTATACCATTAATCCTAAAAAAAACTCCCATAGCACTTTCCTTAATGAAGGTAAGTTCTTTGAAGTAGCTTTAAACCCAAAGATTTTGGCTAGAAATGTGGAAAGAGAAGGTACAAAGAATTGAGCAGAAAAGGTGATTACACAGAAGGTGTTGAATTTGTAGAATATGGTGCCTTTGGCAAGACCAGTAATAAACAATCACCATGTGCAAAGGATTGTGAAGGGAAGTAATTTATCAGCAACAACAACAAAAGGCACATTAAATGAAGCCACTGTGCGGATCAAACAGGAACCTTCTGCTTTGTATTTCCTGGCTGAAGACAAGCAGGTGCTACAGCAACTTTTTATCCGTATCAGACTTCCAAACCATTATGCCTGTGTTTATCCCAGGTTGTTTAGTGATTATAACCAGCAATCCACATTGGGTGTGACACAAGCCATCAAAGCCTTCAGTTAAACTTGAAATTTGCATGCTTTCTTATGAATTAACAACATAGTGAGTTCTGACAACTTCCACTGCAGCGTGGCAGGTTTCTGGGAATCCAGTGTGGAGCGGTTGAAAATCGCCCTCGGATGGTGTGAGATGGCAACCCCAGAGCTACAGACCCCATCAGCCAGGGTAGCACCTGCAAATTACTCACCCGACTGTCAAAGGTTTTGCTCTTCCATCCCTACGTTAATCACTGACAATATCTGGGGAGTCCGTGGTGGCATGAAGTTGATTTTTCCACGGGATTTTGGTGAGATAATTGAAATACATTAAAAGAAAGCATTGCTAAAGAACTCTCTGAGAATTATGTTTTCAGCGAAACACTTCAAGTGCTTCCAGGCAAGTGGATTTGCCCAAGCAAATGGAGAGTAATTTGAACACCTGGAAAATGCAACATTTAATTGAGCTGCTACAGACTGTGCGTCATGGCCTCCTTTATGTTTTATCAGAAGCCCAGGAGAGGCAGGCTCATGTGTGGTCTCATTAGCAGATTCACTCCTTCTGCCCTGTGTTTTTTTGCTCATCTCTTCCCATGGGAACCTCTTGCTGTTTGAGGACCTCCAGAGAGAGTCTGGTGATTTTTCAGACAAGTGCATTCTTTACCTTGGTAGCCCCTACTGTTTGTGGTGAGAAGTAGTGAGGGAAAAGTTTTTCTTTGCTACTCCAGCTGCATTCCTCTCTGTGAATTTTAGCATCAAATAATTAATTGCTATTGAGTTATTAACTGTTTGGGACAGACCAGCTCCTGCTTAGAAGCAGTTCGCTTGGAAGAGGTAGAAACATATTTTACTTTCCTACCGGCAATGATCCTGACTTGTATCTTCCTAATCACTGCCTGGTGAAAATTTCCTTATGTTTTTCCATAGCCAGAGGACAAATAAACCGGGGGGATTTGAAAACTGGCAGCCAGATATGTGGCTGACACTCTTGAGGACTTTGAAATCTGTTAATTTTTCACTTATAGGAAAAGAGGCTTTCATCACATGGTTGATCTAGATAATTTTTATGCAGCCATTTCAAAATCAATTAGCTAAAGAGTTTTTCAGGTCGTTGATGAAAGTAAGTAATAAAACTTTAAAAATGTGTAAAATTTTTGACAGCTGTGAGATACTTTTTTGAAATTATAAACAGTGAGCAAAGACAGTAGCTAGATGTCAATTCTAGCCCACATGAAAACTAGTAAAATTTTTCACTGAAAAATGACAGCATACTTATCAATATAATGGCAAGAAAATTGATTTCACTCACTGGTATCCCACTTTAACAGATTACATCTATGATTAATATGGGAAACTGTTAAGGTATCACATTTCATTTTCTCTGGAAACATTAGTCACTCTGCATTGCTACAGCTGAATGATGCCCTGTAATACTGACCACATTCAACGCCTACGGTCCATATTAATTGGACTGAGTAGTGCACAGATGATGGATGCTGAAATATTGGTCATCAGTAAAGAAGAATGGTTCCAATGAGGCTTTCCACAGATGGGTTGAGTCACAAAGTATTTAACATGGGATTTATTGGCAATCTGAACTAAAGTGCAGAATTCTGCAGGTAAAAGTCTCAGGGAATCGGATACCAATAAACACGAGCTTGGGTCACTAACACAGACCAAGAAGGGTTGGCAGCTAAAATGGTAATTCAATATATACAAGCTTTTACTGGATTTGAATCGGAGTCTAAAGAGGGTACAAGTCATTTGTAGACACTTGAAAGCTGGGCACCAAAAGCAATTTTGTTCAATAAAGGAAAAAGAAACACAGTCAACAGGATACCACAGAATTATATTTATGTTGTACATTTGTCTTCACATTGCAACATCCACGTTGTTCATTTTGTGACAAGTATTTCTAATAATTTTGAATACATATTTACTGTATAATACATTTTACCAAGAGGCACTTCCAGTAATTCTGGCAAAAAGGAGCTTCATTATAGTGTCTAACTTACAAAACAGTAAAAATAAATAATGTTTATCGAAAAGATTTTTTTCCTGTACAGAATCTATTTTGTACAAAACATTTATCAGCCATTAACTAAATCACTTAACAAATACTTGTGAAGAGAATATATTAAGTATTGCTACATGTATTGAGTGCAAGATACTAGTGAAAGGAAAAGAATTATTCTGTTTATGAAAATCACCTAAAAATACAAGGCCTTGTTCCTGAAGTGTTTAGAAAGGAGAAGCTTGGTTACAACAATATTGACAATATATAAATATAAATTAATGTATGTAGTACTTAGTGAAAAGAACACTGTGTTAAAAACTGGTGTGTACAAATCCTAAACAAGATGGCACTTTTCTGCATTGCCACTTTGGCTGGCAGTTATTTTTTAAAATATTGCTTCAAAAGAATTATAAAGGTACACAAAACCCTTTTCAAATAGAGCCATATAAAATTACACTCCCCCCACCTTTTTCTCACCTTTTGAAGTGAAAAAAAATCAAGAAGGGATTAAATTTGTAGTACACAAATGATTTGTGGAAACTTGCTACTATAGGTGAGTGTGAGTAAGCATCATTAAAATAATTTTGTGCCGAGGTCCCAGGCCAGGAGTCAAACCTCACAGGGTAGGATGTAAGATGACCAAATTCCTCAGTGTTTCCTGAAGTAAAAGAGCTTTGTCTGGCCTGTTGTTAATTTTAAAATAAAAAAATTTGTATAATTTGGCCCTAAAATCTGGTGGGGGTCAAGTGCTTCAATTATATTGGCACACCCAAGATTTTAATTCAGAAGGGATTGTAATCTTGCTAGGTTAATTTCTTGATTACTGTACCAAAATGGGATTCTAAATTTTTAAAATCACATCTTCGACATGATATACATACCTGCATATTGTTACCCAGACAGGCCAAACTGTATTGGAAAAGAATTATTTTTGGAAGGTATTTCTTCCACAGCTGGAGGCAAAGGTGAAAAAAAGTGTTTTTGTTGGAAACTGTCCTAGATGTTCTTCTATCAAAAGCACTAAAAAGAAAAAAAAAAAAAACTGCCACCCATCAGTGAAAATGTTAATCTGTTAAACAAACGTAACCCACAGTATGAATCACGGCTCTTGTAAAAGTGAACTTAAATTAACTTCCATCATGCAAACATCTCATATTGATTATTCTAGAGAAGAAGACTTAGCTTTAGAAAAGTAATGACCAAAAGAACGCTGACATGGTTGAAATATTAAAGATATCATCAACATCACATAGCAGTTATTAATGTTGTCTTTGATCTTTTGGGACACCATCTGCAGTACTGTATTGAGGTTTACAAACACCTAGAAATCAACATTTTGCATTCAAATACAGGGGTTTTTTGTGATTCAGGATCAGGCAGGAATTTTGAAAAGGAAAGTCAGGTTTAACAGACTTTAGCAGGCTTTCTACCTAAAGCAGTATGTACACAATGGCAAACTCCTCACTATTTTCTCTCTGACCAGATCACAGAACATTTTTTTTTTTTTTTTTTCAGGAAAGCATGGGGGAAAAATGACTAAGGTCAGAGGAGAAACCCCTCCGCCCCCCCAAAACCTCCCAACTCCTTTAAATAAACACTTAAAAGCAAAGAGCAGTTGCTAATTCACATCAATTGTTTCTAAGCGTTCTCTGCAGTGAAGGAAGACTGTTGAAAACAGGAGCTATTATTTGTTCTGATTTCAATGGTTTTGCCTCAGGATAAGAGAATTCAGTCATAAAAGGACACACAGCCTGTAGCTGTGGGAAAGTCCTGTATACCTGCTCTTATTCCACACAGAAAACAGAAGTATTTGGGTTTCCCCAACTAATTCACTGCTGGGATACACCCCTTTCCACACCTGCAGATCTCAGTGGTGCTCCCTGGAGCACACAGATTCCCTACGGCATCCAGGGCAGAACAATTCTGCTCTGCTGCCCCATTCCCACACCTCGGACATACTGCACACACTGCTTTGCAAGTAAGAAACCACTGGCACAGACTAGCGACCTGAAAAGATCAAATGAAATATTCTTTTTTTTTTTTTTCCCCCCTCCACTTGCACCAAGCAAAGTTTTCCTTAATGAAGGCGAATTTAACAACTTCAGTCAAAAATTCTTCTTGATTTACTACATCCTTCAGCTTGACAGACCATAGCCAAGGTCAGCTGGTTTTACCTGAACTCCTCAGCAGTTTTACATGAGCAAGCACTCGGGGGAATGTCTGTCAGGTGACACTGACAGGGTTTCAGACTGCACAATGCTTAGCGTGTCGGTTCTATCAAAGAACTCTACTGTTAACCAGCTCGAGCTTCTGCCCCCTTTGGTCATTGTGAAAAGGAACTCTCCAGAAACACAGCAGCACTGTTCTGCCCCCGGGCTCCCGAGGAGCTTGTCCTAAGAGCTCAGGCAGCTGCTCGCTCAGGTGACATCTGCATCCTACTGAGGTGGTGTGATGCATTTTTCATCAAAAGAACACCTGCCTGCCAGGAAATCCCACTAATGGCCTCTGAAAAAAATCACAACTAGGTTGTAAATGGAGAATAATTCTCGCACTGCTCCCTCCAACACTGGGACTCAATAACTACCACAGCAGGGGCTAAACCCTGCTTTGATTTACCTGCAGAGGAATGCTGTTTTGCTAAAAGAAAGTGATGAAATTCAAAGAAAGATTTATCATGCTAAATTGCTCTCGAAAGTACTGCTGCTATTTTGCTCTAAATCAAAGTTTGACTTCAATAATCATTAATTTTGCAAGCTCTTCCAATGTTTCTCAAGAGAGCTGTCACCTAGTTTCTATTATTCTTTCATCTGTTCAAAATCACTTATCATGTATTTTTCTCCAAGATCCCTGGACATTCTTATTTGTTGATTCACAGAAAAATAGGGGGAAAAAAAAAAAGATTCCTCCACTCTAATTAACGGGAATAATTATCTTCTCTTTAACACTGCCATCATTTTGACTAATACTGCAACATCAAACAGCAATTAAACTCCTAGAAACTCTGTTTACTTCATTTCAGCAGGATTTGATTTTGAAAGAAAAGGAAATTTTGTTTTATAAAATCTGCTTGATACAGGACTACACTATCCTTTTCTCCTTCCTACAAAATGCTAGTTTGACTTCCTTCCTGCACTTGTACAACCCCAACAACCTGAGGACTGATTACACCAGCTCTGAGCTGTCAGCTGAGGAACACCCAAATTCTAAGGCCAACATCCAGGGCTGAGGCTGGGGAGAGCAGGCAGCCCTTAGTGCCTGCAGAGAGGTGCGTTCTTCACCCTGGGAATGTGCTTCTGTCTAATCTTCTGCCCATGAGGCCGTGGGATGCTCAGCAACTTCTCATCCTCATCCTTAAATTGAAACCTTCCTTCCTTAAACATGATTTTGGAACATCTCCATCATGACAGGACTTACATAGACATTGCACAAGTACTTCATTAACAGCCAGGACTAACCACAAACCTTTTGCTGCATTAGACTTACGGCTAAGTTTTCAAAAATGCTTAGGTTCATTTTGAAAACTGACAAAATTCTCTAGGATTCCAAGCCCAGCTAGGCTGAGGTTGCTGACAGCTACCCCACACCTACTCAGCTCACAGATCAGCAGCACTGGGTTCCCACACAGAGTCCCTATAGGCTCTGCCACTGACTGACGCTCAACTTGGCAAGATCCTTGGCTTCTCCACACTGCATTCCTCTTTCCAGGGCATTTCTGAAGGAAGATGGGGCCAGAATCTCAGAGAGAAAAAAATTCTAGCAAAAAAGCAGACAAATTTAGAATTTTTAAAGAAAACAAATGAACGTAACGGAATGCATAGAAAGGGACTTGGGAGTGGAATTTGCTTAGACGCCAAATGGTACTTTTAAAAGCATCTATTTGAACCTCTACAGACTTAACTTCCTTCCAGATTCAGACCACGAGGAACTTAAGAAATTCTAACAGTGGTACACTAAAGGTAAAGACCCAAATCCATCTTGTATTTTGGGCTGACGATGATGCAGAGACAAGTTCGCACATGATGTCAGAATAAAAACTGATGAAAACTATCCTTGCATTATTAACAGAAGCATTCTCAAATGACATCTACCCCGGGAACCATTTCCTGCCATAATATGACCGTGTTTGCTATGACAACCAGCACCTTGCACAATGTCACAGGGGAGGCCTTTGGTGACACACAGCTTTATGTAAAAGATTTCATTCACAGATGAAGGCTGTCCAAAATCGTGCCAAGAGCACAGTAAAATCCCTTCTCCCTAGATTGCTGCAACTCACTCCTGATGCACAGCTTGCAACATCTCATCAAACACCATCTTCCTGCTGGAGGAGGTAGATGATTTTCGGAGACGAGCGTCAAAACGCGCTGCACATTAGTTAAAAACAAACCAAGATTTTAGAATTAGAGCATAAATATGGAGCATACTATGGCCCTTTGAACATGGTGGAAACTACTGTTTTTAGACACAGTGTTTTTGGTTTCTTAGAAGCTAATGTCTTGCACTCCTCCTAAGAGAAAAGGTAATGAAATAGTTTGGGGCTTTCACACTCTCTACTTCCACGTGTTCCATCTGCAACACAAGTGTCATGAGAGAAGTTATATTCCATAGTAAACACCATGTGGCTATCAAGGAAGTGTCAATATAGGGACAAAAGTGTTTACATGTGATTGCTATGTGACAGACAGAGTGTTTTTGTCACTGCTCTGGCAGCTGCAAGGACTGCAAATGCCTCATAATTCAGGTAACAGCAAACTTCTAGACTAGAAGAGCACAGGATCAGACACCACGTGCCATTAAAGTGGGGAAAACAAAATACCCAAACAGAAAAAATTATCTAGTCTTTCTCTTCCTGTTTTTAAAGCACAGAACACTAAAATACTTTGGGTTTTTTGTCACTGCAAAACACTGTTTAAATGGGGGTTACTTTCTCTAGTATCTAACACTGCTTTACATATGGTATGTACCAGAAATTCATGTCAACATTGTAAACATCCCACCTAAAGCATGAGCATTTTGCTGATTGGATACAATTAGTTTTATTTATTTTTGCTTCCTAAAATATTTAATGGGCTGTGGTTTATTTGGTGCTTGTAACACCAAAGGACTACCCAAAGTGGAAAACCTTCAAGATCTAGCCTTCAAAAGGCTGCTGTAACTGCAGGTGAAAAGTTTTGCCTCCTTTGGACTAGAAAATATGATAAAGCCCACTAAATTACCTGCTTCATTATCTGTGAATCCCAAAGCACAAAAAAAAAAAAAAAGGTTTTCACATTCTTGACATAAAATCTCTCTGGTATTTTCTTCTGTGTTATATCTAAGCCAACCTGGAGATTTCCTGATCATTGCCTGCCAGACATGCACTTCAAAGACTGAGAATCAGATTCATAAGGAGTGGCCACCTGTAGAAATTGGATGTGATTACTATTTGGAGTGGAAAAAAAAAGAGTCACCTCTTACCCAGATGAGCACTCGCAGCTACTTCAGCTTCTTCACTGGAATTTCTTTCTAGTTTGGATAAAAACAACATTCATTCTGATTTTAAGCCTGTCAGCAATTTCTTCACCACAAAGAGCCAGTTTAATGAGTGTTCCCACAAAGGGGCTTGGGTAGCAATGGTGTATCAATTTCTAACAGCTGCATTGGCAATGCAGAAAAACAAATTAGAAGCTGACACTAATTTTACTTAATGGCAACCAAAAATGATGACTAGAAAAATATAGTGGTTTAATTTCAGCACATTTTTAGGTAACTTTTCTTAGTTCAACCCTATGTATACCAGTTTAGAGGAATATGTGAAACTCCACTTACAGGATTTTGCCTCATTCTTGAATTCCTTGTTGTAATTTTACCAACCGAGCACCCACTAACACTTGCTGCAATAGAATTTTTTCATCTTCCAGCAAAGGCAATAAAAACCCCACTATTAAAATCCAGTTTCAGTGATTATGCACTGAAAATCAAGAAAGAAGTGCTTGGAGATGTGACATTTTAAAGCATCTCTGTAAGTTTAATTTTTAAAGGACAGAATGAGGCATAATAAATCCTTCTCATACTATAAGGTATGCATATCACTTGTACAAGAAAAGCCCAAATAAAATGATCAAAGTGACTGAAGAGACGTGAAAACAATGCAAGCTGGAATTGGTGGAGACTTGCTGAGGTCTTGGAGACAACTTTTTTCTTTTGCATGAATTCTGCTATGTCCTTTCCCTTTAAAAGAACAGCACAATTTGGATTTTTGCTTTCCTGATTTCACTGGAAAACACTTAAATATTCCTGCTGATAAGCACATTCAGAACCATGCTCCAGTCACTCTGCTGAAAGGCAAACAAAACACATTCTCTACTGCTAAGAGTAGGACGGGACAATATCAGGCAAATGCACCAAGTGAAAACCCCAAATCCTCTTTTAAACAAAACCTCATTCTGACAGAAATGCAAAGCAACAAGGAACTCTGAAGTGATACACACGCGCTTGGCTTTGATAGAGAATGTTTTCCAACATTTTGGGGAGGTGACAACAGGATCACGAAATCTGGTGAATGTGTAACAATAGCAAAAAGTGATGGGGGTAATGTCAGAAATTTAATACAGAAAGGACTTCTACAAACTCTGCCTTTCACAAGGAATCTTACTCTCACTAGCAACCCTCTTCTTGGTAATGGGCTGCAGAATCAAAGTAGAAAAAGCATACATAGTCAAAGGATTTTTGAGAGATACTGAAGTTTATATATATAATTCTTTCTATGGGAACAAATCTTTAAATTGTGGGGTACTGGTTGGTGCTGCCAGTCCCCAAGAGCATTAATATTTTAAACCCTTGATCCTGTAGGCCACTGGTTTCCCAGAAGGGTCTATACAAATTACTCAAGACTTTTTTTTGTGGGGTTTGGAAATGGCTACACTGTATAAAAACGTTTTTGTATTTATTTTTTAAAAAAATTATCTTTACAAAACAACTTTTCCCTTTTTTTCTTTTTCTTTTTCTTTTTTTTCTTAAAGATATCATTATCTACAGGAACCCATAAAAATTTTTCCATATTTACATCTAGATAGCTAATCATTGACAAACATATCGTGAAATAAAATATTGAAAGTGAATATCCAAACCTTTTAAATAGACATTTGGCTCACAGCATAAACAACAGAGAAAACAAATGAACAGAACAACAACAACAACAAAAAAGACCCGCTGCTCTTACAGACCTGATCTTTTTCTTTCTCTTAAAAAAAAAAAACA
>WEKY01008917.1:175487-256547 GCA_013390045.1 Picathartes gymnocephalus | reverse complement strand
AAAAAAAAAAAAAAAAAGAAGAAGAAGAAGAAAGAAGACAAAAAGTATATTGGTGGGATCAAACATGCTGCTTCTAAGCAGAATGCCGGCAACAAACTGCTCCCATCCAGCACCTGGCACTGAAAACCCAAGCTCTCTGAAGCTCATGTGAGTGGTGGCTGGGGCGCCCGCGCAGGACCGGCACCTGCCCGCCATGCAGCCCCTCATGCACCCTTGGCCTTTTTCTGGGGAAGGCCACGGCCCCCACGCTGCCCTTCTCTGCTCTCGCAGCACTTTGGCTTTGTTCTTAGATGGTACACCTGGTCACTGGTGGCCTGAGGCAGGGGGTGAGGGCACAGGAGGCCGGTGGGCCTGCGGCTCCCGAGCGCGCAGCTGCTGCCCGCGTTCTGCGGGCCTGCTTACACACGGGCCGGGCCCAGCGGCCATCCATCCACGCCCGCACGCGTACGTACAGCCGGGCCGGCGCCTCGCCAGGGGAGCAGCCTGCTGTGCCACGCAGTTCTCCCTTGGGAAACAGCCCTCCTGGCACATCCCTTTCGCCAGCAGTCCGGGAGGTGCTGAGGAGGAGCAGGAGGAGGAGGAGGAGGAAGAGGAGCTGGCACAGCTGGGTAGGCCCAGAGCAGCGGCCTGGCCACTGCTGAAGGGCTGCTGCCTGCAGCTGGAGTGCGAATTGGAGGGCGATGGGAAAGCAAAGCTCCTCGGAATTGTTCCCTTCCAGGCACAAATTCTCTAAAATTCTGGCCTTCTGTTTGTTGTGGTATATTGGGACATGTGCTACAGCTAGTGTGGTAAGAACTCAGACCATGCTGTATTTCCTCACATCCACTCACACTTGCAAACATCCCCTCACTCGTACATATGTGTTGGCAGGATATATCAGCATTCATATAAAGCTTTGGAACTTTTATCCCTCAGCATTAAGAGCAAAATCTACTTAACTGGTACCTTACTGTTAACTGCAAATGTGCTTCAGAAGCAGCATTTCCTCAGATAACTTTCTTCTGTAAATATCACAGTGACCATAATATATCATTAAATGTATTTTGCTGAAGTGTGCAGCCAATAACCCTGGCTATATATTTATATATTTATATAATTCCACCCACCCCCAAATCTCTTCAAAGAAAGTCTGTAAAGCCGGTGTTGCAGTGTGAAAGCTTCGTTGAGCATAGGAGTTTAAACAATGTACCTCGCCATAAAAAGGAAAGAGAAACAAATTAAACAGCTGTAGGCGCATTATCCCATACTTCTACAGTGTTGTGTCTAAATGCTGTGCTGGCTTGAGAAAGAGTCTGTGCACGAGTCAATCTGTCTTAAAATACTGCTGTAAATATTGTCATTGGTTTGGTTCTACAGTTGTGTTCTCCTCTTCGTCCTTCTTGGCCTTCCCTTTCTCCTCCTCCTCTTCCCTGATGGCCTGGATTTGTTCTGAAGATTGGTGCAGTGGGGATTGCTCTGTGCCTTGCTTCTCTGACCCAGCTAACCTCTCCTCATCCTCAATCACTTTCTGCCACATCTTATGGTTCTGGAGCAGGTGCTGAGTGATCTGACAGTAGATTTTCCTCCTCTTGAACTTCTTCTTTCCTGTAAAACACCATGTGACATTAATGTACTGGTTTCTTCTGAAGAAGGAAAAGGGACTGAGGGTATAGGAAGCAGACAGAGTGTACTATGACAGATTTTTAAACCCACAAATCTAAACAGTGTTAAAATACAGAAAGCTGTGCCTCTCCAGATCTTGGAGAAAGCAGACTGGTTTCCTGCACAGTTTGAGCCCCAGCTTCATCCTATCCCAAGGTTGCATGTTGTGCCTGACTCTGCTGCTCACACAGGCATCTAGTCTTTGAATGATTATGCATAAAACACGTTGCTGAGCTCTTTCTGCTCATTTTATATCAAGTTTTTAAAGACTCTGATCAACGCACATTCAATTCTGTGCCCTCTCCATCCCCAACAGATCCCAGCTGATTGTCCTAGGAAAAAAAATCCAGATTTTGTTTTCCCCACATTTTCCCTCTCAGAAGAGCTGTAGAAGGATAATGAATGATTAATAATGAAGCATTAGTAATCAAAGGAGGAAACCCATTCCTCCTCAACGTTCAATTTTGAAAGTCATCTATCGCTGCACCATCGCAGTGGAGGTGACCTTAAAGCTTTGGCATAACATTGCTTTGGCACCAGTCTGAGCACTAACGAAGCACACATTTAGCCAAATACTATCAAGGAGCTTGCTTCTCTTTGGTTTTGAAGCACCAGTCCCCTGCTCTCAGCCTATGAAGTGTTTTTGTCCCTGGTGGTTCTCATGGCTCCTGACACAGCTGCACTACAAGTGTTTTGCTGTCTGAAGGGTGGGTGTTTTTCCTGTCAGAATAGTCTGTCCTACACAGATTGTTAACTCCTTAGCAGTACAAAGTTTGAAAAATTTGTCACTGGTCATTAACAGTGACAATGGCAATCACAGAACTGAAATAATAACCCCTCCAAAGACAACTGCTGATTTTTCTTTAAAGAAGGTGACGTAGAGGAATGTTTTGTACCAAATAAATTTGCGTGGATTAGTATTTGCAGGTCGCCTAAAGCATGTCTGTGTCAGGATCCAAAATGTTTAGCCCTTGAAGCTTTTGAACTGGAAACAAAGAGCTTTTCACTGAGCACAGACCAAATCCAATTCAATCCTTCATTAGAAAGCCCTTGGTTCCCTGTAGGAAACCTTCAGGTTTAGCACTAATAAGAAGCCCCTACCCTGCCAATGCCACAGCACGACATTCTCTCCTGGGTTTCCCAGGTGACCCCGCATCTTGTTGCTCTCTGCAGACACTTGCTGTGGTGTTAAAAACTGTCTGAATCACTGAAGACCAAGTCTGTTTAATTCTTATACTTGCATAAGACCTTCAGGGAAAGCACGTGCTCCTGTATAGTAAAAAAAAATATTTCAAGCTACCTTAAGGTTTATAACTCTTAAATTTATCTCAACATGCTTCAGTGAATTATCAGGACCTAGGTGTTTTCTGCCACGATTGTATTTCTATCTGCCTAAAAGGCACTTTCACCAAGAAAAAAGATCTTTATCAATATCTATATGTGTCTTAATGTCTGTACATCTGACATCAACCTTTTATTGTTTCATTGGGAAAGTTCAGAACGTCCAAAATTGTATTGATCGCAGGGACACATTTCTAAGGAACTATGAGGCCCCTATATTGACACAAAAGATGTCATAGAATCCTGGGTAAGATCCATAGAGTCACAGAGAATTTAGGAGACCTGAAGAAAACAATTTGCCACACATAGGTAGGATCGAGAAAGTGAGGATCCCCCATTTGGTACAAAGGAAGTAGAAAGAATTTGTTGGATATTGCAAAACTGCTGATACATTAATTTTTAAAGTTTTGAAAACCATAGTCTAAAAACACCTGGCTGACTAGCAAGGTACTGTAACAGGGTAGAACATAAAAAAGAAAACAGAAGACCACTAAACACAAGTCTGTTTGCAATCTGAAAATGGTTGATAACGATCAGTGCTTTTATCCTGAAAAAAGGATTGTTTGACTCCACTAATGGTGGTACAGAAGATAAGTGAATAGAGATCTGAGATGAAAGGAAACCAAGGACTTCAGAGTAAGATTAGACAGTCCATAGATATATATATGAGATCATCCTTCATCTTTTGTTTTAATGCAGCAGGATCAGTTTCACGTTTTGGGGTCTATGTTAATTACCAGTTGCATACATTTGCTCCTATTAGGCACTTCCATAAAGGCCAATCTGCCACAAACATGTGGCTCTGCCTGTTCGAACTGATAGATCATAAGGTGCTAAATTAACCCGCGTATCTTGTAGTAATTGATGTTTACTGTTCTCTGCAAGATTTTTTTGGGCGTGTACACGTGCTAAACTTAAAATATGGGCAGGTGTGTGCGTGTGTGTGAACAACAGCAATGATTTCTTAAACACAAACTGTTTACCTCTGGATCTCACCAGAGATAAAAGTTAACTCTGCACATCAGGAGACATAGCTTTTAGTTCCACATCCATATGTGACTTACTTCACTCATCAAATCTTTCTCAGCTTTCCCAACAGAAAACAGTGATGACACCCAGGTAGAACATGAAAGTGTGTGGGAAAGAACAGAAAAAGTGAGGCTGTTGAAGGAAAAAGCTATGTATTGCTATTTCGTAAGTGCACTTAAGGCTGGTTTTCATAAAAGTTCTAGATATAGGGGAGAGAGAGAAAAACGACTCAGAGGAGGGAAATAAAGGAACAGTAATTCAGGGGAAGAAAGAACATGAAAGAAAAAGGTAATGCAAGATTAAACTGATAAAAGGAAGAAGTCTACAGTTGCAGTATTTTCTCTTAAAAATAATTTCCCACAAGTGCCTGAAATCTCCATTCAAGGTAAAAAGCTTCCATCTCAGTACAGCAAATACTGGCAATGTTGCCTTTCTAGAGGAGAGGCAGGAGACTATGAGCTTTAGTTACTGATTAGCCAAGTGATGCAGCTCCCAGCACATAACACAGCAATGCTCTGTGACAATTCTCTGCCCACTCTTCTCCACGTTACCTTGAAGAGATTTTCATTAAAATGATTCCATCGTTAAAAACTCTTTTTACTGCATCAGCATTTCAAACCCTCATTCTATTATTCCTGTACGTCACGTTAGCTCATGGAAATGATGAGTGTTTTCCTTGAAAAATCTTCTCCCAACCATCCTTTTTTCAACTGAAATTCTTGCAGTCTATTAACACCGAAAGTCCTGAAAGGGTCTAGAAAGCCCTCATGCGCAGACAGGTGATCCACCACCAGAAACCCCAGCTAAGGTAGAAATAAGTGGTAGATATGAACCACATTGGCCTTGAAACCATGGAGCATCTCCATTAACAATGTAAGTGGCTACAGCTTCACCAAGGACAGCACTGACCCACTGTCACTCTGGAGGAGGCCCGTGTTGAACCTGGCCAGCTCACAGCCTCTGCTTGAGTGTTTTGGTCACAACATGGAACTTGTTTAGTTGGAAAACATAAGTGTCAACAACTTACTGGATTCGGCATTTTCACAAGTTTCCATTTCTGCTGTTTCTTCCTCTTCTTGCTTATCAGTGTCTCCCGATTCATCACTATCTTCTATCCATTTTCCTGGCATCAGCCCCGCTGAGTCATAGGAGTTACAGAGTGGTCCCACGATGTGAGTGATGAAGGACTCCTGCAGGTGTGCCAGCTGAGGAGCAGAGCGGTCCATGAAGGGGCTGATTGGCAGGCCCAGGCTGGCCTCTTCATCACCCTGCAGATGAAAAATAGCTGTAACTTCTCTGAACTAAAGGAAACAAAGCTATATGTCACAAAAAGGAGTGAAGCGTATCCAACCAATTAAAAATGCTGAAAGAACTACAACTAAACGTCAGTGGCACTCCCAGCATGGCATTGCTACAGTGGCATCGTGTCAAATGGTCAAAGTTACGGCTCTTTTCTTGTAGGAGCTGATACCAACCCACTACTGATAATACAAATTTAACAAGGATGCTGATGACTCTGCAGAAGGATGCCACTAGCCCTCATCCTGAACTTTACACTGTGCGAAAACTTGAAAATCGTTATTTCATTTCTTTCTTCGCATTATTAAAAAAAAATAATCCCTTCTGATTATGAGATTGTTAGTTCACAACAACTTTGTTTACAGGGAATAAGACAACTTCTACAAGACAGGGCTATCTCACCAAACTAGTTTTCTTATTAATTTCATCCTTATTAGAAGTAACCTGGAGATATCCTCTTGGTTTTGGGTCATAAGTATTTGCTTCCTGCAACTATTAGAATGACCCCTATGAAAGCAATGTATGACATTCATTTGTTCAAAAGCAGTAAATCTTTCCCATGAAGCTTTTTGTTAGCTGTTTTTGGGGAGAGATTAGAAGAGTTTTTTCTCTCTCCTCTCATGATGTAAAATAAAATAAAACTTCATTTCAGAACCAAATGTGATATACTCAATTCCCTATCACAGCAAAGCTTCTGGTGATATTAATGAGCTTTCAGCTAAGCAGACAAGACCAGATGCCATCTCCCCCCCTCTAAAAAATATCTAACCTCCCTAATCAAGCCTGATATGTAAATTAATGCTTTAATACAATACAGAGTTCTAGATTTAAGGATACAGATTTGAATTTGGAGATACATTTTCAGTTTCCATTATGTTATACATTGCTCATATCTATCTCCTTGTAATGTAAATTTTCCAAAGATAATGGTCTTCCTATCTGACCAACACCCTGTTTGTATCTGTATTTGGTGAAGTTCAAAATATGAGAGCTAAATTTTGGAGTATGTTCAGCAAATATCTCATTTCCTTGTATTTTGTTTGTTAATTTTATAATAACCAACCCTGAAATGTTACGTTCAATCACTAAAAACAAAATATTTGTGTTGACAAAACACTGAAACATGCCATCCATTCCTGAAATAGCAAGCAAATTAAGAAGAGGTGACAGCTTGCTCTTCTTTACAGAAACATATCTGAAATTTCCTGGTTGTAAGCTAGGAAAAATGCTGCCTGCTGAAATGTTTACAAATTCTTTTTTATTGTTCTGCTAAAACATGACTTATTATGTGAAATATCTTGCAGTATGGGGTTTTTTTTATTCTAATATGTCTTACCTGGGCATGTGAAGAGAAAGAAACAATCCTGCAACAATATGACATAGGATTTTGAATATTTCAATACAGCACATTTTTAATAAGCAGTTTTTATTTATATGGGAGTAAAATTCTTCAAAGGAATTCACATATGTGTGCTTTTTGATAATACTTCCAAGGAAATTCAAACTTCCCATAGAATTCTCCTTTTTAGAAATGAGAATATGAGGGCTTTTCCAGGCACAGAAAAAATCCACTGCTCAAAAGCATGGTGAACATGGTTTGACAGACCTCTTGTAGTATATTACATTAAAGAAAAACAGATTTTAATAGAGGTAAAACAAATTGAGAATCTAGCTTATCCTCCTTAATGCCAAAAGTAAGTCCAAGAAAGGAAATGTTCTCTGTTTTGAATCCCATTTCTGAATGATGGAAAATGACACAGATTCATACTGTGGAACAGATAACACAGTATCTTCCCACATCTCTATTCTGACAAGCTCCATTCACTGTCCAACACTTTGATGATATTAATGTATTGGGGCACTTCCCTCTGATATAACTTCTACTGGAACAAAGAAAAGTCATGTAACACATCACATTAACAGCTTTTTTCTCCATGCCCTAGTCACCCACATAAGCTACGACCATCACCAGAATTATGAAGTACAGTTTGTTGGGACAGTTGTAATGAAGAAGAAAAGCATTTCCTGAAAGAAAATTTGGGACATGGAGGTTGTTTTGGGGCATGCTCTCTCTTTAAGAAAAAAATGAAAACAAAAATGGAACCAGCTATAATATATGTAAGGTTCACTGTACTTTCTTTTTCTTGGAAGATCTGAAAGAAATGAAGAAGCTTCAGGTTAATGTCTGAATTTTGTCCCTTTTCCTGTTTCTTTACATACTGCAGAAGGCAGCAGCAAATCCTGGTTGGATTTTCTTTTCTAACCTGTAAGTGCAGTAAATTTAAGGGAAGTTGAAAAGGCTTTAAAAGGGATTATTCTGTGACTCCAAGCTCCTGCACAGCCTCCCCAAGAAGTCTGTGGGCTGTCTGGTTCAGTGATTTAGCCTGTTTGCCTCATCTGGAAAAGACAGGATGTGGAGTTTAATCTGACCAGAACATTCAAAATGTTCCCACTCAGGAAACAGAGGAATAGTGTGGGAACAGCCCTGACCCTTGCACTCAGCAGGGCTAAATAGGTTATAATGAGAAAAGGTTCAATTAAGGGCTCCCTTACACCTAGAAAGAGAGGAGCAGGGCCTGGCTGTATTCCCAGCTCTTTGTAAATCAATCTGTGGCTGTCCTCCTTCCTTGTGCCACCAGCATGGCCCTGCATAATTAGTGCATTTGTACTGACAAAGCTCTGAGAGCTGGAAGTGTTGTCTTAAAAAATAAAGTGTGGGTCAGGATCAATGCATAGGGAGCAGATGTGGTTGGTCTGTGATGAACTAAAGGCAGTGTTACAGAGCTGCTCAGCACATAAAGGTTCTGGTTGTGTGAACAGAGATGTGGCCTGCAGAGAAGGTAAAATAATCCCACTGCTCTGTCTAGATCATCTGAACAAGGATGTTGTGTCCACTTTTGGAGGCTACATGTCAATAAAAGTGAGACTGCAGAGGAGAGCCATGAGAACCAGCTGATGTCTTCAAAGAACACAGAAGGAAGGATGAAAACATGGCTTGCACTAAAGAAGAGTGAAATGACAGCCATGATGACTGACAGGAAAAATAAAAGAGGAAAAGAACACTTGTTCATCGTGCCAGTGCTTGTCCACAGTGCCAGGCCTGAACAGTTCAGCCTGTAGAAACACCATCATCAGAGGTGTCTGAGGACACATCAGAATCTTGAGTGACAAATGGACTTTCACTGGTGCAGCCAAAGAATGGATTAATGTAACTCTAGTCAACCTCTTCACCCCTGTTCTCTGTGAGTCTTCACTCAGCACCAGCACTATCGTGCTCCAGAACACCAGACATGCACCTCTGCAATGCATTTACCTGTTCGTAAAACTCATTGACGATGCCTTCTGTCCACTGCAGATGCAAGTCTTTGCATTTTGCAGGCCCATTGATGTCAGCCAGTTTGATGCACATCTGACAAACCAGCAAGCGGTCATTCTCATTGGTCCAGTCAATTCCAACGTCATCGTTCACCTGGGAGACAGGAAAAAGGAAACCATGATGGGCATCCTGGGCAAAAGGATGCATCCACAGAGGAAGTTCTGACCTGGGATGTTGTACAGCATATTTAGCTATTTAACAAAATCACTAGCATAAACAGGTGAGCTAACCTCAAGCTGGAACTAACAACATGGAAAAAGAAAAACAAGTGAAAACCAAAGAACATTGAGATGAATAATGAGAACTCAACATTTAGGACATTATGGAATTGTTTGAAAACACTTACTAGGAAAACAAACAAATGCAATCTTTCCATGACATTTTTCAAGAAGTTGGTACCTATTGGTGTATAAATATAAATTACCATAAACTACCATGCTGGTTTAATTTCAGGGTGAAGATGTGTGTAATGAGCTTATTTCCCTGTTTGATCTAAGTATGGCTGAAATGATTTCCTTCCTTTTTCCTTTTCTCTCTTTTTCCCATACCTCTAACGCCTTTCTCTACAGCTTCTTAAAGCCTAACAAAGACAGAAATGTTACAGGGAAATGGAAAACAAAACCAGTCATATATCTGGAGGTTTCAAAGTGTCAGCATACAGATCCATCCTGAGTAATGCCACAGGAAAATATTTAATCTATGTCACCAAAACAGCTAGGAGGTCCTAAACACAAAACACACTGTTCTTGGGGGTTTCTCACGAGGAACAAGAAGGCAGCACCAGCTCCAAAGGCCGGTGTCTAGTTAACACGCCAACAGTTTGGATGGGTGATGGAATTTATTAAATATCTTATTAGGAGGTGATTTCCAAAAAGTTAGGTTGAAACTGTAAACAGTTTTTAAGGGTTGTGATTTTATGCTCACTGAATGGAGCATGTAGGAAAGATCTCTAGTGACCTTTCTCTGGAAAGAGAAAGGAAAGGAAAGACTGTGCTTTCACTGCATTTGAAATTAGAATGTCAAAACTGTTGTGATTTCCGTGCTTTGATAATACAACAGTATGACTACATCAGTAAAAATTCATTTAAAGTAGCCATTATGGAAACTTGGTAATAACACCTTTGATTTTCTCCCCCTGAATGGTTTGCTAGTAAGTCTAAAGTGTCAGCGAACAAGAAAGTAATGTTGAAAAGTAGAATGTAAAAATAGTCTGAAATATTTTTAGCTTTAAACCACTTGCTGAAAAAAATAAATATGTATAAGAAGAGAAGCTGTATCACTAACTTAGATGAGTAAAATCCAACAGAAAGGCCAGATTATTATTGAACGCTTTACAGCAGCCAAAAGGACATTCAGAGGAAATAGAAACCCTTTCTGCTGGATGCCACCAAGGCCCACAGTCTTTTCTGACCATCCCCCAGGAACCCAAACTAATCTCACCTTGGCGTTGAATTTGGCAACAAAATCAAAGTGTTTCTTCAGGTCAGTAGCCAGAATGGCCTCGATGACGAGGAAGCGGAAATGCTTGAACTCCACGTGGTCCAGGTTGACCAGGAAGTTGTACTCTGGCCTGGACATGAAGAGGTTCCAGGCAGCAGCAGCGTGGTGGTTCTCCAGCACGGAGCGGTCGTTGTACAGCACCGCCTGTGGAAGCAACGCGGGCAGCTGAGGAGCGTCTCAGCAAAATCACAGCCACGGATTAATGGCTCATGTAACGTGGCTGTGTGCTTCCCTCGTTCTCAGAATTAACCTCTCTTAATGGATTACTGTCCTTGGTCATTGCACCAGGCAGTTGTGTCCGTGTAGGACTGATTCCAAACACAGAAACAAGTGAAATTCCAATTTTCAACCTGAAAACGCATCCTCAGTCTGACGGATATCGCAATGCTAAAATCCAAAATTGGTGAAATCTTTACCAAAATAAGATGCATAACACTCATAGTGATGGTAATTCCATTCAGAAAATAACAATAAAATTATTTTTTCCTATTAATTTATTTTCAAACAAGAGTCAATACATAAAGGCTAATCATCTAACTTCCTTTTCTCCTTTTAACAACCATGGAGCTATAGCACTTGTTTCTTACAATTACATTTAAGGATAGTCCATGTCTCCTCCCAATCTATTTACCTGGCCAGAGTATCAAAGTTCTTGATCAGAGAAACACATTGCAAGGATGAGAAGCATTACTACCAATTTATAGACACAAACTGATACCCGAGTGAGTTCAGGTGGCTTGCTTTTGGTGACAGAGGAAGTTTGGTGGTAAGCTGGGGAGTAAATCTAGAATTTCTGCATCCCTACCTGACTTGCCACCATTAAGATATCTTTTTTTTTATTTCCTCACCCATAGAAGTATTTTTCAGCACAGCGTGCCGAAGCCAGGCAAGTCAACCATGTAATGTAAGGAAAGATGATCTCATAATTGAACCAATAAAGAGTGACTCAGAATTGGTGAATTCAACTCTCAGGACTGGCAGCAGCTCCTGTGTAACCTTAGGCAAGCCTCAATTCTACATTTATAAAACAGATTATTTTCCACTCCCTGCCTCCAAATACTTTCATAAAAAGACCGCAGCTGCTCATATTCCATAGAAATTATATTATGATCATGCACAATTAACTTGTAAATCACAGTCAACTGCACAAGCGGGGCTTTTATTTTATTTTAATCTTTCAGTGCCTTACTTGGTAGAGTAATTCTTCCATTCTTTCACAGTAACAGATTCTCTATCAGTCAGCAGAGCTGTACCTTCTTCAGTGACACAGTTTATCAGTACCTTTCTTAACAGCTCTGCTAACTGAGGGTGTGTAAGAAGACTCTTACCAGCAATCCCCAAGTGAAGTGATTATTTCTGTCACTTTGACAAGCTGTTTCAAAATATTTGGCAGACTTGTGCTTAATGGAAGCTATAGGCACCACTAGCAAGGCAAAGCTGTCATCAAGACCTTCCAACCTGTACAGCAACACTGCCTGAGATTTATTTACCTGAGGAGCACTCGTTGCTACCAAGAAGGCATTGGTCCTTCCTGGGTGATCATAATCATGCATGGCTGCAGCTACATAAAGAGCCATCAGCTCCAGGGCAGGGATGTTGCCAGCCAGGCATCCGTAGCTGTCATCTGTAGGTGTGTATGTCTTGGAGAACACATAACCCATATGGCCGTGAGTGATTCCACTGTCAGAATCTGAGCAGAAATAAAGAAATGAAAACAATAAAAAAATCCAATGCCACTTTTTCAGTGACCTATTCTAACAGAGGCAGTAAAGCAGGGAGAGAAGGAGTGAATTCACAGCAAGAACAAATGCAGCCTGAGCTCAATGTTTTCTGTGCCTATGATCCAGTACAATACGGCAAACAATTGGAAAGGAGCAAATCCTGATCCCACCTGGGGATCTTCCAGCCATCCAGCACAACCTACTCTCAAACTTTGTAAGTTACAAGCAGTAAGACATGGATTAACAGCCATGCCAGAGCTTTGTGGGGAAACTTGATCTTCCCACTCCTTTCTCTAATTTCTTTCATCATGTAGACAAGTCTATGAGACACTGATAGTCCTTAAAGCAATGGACTAGAATTTATTCATTAAATTACGGTGCATGTTGTCCAATAAAAATGTTCAGACTTTGGATCTTTGCTGATAACCCTCTTATCATCCTCTTTTTGAAGCATCTATCTTGAGCATACCTGTCAGAGACAGATACTGAGATACTTTGCTAATTTAATCTGAATGACCTTGAATGGATCTGGCATGCAGCTGAACAATGTCTTTTGAATAACAAACACCAAAAAGCCTCAGAACTCAACCCCTTTCATTTCACCTCACCTACAAAGTCACTAAAATCCCTTGCTCATAAATTTTTCCAGGAATAAAATAATTTAACACCACAAAAAGGCAGAAATGGAACAAACTCCTGCTTTTCCAGCAACACTCTGAAAACTCCCACAAAACACAGACAGGTCCTCTAGCTGCCACAGCTGAACATGGAGAAGTTAATATAAAAATGCAAAAAGAACAGCTTCCTGTAGGGAGCAACCATAAAACAGAAGAAGAGTGGTCTTGTAAAGTAGTTGCCAAATAGCAACAAGTCTCTTTCTTTGGAGACAGTGAGGAAAGGCAAAGAACACATCACGACAGCCAAGCAGTGGCAAGTGCATGGCACTACCTGCATGCCCCAGAAATTTTAGAATAGCAAAGCAATGAAGGGTTTAAGGATTTAAGTCTACACTGCCTCTGGTACAGCATTGAAAAGCACTATTAATGCAGTTTTCCTAGGAGAAAATCTATTGCAAAAATCAAATGGTAACAAAGATCTGTCACTACAGGTGACCACAAAGGCTTGCATTCACACATCATTAAATGTTAAGTATTAGGTTTTGGAGGAACAATTCCATTCCCTTCAAAGTTACACAAACACACCTGAACACCTTCAACATCCATTGTGCTATTGAACTCAACGCCGTGTTACAGATTGCAACAACTTCTGCATGCAATCCTCAATTGTTGACTTTCTTACAGCAAAATCCACGAGAGAAACTTTAAGAATACAGCATTTAAATGTACCTGAATCACTTGCTGACCCGTGGTCGTTGATCACCGTTGGGAGTCCTGGGATGGGCTGGGTTGTAAGGTACCACACGGCGTGGAGAACATCAGTGGCATGGATTCGGTTGTGATCTGTGATGGAAAGAAAACCACCTAGCTATAAAACATCGGGATAGTTCTGGCAGAGGGATATCAGCACCATCTAGTGGGTACCGTGTGGCAGTCAGTCCAGCAGAGACAAAACCAACATTATCACGAGCATCACAGTTGGTTTTACCTTTTTCACCGAAATGAAAAAAGGGAGATAAATTGATTTAGTGTTAGACAAGATATTCCTCTTTACTAAAACAAAAAATATTTGAGAAAAAACCGAAGAAATAGAGTGCAAGGTTCACAAAAATCCCAGAGATTTTACGAATAGTCAAATGTTTTAAACAGAAAGGAACGGCCTCAGTAGAACAGACTGTGGGACTTCTATCTCTAACCCCCTCAGGCTGTAATCTGCTGCTTTAGATCCCCGATCCAGTTTAAACACAAGGAAAGGATTGAAACTGGGTCTCTCACTTTCCCAGAACAGACTCCAAACCACCTGGCTGAAGGCACTTTGAGGTAGCTTTCCTTAAATCCTTCCCACTGTAGCTGCTCCAATTGGTATTTAATATTTTGACAGAGAGACTATATGACTTCTTATAGTGATGTCTCCCACATTTTTAGCATAGAGAAAACAGAGTGCTCTAAGTTCCTCAATGCTGGGTTAATCTGCCAGCTAAAGGGGGTAATAACTCCTTCTTCTTGGGAGAACAAGAGTCTTTTGCAGCTGAAGCAGTTTGATGAATTTGATTTGAATTAGTAAATACTTTGGGGATGACTGAAAACAGGTTTTTCAGTGAATAAATGGTGCCCCCTGAAAAATATCAGCCAAGCTGTAGTTACAGAACAGGGTTCACTCAGGTATTTGGCACATTTTTTTCTGCTTATCAAGCTCATCTCATTTGGTAGCATAGCACTGCTATTGTGTAAAGGTCCAACTTGCCTTTAGGGGGTTAAATGTTTCAAGAACCTCCAGCTGGGGCACTGGGGTACACTTGCATTATCAGTCTTTATTTATTATAGCTCTATATGATTTCTGGCTTGGGCAGATTTTGTCATGAGTTATGAAAGAATGTAAAACATAAATACAAAGAAAAAAGATGAGAGGCTGTGGTTCAGCACCAGCCTCTGCCGAGCCACCCATTTGGTGTGTACTAGATGAAAAAAGTAGCTGTTATAATGCAAGAAGAAAGGCTTCAATACAAAAGAGTGTAGAAAATCAACAAAACTTGAAGGAAACATCATTATCTGCCAGGAATTTTTGCTTACAAGGTATCTCTCGGTATCCACACTCCAAGGCGTGAAAGTAGTTCATAAATTCCCTCACTGGTATTTTAAAGGTTTCAAACAGCCCCATGTCTTCAAAAAGCCTGTATGATACCTGAAAGAAAAAAAAAAAAACAACAAAAAAACCATGCTGCTAAGTAGATGAGAAAAACTCTAAAAATTAGATATAAAACTCCTTAGGTCAAATTGCCCCACGAAAATCTGCTTTCCTGGTAGTATTTTTTTCAAATTCATCTGATCCAGCTGTAGCTGCAGCTATCTGCAATTTTATAGGGATGTGGCTACACAGTCAAGATATTAATGCCTAACAGTCCTCCTCATTCCTTCATTACAACCTTCCAGGTGTTCTCCTCTTCCTTTCAGGCATATGGATCCCTCAAATTTTGCAAACACCTCAGAAACCTAAATACATAAAGATGTCCAGAAGTCTTCAGTGCCATTGGAAAGAATTCTCTAGGAAGTTATCCAAGGAGCATCTTCGAGTCAAATCAATTCCCAGAAAAGGAGGAACAAGCAAAGGACTGATAGAAGGGGTAACCATGTGGACCCTATGCATTGTGTCCTTGCTTTTTCTCCCATTTTGGAAGTGAAATGGTAAAAATGACTGCAACAGGATCTGAGAGGCAGCAAATAGCTCAGGAAGCAAAGCTGCTCTAAGCATTCCTGTACTAAAGATGACTGTAAACATCCAGGAGAGGAAGTACTGGGAAGGAGAATGTGATGGATGAGTGAGGAGGTGTTCAGGAAAGATGAATGCTCAGAAATGCAGACAGCAGCTGATGCAAAATGGGCACTTCTGAAGACAAGTTTGACGTTGACATACAAAACAATGGGACACAGTAAAACCACTGCCTGATCTTTTCACTTCTTTCACAAATTGGACCCTAAAGCCTTGCAGACTCTTTATTTATTTACTGCTGTTAGCTAAATTCTGTCCTTTTGATGCCACCTGCCTGGTAATGACCTGCCTAGAGCTAAGCAACTTGAAGCACATTTGGACTGATGAGTGTTGTATGGCAAGAAATGGTTACAAATTACTTTGTGTTTTACACCCGAATGTAAATCAAACATCTAGCCACACCTGTTTATATCTGTGTATTTTGTATACAAATTGGCACCTGTGAGCTGCATGTGAAGTTTACTGAACATCAACTCCAAATGTCCTGCCACTGTGGATTTTTACAGTAAGAATAACAAAAAAGGATATGAATTTGCAGCATTAATGATCTTCCTCCTGCCTCCCCTCACAGTCATTCCCTACCAGGAAAAACCTGCCTGTGAATTGACTCTGGCAAAGCATTACAACAGGCAGTGATGGTGCAGAGACAGGCTGAGTGTGGTGTCTGACCCCATCCAGGATGACCCTCTAGTGACCATCAGCTGACAGTGGGGGTTCTGCTGGTGGCCCCAGCTCTCACTTCTGTTCCTACCACAACTGAACTACTGAACTGTTGTGCACTGGAAGACCAGAGCTTAGCATAAAAGGTGCCATAACAGTAAAACGTTACTCTCTGAAAACCCCATGGGATCCCCCTATATTGAGGAAGAGCGAGTAGGGTGATCTTATGCATAACTTGGATTGGAATCTGCATAGAACCCTGTTTATCTCTCTAGAACTATGGCTTAACTATATCAGCTGGGATCCAATATTTCACCTACAGAGAGAAGAGCAGTCTTGCAGTCTAGTTTTAGGTCAGTGAAATGTCAGCCACTTATTTCAGCAAAGCATCTCTGTATAAAAAGAAGAATCATGATGAAATAACATTCAGCAGGACCAAACCTTACTGATCTACACTGGCAGTACTGGAGAGGTATCTTAAATAAAACATGTCATAAATGCATGTTTTTTGTCCCCTTGGATTTTGGGGGGTGGGAAATTTCATAGCTGAAAAGAAGCAAAGTTGACTGTGATGTGTAGGAAAGACAGATTTTTCCCTCTGAGTTGGAGTAAAATGGCATTATTCTCTGTGGTCTTTAGAAAGCATAAACAGCCAAGCAAGTAATTTGGCCATTTTAATAATCCATCCATCCATCCATCCATCCCCACCAAAAACAACTGTGCAACTTTTTTTATTCCTTCCTCTTGATTGAACATTTTAATGTGCTTCTGTCTTTCAACATACTTTCTTCCCAACCCACATGCTGCTTCAGGAGCCCCCTGGGAGCTGGAATCCTGTGGGCTGAGCACCTGTGGCTGAGGTGTGGCCCCTGCAGCCAGTGACAAGCCAGGGACACTCTGATGGGTGCCAGGGGCTTGGCACAGGCTGCTCCACCACACTGCCTCTCTCCTCCAGCCTCCCTTTCCTGCCTGTCTCTCATCATGGCTAATGCTTGAATGAATTATTTACAACTCAGAGACTTCTGGTGGCGCTGCCTGACAAAGGACAAGCACTCCTGCATCATTCCCAATGGAAGCTGTTTTGCAGTTGGGCATTGCCGTTCACACACAGTTCCTCTCCTGGGTGTTGCAGGCATGCAGGAGTGGCTCTCCTTCGGGGGGACACGTGCAAAGCTGGGATTAGCAGTTCCCTTCCCAGAGTTTGCAGGCAACCCTCTCACACTCCTGTTTACGTTTTGCGTATTTGCCTTCTTCAGATTTGTGTTCCTTTGAAATTGCTGGCTGCCGGTCTCTGGCTCCGACAAACTCCTCACAAGGCTGGTGTGATGATGCCAGGAATATCCCACCCCTATCCCACCCCCTGGGTGTGATGATGAGAGGGCCAAACCATCCTCATCACGCAGGGACCAACTCAGAGGCTGCGCAGTGATGCCACCCTGCCTCGGACACTGCTCCTGTACTGCCAGCACCTCCACTTCTCTCTATGGGCCCAGCAATAAAAGCTAAACCACAGTTTTAAGTCTTATAGGAGCTGTAAGAAAAGTGTTAAGCGTGACTGAAGATAATATTGAACTTTATGGCCTGTTCTGAAACAACATCTCAGTTCTGAGAGCTTGGCTCTTTGTTTCTGAAATGAGACTGAACGCACGTTCCTCTCTAAACCCTATCATGCAGATTTGTCCCTGCCACATTTACTGTGCTTGCCACTCCAGTTTGCACAGATGCTTTCATGGTTCCTGACTGGTTTGGGGTCTTTTTATATGTCCAAATCAATTTAACAGTCCACGAAGAAGGAACAGACATCTCAAGCAGCTTCAAAGATGCTAAGCCAGCATTTGCTTTCTAAACTGAATGCTTCCCTAGAGGCATGTGTCAACTTTGCTTTGTTCCATCTCATAAATTTAACCTAGCAAGGCAAACAGTTAATTCAGCTTTTTAATTTACTTGTTCTTTTTTTTTTTTTAATGGGTTAGTCCATTTAATAGCAAAATACAGAGAATAAATCATTAGAGCGTTTGTTTTCCTTTGTCAATAATACTCTAGGATTTAAAAATCAAACTAGAAAAAAATTTGGCTGGAGAAAAAGATTTATTTATTTATTTATTTTAGTTTCCTGATTTCTGAGAATAATTTCGTTAGCAACATCTGAGTAGGTGGGGGAAATAAAGAGCTAGGTTTTGTGAACAAGGTAGAACTTGCTACATTCTGCTGTTAGGGAGAGGGAGTCATTATAAACAGCTATTACAGAAAATGTTGAATTTTCATCGCAAATATTAAAGCTTCTCTATTTTATTTCACAGGCCTCCTTTTGTGGAACTGTGAAGTGGATAACATGTTGAGAACATGGTGCAAAAAACAGATGTTGGAAATAGAGTGAGGAGATTTAGTGCAATTTGAGGGAAGCACAGGGGATTTGTGTCCAAAGATACAGAACCCCACGCAGCTTGGTAAAGTGCTTAAAGCCTACAGAGGTACCCATGTTAAACCAGAACAAATTTTGGCTCATCCAAACTGTTGGTTATGCCATTAAAAGAAAGTTCTGGCTTTCCTTACGTTTCATTCATTATTCTATTATCATTCCATGTAATTAGAAAAATGAGCAGTATGATCTAGAAGAGCATTTCAATCACACACTCACTGTCTAGTGCAAAAGTGCCTCGATGAGCATCACTGAATTTATGCAATAAATATATCCAATATCCACAGTTTGCTGTTTCTCTAAAATGAACCTAGAGGCTTGGCAGGCTGGTCAAACTCAGATGTTGCTTGCCAAGCTACAGAAGACTAAAAGGCAGACCACATAATAAATCTGAATTCATGCCATGGTTTTCCTTGTTGACCACCAGATAATTGAATGTAGCTGAATAATAGGTAACCACCAAGGGACTGTGATTTGATCCAGCATTCTCTGGAGCTTGTTACACTGAAATCTGCCTGACACACTAACCTCTGTGTTTCTGGGGGATGGGGGGGGGTGATAATTGTACCACATTGTACCAATTACTTTATCTCTTCCTTCCAGCACTCATCGCTACATAATGCCTTGTAAAGCGAAACTTGTTCAGTCAGATTCTCTTGGGCTTTTTTCCCTTTCATCCCTAAATAATAATAAAAATAATTACTTGCTTTTCTTGTTTAATAATCTTCCGTACTTTTATAAGAAAAAATGACTAATTTGTCAGCGTGCCAGGAAAAGGGGCATATAACAGAGTAGAAAGGTCAGCCAAGAAAGTGACTGTGGAAAGTGACACGAATCGTGCTGGGTGGAGATAGGCTGTGTCAGTAACGGAATTAAACCCACAGGAAGGAACAAAAACCTGAGAGCTGAAAGAAAGACTAGTAAGCTCTCCTATCCTGTCTCATAGCAAATTATAATATGAATTATAATTCATATAATTATTCCCTATGTAATAATTATATGAATTTTCTCTCAAAGTTCTGATTTTTAAAAATGAGGGAATATAGCAAGGATTCTTTCTACCCCTACTTCCTCAAACCTTGCTTTCTTGCCTAGCCTGACTGAAATCTTCAGTATAAAAAGGATCCAAATTCTGTATATCTTGCGTGCACTGAATATATTTACTGTTTAGCCCTCCCATGCTAAATACCATGAGAAATCCTTTCCCAAAGAACTCAGTAAGGGATGGAAGCACCTCAAGCGAATATTCAGAAAAGCAGTTTTTTTTCTTTCGCATTTTTAAATTTAAAAATAAAGACATTCAAAAGTAAGGAATATAGTGAGACAGAGTTCATACTGTCAGCTTTGAATTAGGTGTCAGGGATCACAGTTCATTGGATCATCAGCTTGTAAGAACAATGCCTTTTAACATATCTGTGTCTAAATCTGTCAACATTCTACCCAGCCACTGCAGACAAGGTACACCTCTCACCTGACTGAGAATCCGACCGCATTTCTTCCCAATTTTTTCCACCAAATCAAAGATTGGGAAGTTCCAACTATTTAGCTGCTCCATCAGGGGATCCAAGTTGTCCATAACCAGAGGCTCAGGAGCCAGTACAGGCTTGTCCTGTGCCAGAAATCAGAATAAAGAGGATTGTTAGTTCAGTGAAGCATCTCAAGCAAAAATTTATGCTCTGAAATCTGAAGTCACATTAGCATCACGTGTAAGTCAGTGGTACTTCACTTGGCTCAGCGTAGGTGTCCTCATTTCTGGCAGCCCTGCAGCTACGCACTCTCCTTTGTAGTGTTTCACTTGAATGGATAGGAAATTCTGTTTATGAAACAGCAGTGTCTGCACTTAGCACTGAGACTCACTCATTCATTCACTCATGGGAATCATTCATTCATTTCCAAGGGAGTCTGCCTTCATTGTGAAATTCACTGTGGTACACAGGGAAAAGCTCTCAGTTTCTGCCTCTGTGTCAGGACCCATTCATTACACTCTAACATGGCTAACAGAGCTCAGTCCAAGTGAAGACTTGTACTCCTTAAACTGAAACCTAGCTGTTTTTCAAGGTCTGCAAATAAAAGATGGGTTGTGCCCCTCCTTTCACATTTCTCCCTGGATACTCCCTGGAATTTCATTTTACTTGGAAACTGGAGATGAGTAAATGTCAGAACACTTCAAGCAAAATGCCTTCTCTCAGCATGTCCAGCTCCAACAGATCACAATAAATTTTTCAAGAGCTTCTGCCAACTTCAAATTATTAATTCAGTTGTACAACAGGCTGTGGAAAACTTAACAAAGCTTTCCCTCTGCATCTCAACCAAGCTCACAGCTGAATGCTGTGAGACAATCATCATTTGTTCACCTACAATAATATCTTGTAGCACCCTTAGACCAGATTTTTTTTTGGTGGGGATCTGCGTTTTTGGTTAGCTTGGTTTTTGTTTTGGTCTTTTTTTCCCCTCAGTGTCAGCATACACTCAGTCTACTGTGCTGGGGGAACTCAGAGGAGCTACCTCAGGTGGTGTCAAGGGATGCAGGATGATGGTCTCAGGTGTGTAGGACCTACAGCCAGATCCCTTCCGTGGCTGCTCCTTGGAGCAATCTGTGTCGTCATCGTTCTGCACGATGTCGCTGCTGTCGCTGTTGTTGGTCTCGTAGTCAGAAGTGGCTTGAGCAGGATCATCTACAAACACAAATCACAAAGCTTGTGGTGTGAACAGCAAGGATTTCGTGGAAGTCATCCTGTGACCTTCTGAATAACAGCTAACAGGATCTCTGACTCATAATGCATAATGTGCTGCCTGGCTGGCTCCGAAGTCGGACAATCTGTCCAAGGGCATTAAAGGTAAACCCTGCAGGGTGTGAAAAATGGCATTGGGGAATGAAGAGAGAAAAAATTTTGAGGAGCATTATTTAAGTAAATTGAGGGAAACAGTACATCCTTTATATTTTAACTCCACAAGCATTTTGTACATGTTGTACATACAAAAGGGAAGGAGCCTCAAAGACAATTTGTATGGACTCACCTGTGTATGTTCTCCTTTTATGACAGACAAGCTCATCTGCCCTTTCAGTGGATGATTACTGAATTTGAGGGAACGAGGTGTTTTTGACAAAGAATTACCTGTTCTGGTCAGGGTGTGTGTAGCAGCATCATTTCTATTTAGTGTCCCATCACCAGCTTCTATTTGGTTGTAGGGTCTGCCACAGCTGAAATACAGCAAGAAACAATGCACAATATAAAGAACCACATGCCTTAGACAGTCTTGTGTAAAATGATTTCCTGCTGGCAGTGTGAGATTATGTCATACAGTATAAGCCATGGTCCAGGTACATTTTCCAGGCAAAAATCACAAGAGAGTGCTGAAGTTTTATTGGATCTCGGAATGAAAATACAAGAAGACCTTGGATTAACTGGCCACCACCATTAAATTTGTATTTTCACAGTAAACCTGTACCATGTGATTTCTTTAAATGATTTTTTTTAAATTCTCTAATTATACCTGTACAAAACAAATCCCCTAGTTCTATACTACAGCTGCCCTATAAAGATGAACTAAAATTATGAAAATGTGCCAGAGTCCCATACAATCTTACAGAATTCAGTTTGAACACAGTCATGATCTGGCTGCACTCTTCTTGCTTAAAACTTGAACATGTTCCCCTTAAGGAAGAAAATGATATTTTATCATTACTTCAGTGACAGCATACCAAGTACGTAAGAATCAAGAGGGCAGAGTTTGCTTCATCATTTCTAGAACAGAAACACATTTTGGGAAGGATCACAATATTATGACCTTTTAAAATGACTGGCTCGTCCCTCCCATTAAAAAGCTTTATTCCTTGTGTATAATTCCCTTCAAACGCTAATTACAACCTGACATTTTAACATTTTCTCTGGTTTGAGTCAGCATTTTGTGGCATATCTTACATGTAACAAAGCATAGCAACTATTACAGAAGTATTTGGATTGGACAAACTTTGCACTAGAAACTTTGCACCATCGTAAGTTCAACATATAAAAATGGCTTAAATCCTGTGCCAGCTAGCTTTTCACTGGGTCATCCAAACATATCCTGGAGCTTGGTATTCCCTGGAAATATGATGAGTATAAAAGACTTTCAAATAAAAATGCTAATGTGTATTTAACAATACCGGTAGTGCATAGCCAAGCAAATAACTCTTGTATCAGTCAGGTGGATAAACAAGATGAAAAAGGTATTAATTGCATTACTATCTACAACAACCTTACATTGATTCTTTTCTGACATTTTTAATGCAATTCTTAACTGTTCTTTTTAATACAAGGCTTCCAGGGATGACTGCCACTTGTGAAATAACAGTATTTTGTTGAACTGGTAATAAAGGCACAGCTTAATAAGGCTGCAGCACCTTTATGCTATATTTCTGTTGTGTAATATAGTTTTAATTTCAAATGAATCTGTTCAAATCCCAGTTATGGTATACCTTCGGAAACTCTTAAAAGCACTTAAGTTTCTAGTTAGTCATCTAAATCCATGTTAAAAGCCTGTTTGGGTCCTCCTC
This sequence comes from Picathartes gymnocephalus, assembly GCA_013390045.1. Classification (NCBI taxonomy): domain Eukaryota; kingdom Metazoa; phylum Chordata; class Aves; order Passeriformes; family Picathartidae; genus Picathartes; species Picathartes gymnocephalus. Next base: position 233,640 of record WEKY01008917.1, on the reverse strand, counting down.
CCAACTCCAGTGAGGATGACTCCCTTGAGTAAACTTGCAGCCTCAATTTTGACTTTCTCACAGCCACTTCCTAGCCTTTCACACAGCACACTGAGACACATCCAAAGTCACGTGGTTGAAGTCAGAAACGAAAAACCATTTCCAAAGATAGTCAAATCCGATAACAGCTGTGATCTCTGCTAGCTGGCCACTCGTGCTATGACCAAAAGTAATATCTGCTGAGTAAAGCAACCTTGTACCTGCACTGGAACAGGCTTGGGAATACCAGTGTTTCCCACTGTTCTGAACTGGACACTTATTGCAAACTTCAGTAATTCCATTTAGCAGCTGAATCCTTTCTGAGAAGATAAGCAGAACAACTTTCTTTTCAAAATGCTAATTTTTCAAAGCAGGTCTGGCCTGTGTAACCTAATAAAGGGCTACTTTAAAGTATGAAATTAAACTGTGTTACTGGAGCTCCTAGCAGTAGGAAGAACTCATCTGCAGTTGATTTCTGAAAAAAAAATCCCCACAGTACCTAACCTGACTCTACCGAGGGAAGACAGGACCCATTCCTCCTGAGAGAAGGCTCAAAATTATGGAATCTTCAGGAATTGTTGGCCCACCTTTGTCAGAAGCCTACAGGCCAGAATCTTTTAAACCCTAGGAGTCAGATTTTTCTATCTAACATCAGGTGCCTGCTGTGGAAGACTTGGCCTGTGACCTAAAGGTGACTGCTCATGTCAAGGGCATGGCTCCAGAAACTCAAGTTGTAAACATGAAATCCAACTTTGGGATCTGAAGTTTATTGACTAATAATTTATTTATGAATCAGGCTCCCAATCTGACAGGAGTAAAAGCAATAAACACAGAAATAAACATAGCCAACAGTCTTCCACTTTAAAAGCCTTTTTCAGGATTGATCTACACATTTACTCAAGTACTATAAACCTGAAATATCAACACAAACACTGCAGTAAATCACAAAAACTTGCATGTGGGCCAATAGAACGTGTTCATGAGAACAGTGTGAAATGATTCCAGGGCATGTCAAGTTGTTATCTTACCTGCTGCAGATGATGGAGGGGCTGATGATAGGGTCTGACAGGCTAGGTGCACTCTGAGTAGAAGTTAAGACTTTGTGTGGCTTTAAGCCCTGCTTGGTGTCAGTATCTGTAGACTCTGGAAATGACACAGAAGATGTTTTTCCTGTAGGACTGGTGGCAGGGGTCCCCTGAATCGGTGAATGGCACGGGGAGGTGAGAGGTGAAATATTTGGTGGGATACCTGGCCAAGGACAAGAAGAGTCTTGTCAATTAACAGAAGTGGCAGATGGTTGTATGAGCTCACTGTGCAGAAATACTCTTCTTGAGATGCACCAGTCTCCAAAACCGAAATAAATAACTGAATACCCTTCTCCACTCTGAGCCAAGCTCAGGGCTATCACAGAGTGATGAACTTCCATTACTATCAACCACTTTTACCTGCTGAGGATCTGGCTCAAAATCCAAAGCATATTTTCCCTGTTGAGCAGGATGCACTAACTGGACGGGCATGAAATGAAAGACAAGTTTGTGGCGTGACTGTTGCTATCAGTATGTTCTAGTGACATAGACACACAGTCCCAAACAGGCAGCACCCAGACCCATCTGCAGTTTCTCTGTCAGCATCTGTAAAGCAGGGTCAAGGAAGGCTTACACACATTCCTAGCAAATTTGGATTTCTCCATGTTTGAAGACCAGCAATAAACCAAAAAGAGCAATTTATAGTAGTCATACATTACACGAAATATTGTGCTTCTGGTGCCATTCCTCATAGATTTTGGCCTCGATCTTCAGCTTATTTTTCAATATCTGCTGCTCACTAAGGGAGACTTGCAACCATTACCTGCAGCATATGGTGCTGTACACCTGAGCTCGAGTATGGGAACTGCCAATATCCACATGTGCAACACGAGCAAGATGTAGTTCTCCCTGTCCCTTATTCCACCTAAGCACCACTGGCAAGAGGAAATGCATCAGCCAGTCCAGTGTTTAAACAAAGTGCTGCCTTCTCTTGGAATTCACTTTGCAGTTCCTAGTCTCAGACAAAATGAGACTCGAAGTGCAGAAGAGCAAACTTAATCTATCTTAAAAGGAAATGCTCAGAAATTGAGTTACCTCCTGTTCTGAAGTTTGTAGGAACTTAGCCCCAGTTAATTTACCACATTCATCTTCAAAGCCAAAGGATATCAAGGCCTTAGGGACTTGAACTGGTTTTATGTTTGAATTGTGTCCTCTATCTAAATGCATTCCAGACACAAAAATTCTCTTAAAATAAGGCAGTATGTTGATCTAAGTTTATGAAATACTAACCTTGCAGGATATACATGTACGTTTTTTTCCCTGATCACAATTTACTGTGATAGAAGACTAAAATATGATTCACTTTTGACAATCCAAGAGTTTAAAAAAATTCTGATAGTTACTGTGCTGTGATTTGGAGATATCCAGCATCTCAATTTTGATTAAGGGTATTTCTTCAGCAAACGTGGTATGCATTAGTGTCTTAATTCAATGATTGCAAATGGAATATAATGCTAGTCTTGAGATCAGAACACTACAGCCTTCAGAGCAATTAAAATGTTATCAGATGGCCATGACACAGAGAAATTGCTTTAAAATACAGAAAAACACTGCTTCACATTTATGAATTCATTGAGATATCAGCTTTCCATCCAACAAAAATACGTCTTTAAAAACATTTCACAACCTGTTAGTTGCACAGGGGATTGAGTTGGATTATTTGCTATCTTTGAGCTATATGTTACCAAGTAATATTCACGACTCTTAGAGGATGCAATACATATGCTCATCTTTCAACAATTTGAAACAAGTCCTGAGAATTTAAACAGCATTTTTCACAATAATGTCTCTAATCACAGCAGGCTTTCCACTGTGTGGGCTCCAGTGTCTTGAAATATTTTTTGTTGTGTGTGTTTTTGGTTGTTTTTTAGAGAGTGATTTACCAGGGAAGGTAACCACAAATAAATAAAATCACCAGAAAAAAGCAGACCTTTTCTCAATAATCCAACATTCAACCATTTACTGGCAAAAGTGAGAGAAAATGTGTCTTGCTACAGCAAGGATTTTTAAACAAGCAAGATAAGAGAATAAAAATACAAAGAGAATTTTTAAAGTACATCCATGTGCTTAGGTCCTCCAGAACTTCTTCAAATGTGCTGTGTTGAAGATATAAAACAGTGACTTCAATGTGATGTGAAATTACACACGAAAACACTTGAGTTTTTGCCAAAATAGGTAGAACTAGCAGAATTCTAAAATGTGAATGTTTTAATGCATAATTAAAAACATATTTTATAAATTAATATATTTACCGATTTAGCTGGATCAACTTCTACTAATAATTGTATATTGCCAATGGAGCTAATACATGAAAGTCTAGATTTTATTAACTAGTGCAAATTGAAAGAATTATTTAACTGGAACATGAAAACAAATCATAACTAAAAATACATTATTATAAATAGTCTAAAGTATTGTAGTATCAATCTTCTACATAGAACGCCGATGCAAAATTTTTACTCCTCTCCATCAGCATCCCTAGGAATTGCTCGTGATGGAATGGAGATCTCCCTCCATCATGGGGGGAGCTCATGTATTGGGATAACAGAGATGAATGACTATTAACACTTTCTGAAAGCAGAAATTGCTAAATGTAAAACTCACTGATGGGCTTGGTAAGTGCCGTTTTCCAAGTACAAGATATTATACCACCCCCTCCTCTCCCTTTCAAATTTACTGGGATAATCTCTGAAAATCATAATTCAAATGTTTATTTTGCTCTAAAGCAAATTCCTGGATTCTTGGTACTATGCCTCCATTGTTTTTCAGGTTAAATTTTATTTATCTGCCCGTGTGCCTATTACCTGTTAAGATAATATTGTGCTACTTAATCTTCAGTGTGGTAAAACAAAGCAGCTTTGTACAAGAGAAGATGTTTTATATGGTTCTCCTCAGTTTGAAAAGGTGATGTGATGTGACAGCACTAGAAATACAAAGTAATTGTGCAGCCATATCTTCAAACTCATCTCTTAAGTTGGGATTCTCTGACTTTTCCAATGTCAGGTCTCAGGCTTCTATCAATTTCTATCTGATAGCTGGGTGGCCAGGGTCTCTGAGTAATATTAATTATAATAATAGTAATATAGTACAAGTAATATAGTAATATCTCAATAGCATTTATGCTTGGACAAAAAGCAGGCTGGTAAAAAAAGGAAGGTCTTGTGGTAATTTTGAATTGTGAGTCGAAGCACGGGTAAACAGCATGTTATACTGCATTTGTAGAGAGAGGAGAACCACATTTTTTGTGGATTAAGGCTGCTTCACGGCTGTCATATTATACATTTCATTATCAATTCCCAAGTCACCTTTCTTAATTTCTTTCAGGAGAGAAATACAGGAGTAACATCTTTTTAAAAGGCTTAAAAGCTAAGTGAAAAACTCCATATTTCTCATCTCTAAAAATCAGTAAGAATTACCTGTACTTTCTCAACAGTGAATACACAGAGACAGACCTCTAAATTACAAAGGTTTTGTCTTGGATATGTTTGCATACGACAAGTCAATTGTGTCTTCCAGCTCAAAATGGATTTATGTAGGTTGTGCTTTAGGAAACCTCAGTCCAGCAATATGCACAGACAGCTAATATCACAAATGTCATGCAAAACACCCTGCTATAGTCAAGGGAATTAGAAAGATTTAAAAACACAGTTTAGTATTTCACTTGCTGCATCGTGTCACGACTAACTTCTACAAATCAAAAGAGTCAAAACACTTACAAAGGGCGTGACTACAAGCTGTAGTATTTTAAGTCACTGTGTTGTTTTGGTGTTTTTGGTTTTTTTTTTTAAATAAAAGGAATAACTACATTATATTGATGGAAAAAATAAGAAAAGGAGCAGGCTGAACAGAAAACAAAAGCAGATGCACCAGCTAGTGAAGGGGAGCAGCTGAGCAAGGCTGGCAGAGCTCGGGATGCCCACTCACCTTGCCGGCTCTGCCTCTTGGCATTCAGGTGGTTGGTAGAGGACACGGCGTAGGAGGTGGAGAAGGACCTGCTCTTTGTGATTGTCATCAGAATGGAGCTGTTCCAGGAGTCAGAGCTGCAGAACCAGAGCACAAACAAGCAACATTCAGCACAGGAAAAAGCCTCAGTGGCACGTCTTATGAAGCCAGGAGCTGCAGCAAGAAGTGTGTGATACCGGGATAGCACAAAATCTGATGAGGAAAATGGGACATCTGTGGGTTGGCTGAACTGGTGTTTGTGAGGCGCTCAGTACCACGTTCAGCAAAAATATTTACAATGCTATATTAATATTTGCAGTCCACAACTAGATTTCCCTCAGTGCTGAGGCCTATGTGCCTTATTTCTACAAAGATGCCTTCATTATATTGTCCTGACAGTACAAAGAGGCTCAAAAGTTGACTTGAAGTAAGTTAAATTTAAGCTTTCTTTTAACACCTCCTTAAAGGAGCCAGAAGTGCCACAAATTCTCAGCAGGACTGGAAACCCAGTCTGCTCTGCTGCTGGTGCCACAGGAGATACACAACAACCCTTGGAGCACTAGAGGAACTCCTCAGGAGGCTGGGGAGGGCTGGAAGCATCCTGCATGGCCATGGTTAGTGGTGTGCCCCTTTGTGCCCTAACCTGGTGAAATGCCTGCTGCATCCCCCCAAAACATCCCTCTGACAGACCCTGGAGAGGCTGGTGCAAGAGAACCACGCTGAAGGAATCCAGGTGCACGTGTTCATATGTGTGGGGAACAAACGTTAGTCCCCTCCAGCAGCACAGGTTAATGCTTCTAGCCTTTGGGTGATAACCACATGCCAGAAGAAGCCAAAAACCTTCTGCGCAGCAAGAAAACTGTATTTGTAATAATTTTTCTGAATGACACCCATCAAATGTCAGCTTCTTGCAGGGATGCAGCACTGGCTCTTATCAAGGCCTGTGAGCTCTCCAGACAGGTCTGCCAGACATCTCAGGCTCCACATTGCTCCTCACATCCAAGTGATGAGGTGACACTCAAGGCAGAAGACAGACTTTTAAAGTAGCATAGCTGCAGCTGAGCTTGAAAAAAAATAAACTTGAAAGGAAAAAAAAAAAAGCCTTATCAAAGAAAAAAGCATGTGACACTGTGTTACCTCTACAAACGCGCTGTTTTGGAATAGTAAGTACTGCCTACAAAAATATTTGCTGGTTCTTCATGGGCCCAAATTAAAATCTGTGATGAAGTGAGGCAAAGAAAGAATACAGATATTTTTAAAAAAAATTGTTTGTTTTGTTTTATGGTTTTGCTTTATTTTTTTAATAGACAGGAAGAATATAACACACTGTACAGTAAAATAACCCCAGTGAACCAAACCAAACCAAAAATCTCTCAATCACATTCTTTGAGTTCCTATGGGAGAATCACTGGATATAAAAGTAGGTGAGGGAAAGAATGTGGGAGCTCTAATATTTTTCCAGTAAAATGTCTACTCAGTTCAGTGACATGGGGTTGGAAGAACACAGGATAACTAATCTCAAACTGAGAGTTACAGGGGATTTTTGCAGATGTGTGACTACAGAAATCCAGAAGTGATGTCCCACATTGTGAGGAACAAGTTGCATGTTTTGTAACTACAGAATCTGCCACAGGGCAATTCCAGTGTCAGCCTCTCTCCTGCCCTTCGTCTTGTGAAATGTTTCTTTCTCTGTGACCAGGAGAGTGCTTGAATTTGGTACTGGGAAGGTGGCAGATAACCAAGATATATTTTTTTCTTTTCAGTTCAAAATTCTTCTTGAAAGCAGATCTCTCTTGGTCTGCCAAAATTTTTAAAGCTAGACTTATAGGATTCATTTTACCCCTTTCTGGAATACACATTGTTTCTCCTACTGTGAAAGAAGCAGTGCAAACAGTAGGCTGGGAGGCCTGACAAAGCTATAATTATACGACTGGAGACATTAAACATAGGAAGAATTGATAGCCTCCTTAGCTGGCTCCTCGTGCAGAGTTATATAACAACTGCAGGAAAGGACCAACAATAATATTTAATTGCTCTCCTTCTCCCTCTGATTCCCATCTTGGGATGCTTATAGACTACGTGAGAGTGGGATCAACAGTATAAATCAAATGCACCCCAGGAACCACAGGTCTGTGAGTGAAGAACATTTGCATTTGGTTACAGCTTCCTTATATTTACTTTTACTGAGACAGATGGGATTTCTCACAAAGGGAACTTTGGCAAAGCACGTATTTTTCTTGCATGAGACTTTCAGGGTACTCTGCAGGCTGCCTTGAGCACCTCCATACCCTGTATGAGAGTCTCATCCACAAGAAAGGTTTAGGAATCTGAAGAAAGGCCAACCTTGGAAGAAAGCAGCTCTTTGGGGCTGCATTTCCCCAGTCTATCCAGCAGCCAACGCTGGTGATATTGGGCCTTCCCAGGTCCCATCTTTTTCTCCACTGCCAACACCAGATTTTGAATTTCAGAAAAGCATGTGAGTCTTCTGACGTCACAGCTCTGAATTCTCTTGTTGAATTTGGTGCTTTCATTCTGACCTTCCTCTCCCCAGGGCAAAGCATGTCTCCACATTCTTTCTTTATCCACCAGCTCCAAGATGACGGCCCTTGCTGAGGTGGGGAGGGGACCTGAACTTTATTCCCACAAGGTGGTACCACAGCTCACTGCTCCCTCCCCTTCCAGAGAGGCTCTGCTCCTCTCTGACTAGAACAGAAAAGTATTCACGGAGCCAGAAAGGAGGAAATCCTGCTGTAATGACATGATGTGTAGCTATTACAACTTTTATTACAACCTTTGTTAGGCTAAACCTCTGCAAATTCCCCAAACAAGTTGGCTGCTGGCTGTAAGGAGCTGAGCAGACACGACTCTCTCTCCATTTCATGGGAGGACCATGTGCTTTATGGTACCTGCTCAGGGATCAGACCCTGAGAAAAATGGAAGATAGAGAAGTGCTTTATGAACTGGTTTAATGACAGGACCACGTCATTAGGTGTGCTCTTAGCAATGGCTGGGTTAATTATTACAGCTTTTGTTTGGCTGGGAAATAACCATGTTGGCAACCCCTGCACACCAAGAAAACTTTACCCAGATACCTTGCTTTTCTTCCAATTTTATTAGGCAGTTCTGCACTTCCTTAGCATAAACAGATTTTTTAAAATTTGTTTTTCTACCTAATAATATGAGTGATTTTGGCATAATCTGACAAAAACGGGAATGCTACTTCTTTGGCAAATCAATTTAGAGGATCATGAAGAAGTAATTCTAACACAGTTCACAGCCAGCATTTTTCAGTGCGGGACATCATCACACAGAACCAAAGAAACCTGCCCAAGGAGAAAGATAAAAGTGAGAGGAGGCAATTTGTAACCTGGATGAGGATGACTCGTGAGGTTTGATGCTGGCACTACGATCCCTTCTCACTGGAGCTGGCTCCAGTGTGGGCAGTCCTGTGGCTGACGTTGTTGTGGTCCAAGTTGAGGACACTCGTCTCAGCAGTCCTGGAGGCAAACTTCTCCGTAAGCGCTGCGGAGAAATCAGTTCCTTACAGTTTATACAGGCTTACAAAACCTCTACACACATATTCAGAAATAAAACCATCTCAATTTCCTTAATTCTGTCTGACAACACCTAGTAAGGTGCCTTAAATCTGGATTCTCCCGGGTATTACTCATTTCAAATACAGACAAGGCTTTATGGGAGAGTCTGGACCATCCTCCCTATCTCAAGTTTAAAAAAAAAAAGGGATATATCCACAGCCCCATAGCCACAGATGTTCAACACCCGATGTGGCAAAAGGTACTTAAACAAGTTAGCAGGGCCACAAAGGTGACTGAAGAATCTGTCACAAAAAGAAAGGCTGAGGGAGTTGGAATTGCTCGGTCTGAAGAAGAGATGGCTCAGGGTAGATCTTACCAGGGTACACAAAAACCTAAAGGGAGGGTCTAGAGAAGAAGGCTCTTTCCAGGGGTGCCCAGTGAAAGGGCAAGAGGCAGTAGAACAAGAAGTACAAGAAATTTAATTAAAAGGTAACAAAAGATTTTTTACTGTGAGGAGGGCTGAACACAGAGAAGTTGCCTGAAGAAGCTGTGAAGTCTACATTCATGGAGATACTCAAAACCCAACTGGACAAACTCCCGAGCAACCTGACCTAGGCTGAGCCTAGAGAAACTTTCTCCTCAATGAGCTGAGGGATAGGACTGGACTAGACAATCTCCAGATGCACTTTCAACCTCAACTACTCCGTGATTTAAACTGTCATGGATCCTCAGAACCAGAGATTCAAGGCAAGAAAGGCTGTAAGAAAACTAAGGCAGGGGAGCTCCAACTTTTTTCCCTGCCATATCTACCCAACCCAAAGATTACACACTGAAATAAAACTTTCATGCTCTGGGATATGATGTCTCAAAAAGCTTAGAAAAAGCATCACTGTTTACAGCAAATTTTTCTTGACCACCCTGCATTTTTCTTTAATCTGACTCTTCCACTTCTCCAATTAACTGGATTCACATATTTTTTTTTCAAATTTTTGAGGGTAAAGATAATAAAGGATCTTTTTTTGGATTCAGATTTGCTGTTGCAGATCTGATAATTTCGTAAGTTGTTTCTCTTGTGAAGTTCTTGTGAAGTGTTTATAGTTAAGAATTAAAATAAATATATCTGCAATGGAGAGCTTGGACTTTGCCAGAGGGTTAAGAAATATGAGATGAAAGACATCTGTGGTTGTGAAGCTCAGAGTTGCAGATAAATATGTTAAGACATTATCTCCTCACATGAGATGTTCAGTGTCATATTCTTAAGGTGAAGATCCTAAATCTGCTTTTAGACACTTAAATAAAGACCTGCAATCTATTTGTTTTATGAATCGTGATACATTTAGGTCAGTGAATTCTTCAATCAAGTTAGTTCTCTTTAGCATTAACTCATTTCTTCATCCTTCATTTCTCTTCTCCTCATAAGGTGTTATGCAACAGCAAACTGGTGTAGCAGTGCTCTTCCACTTAACTCTTCCCCTCAGAGCCTAGAGTACAGACATTATAGATACGGTCACTAAAATAAACTGGAAATTCCTTAAAATCCTGTGAACACCCATTTCATACATACAGCTGCTAAATAGGAAAATAGGGCGGTAATTATGATCACACTAAAGTATAATTAAAAAAGAATCACGAGCATTGCAATTCAGATGGCTGGAAATGCTGCAATGAATACTGGCTGTGCCATTTGAAGTGTAAAAACATAAAAGCATTTGACTGTGCAATGTACTCTGCCTATACTTAATTTTACAAGAGAGGCAGCAGTACAAAAGCATTTTGGTTTAGTTTCAGAAATGAAATGTAAGCTTTGCAGGACAGCTAATTAGCAGCAAACCTACAACTCAAACTCCTTCAAATCCGATGTGCTCTTCCTACCTGTTCACTTAGTAAGTGTGAGTGGTTAACACTGGTTAACCACTGGTTTCTTGCCTGATCCCTGAGCATTCATAAAGCTATTCTTCAAGGCAGTCTTATATATATATTTGTGGTTCTGTCTTCTTTTTCTTCCCGAGACAACTTCCATAAGCTCAGAGTATTTTTCAAACTAATGATTGTGATGACATTTTTGTTCGTTTGTGGGGTATATAACAGTTTAGACTTGATCCAAAGCACCTGAAGGTCACCCATGGAGACTTTTTCATTGACTTCTGTAGGTTTCACCCTTCTGGTTAAGGGAAGGATGAAGAGATGGCAGTTCATACAAAAGGCCCAGTGACATCTGATAGCCCAGTGATGTCCCTTTAGGGAGAGCCGGGCTCCAGTACTCACCTTGGGAATAGCTAGCTTCTCTCCTTTCTCTGGACATTCCTCCGAATCGGAGCAGGTGTAGTTCTCACTGAAGGACACCAAGGGATTCACCCTTGGCTTGTGGATGGCCTGGAAGGTTAACTGTGTATTGAGCAGGTTGCTCACTGTTCTCAGTGACGTGCACACGTTGGGGGGCAGCGAAGGGTCGGCCAGAAGGTCTGTGATGAGCCCGTGGGCTTCTCCCATGACAGCGATGTCCACGGTGATACTGGTGCCAGAAGACTAAAGAAGAGCAAAATAACACATGTAAAGCAACAGAAGTGAACAACCTGCTGAGTACTCCTTCAAGCTGTGAACTCTCTTCACAGCTTTTGTTAAAGTGGTTGCAGGTGGAAAAATAATAACATGAAATAATTCTTTAAACACAGAGAACCATGCTGAATAGATCGATCAGCAGTCTGCAAAGACTTTGGAATTCTATCATATCTGATTTCACAGCTTTCACCATCTGCAGCTGACTTAACCCATCTGAATGAATTGTTCAGGCTCCCTATGGAGACATGGTCAATAGCCAGGGCCTATTTGCAGAAATAATTCTGGAGACATGTCTTAGGATGGGAGCAGTCTCTCTTGAGAGATGCCTGCGTACTAACTACAGACATCTCTAGAACCACTAATGTTCAGTGCTTGTGCCTGGATGGATGAAATCAATCCCAAGCATATACTGAGATTTTAAAAATATCTCCCTGCAACTAAACTAGAGTATTCCAGTATGGTAGCAACAATATTCTTCTCCAAGCAATTGCATATTGGGCAGCTATACCAAAACTGAAATGGTGTAAAAATTGGCTTTTTTAAACCTTAAAGTTGTCAAGTCTGTGAATTGACAGCTACATAATACAATTGCAAAGATCTGAGGATCTTTAATAAAGAACAGTGAGACTTGGATGCACACAGAAGTAGAGCACCTAAAAAGGCAGGAGGCACATGGAATTTCAATGCAGAAGTGACATTTCAGCCTCTCTAGCCGGTGCACTAAAACCCACGATAAATTCTGCATGGAATTGCTAATTCAAGGCACTCCAAAGAGTGCCCATTTTCCCTTTGTAGTGTCTCTGACACATAAGCTCAGTCCTGCTGCTACTGTTTGGGGCTTAGCAGGTGTACGTGCAGTTTCCCAGAGAGACCACTGCAGCAGTTTTTGTACTAATTTGCTTTCACGTTTTTCTTAGAAAAAGCTAAAATACATATTTTGCTAAATGGGGAAGTTATGTCTGTGAAAAGAGCATATGAGTTACTTGGAGTGGCAAGCAAAGAGCACAGAGAATTGGTCAGACTTAGAAGGAGAGTGATTAAAGCCCCAGCCAGGAATGACTCACCAGTGACAGTGTTTATGGACCTCAAAACACAAAGAACAGACTAACACAACTTGACACTGCTTCGTTCTCAGAAAAGGCTTTACAGGCAATAAAAAAGTATTTCTGAGGAAAGTGATATATTAGTTAAGTATAGCTAAACCTCTTCCCTCTGTCTTCCCCGTTGCGTAACGTGGTCCTTGGCAAAGAAATGTTTCACTGCACTGATCCCTTCCTCGTGTCCCACTTCTTGCTAAGACAGAGGCAAGATGCAGGGCCAGGAGATAGGCTTCCTCACTCCCCATCCTCTCCTGCTGCCAGAAAACCAGCCCCTTCCCACATTTCTTTCCCATGCTATGAAATAACATACACCAGAAACTGCTTGATCTACTGGAGTGCTATTTCATCCTACTGCAAAAAATTAATGCCTGAATTTAACTTAATGGCTCTTTCATCGCTTAACATCTCAGGAGTGCATGCAGAAGATTCTGGCAGATGCTAAAGAAAATTCTCAAATTAAAGGACAAGGCTTGGGATGGGAGTAATTAATTATCTATCTTAACCTCAGCCATGACAAACAGACCAAAGGGGAGTGAGGCAGAATACATCACTTAAAATGCAATAGAAGCCTCATATTTTCAGCAAAACTGTGTCATCTACAGTTTGAAATTCTATTAAGCCTGGAGCCTGGAGTTGCTGACCACCAATCAGAGACAGAGATTAGTACTTCTATGAAGTAAACAAGTCTGACTCAGCGGGCTATAAGCAGAGATTCTGTACAGCAGTACTAATATTTTGCAAAGCAGCCAGCATTGTTCTCCATGATTAGTACCAAGTGGGGAGAGGGAAAACCCTTCTCCATGGTGGATTTCTGCCACAGGGCCTCCAGCTCCCTGTGTAGTCACGTGTGTTGGTGACCCCTGCCTTAACTCTGAGACCCAGCAGATTTGTCCCAATCCAATGCCAGGCTGTGATGAGTTATGCGAGTCAAGAAATATGAATGGTTCATCTATCTCAGGGTCAATTTAGAGCACAATCAGACCAGTCTGACTAGGTAAAATTACAGGTATTTAAATTATTATTTTCTAAAAAATACTACAAATGGAATGCATGAGAACATTTTAAAAAATATTTTGCTTTTCAAAGTCTACACTACAAAACAGTAGAGAACTGCATATGCTTTGCAAACCATTATTCAGAAAGTAGATGATAATGTGTTTCCCTAAAGGGCAAGGAAACCTGGAATTTAGTGTACATCACTATGATGATGTGAAAACAAGAGAGTAAACTGATGAAAATCTGAGATTAATGTAATTGCATGTATGCACATGTACTGTATATATGCACATACACACACGGACACAGATATATATGCAGGGAGTCTTCTTTAAGGGTAAAAGTGCATGCAAAATCCATGCTCAGTCTTTGTAAGTTGTTTTCCACTAATGTGCATAGCCTCCGCATGAACTGATTTGGATTCTTTCCAAACCACTTTACTCATTGAAGCTCCAAGGCCGGATACTTGGGAATAGTGGCATGAACAATGTCTGCAATCAATACTAACAAACAACTCATTTGATAATTCAAAACAAAACAACGAAGAGCTAAGCTAAGGTGAATTTAATTTCAGTGCTCATTTACCCATCTATGCCAGTAACTGTGAATGCAGTTCCCTCACATGAATTTTGGAGAAAACTGGCTTGCTGTTTGCTTTGTGACTTCATTCCAGCCCCGGTTTCAGCAATGTCATGCAGTGACTAAAACTGAAATGCTCTAGGGCATGAGAATGAGAAAGCAAACAGGCTAGGAACAAAAGCAAAACTAAACAGGCTCATTTTTAACTAAGATAAGAAGAAAAATGAATTCCTTACAATGCTGATAAACAGCTGGTTTAGGCCACGGTGCCATCTGGAATTCCCAAGTGCGCCCAAATCCACTTGCTGCATGTTTTGATGCTTCCTTTTATGTACAGAAATTAAAAAAAAAAAACCCCAAACATACTGCTGCATGTGCAGGACCAAACCACAAAAGTAGTATGTCCCAGTATCACACAGATGACTTATGTCAGGGCAGGAAAAAACTGCAACGAACACTCTTACATTCAATAGGAAAAGAATATTCTGCAAAATTTTAATAATGATTTAGAATTTTTAGGTTTGAATTGTTTGTTTTGGAGTCTGCAACGTGACTAGAAAAGTTTTCAAAATTTGCATAACTTTCATTGGGCTTTTCTATTACAGTTCACAAGATCCCCTTTGTTTTCTCCTGTTAAATTATATTGGGCACAAAACTCTAAGAATAGCTTAGAGTTTCTACTCAGTAGAAGGAAAAAGCAGATAAAACTGTGCAGGGAAAATGAATTTAGGAAAATAGGAATAAGAAATTCCTTTAGCCATAAGACCCCATAGATAAATTTAGGTATGAACTATTCCTGCTGGCTCACCTGTGGAGCAGATTTGACATCCATACACTGAACAGATGCCTTACCACAAAGAAAAGTCTTCCCCCTCCCCATTCATGTTTTGCATATGATTCTCATCCAGCTGAACTCAAAACCACCTCTCCACCCTACAAAAAGAGTGATTATCATGACAACACAAAACCAGGCAAAATTTAAGCAAGGAAAAAAAACCCCAAGCCAATTATCAAATACAAACCACAATTCACTTCACACAGCCTCATGTTAGGGAAAAATAAAATCTTCATTTGTTGTGGCTTGTACAAGGAAAAGTAATGAAGGCAGAGATGTTGGCCTTTCACCATGTTACACTCAAAAACACTCTGTAAGCAAAAGAATAGCGGGAGGAGAGGAGAAAAAAAAAGAAAAGAAAGCGGCATCCAGCGTATCTTCAATCTTCACACAATTACGAGCAACTATAAATCACAATTTGATATGGTTTCCAAGTCACATCATAAATGTTCAGGCCAAGCTGTCTGGAAACAAAATTAAAAGCAAATATAATTCTCCATTATTTTAATGTCCACAGAGCAATTTGAAGGATAAACATCAATTGGCTTCTATGGAAATAATGAATCATTTTAAAGGCGCCACAGACTTAACTACTCCACCTTCCTCTGAATGACTAAGGAAAAAAAGCGTGCACGCAATCCTTTCACATTTCACTTTTCTCTATCTAAAGCCCTAGAACTGGAGTATTTTTATTTTTATTTCTCTCTTATTTCGTACTAACACAAGATTTCAGATTTACTCTGCTCTGGTGAGCAAAGAAGATGTTTAGGAGAATCTTTTCTCCAGCTTAATCAAGCACAGCATTCCCACTGCTCTCTGGAGGTCAACCAGCCACAGGCTCTGTAAGGCACACTCTTTGGTAGGGCTGAAAATAGGATCTTCCCGTTGTCTCATCACATTGATCAAAGAAAACCTTCCCAAGGCATCTATGTAGTCACTGACTTTGCTGTCGAGTCTTTAAAGCACCCAGAGCCTCATAACCATAAACCAGACACTGAGGCACAAAGGATGAGCCCACAATGAAGGAAACTCTAAATCTTGCTCACGCCGTAAGAGTTTGAGTTTTAATCCTGGTTCCAAGATGCTTGGGATGGGAACAGCACAGCAGAGCAGACCTACCAAATAACAATTACATTGAACTCTGATCCTCAGAGCAGAAAACGTCATGACTGCCACATGAAGTGTGTCTGTAGCATAACCACACGCCAGAAAGATGCCAAAGATCACAGAGCAGCTAGAGGAAGTCTTTCAAAGTAGTTCTGCAAACACAGGGTCTAACAAAACGAGTCTCACTAGGAAGCTACACTTTTTGTCCCCTGACTGCGACCCCCTTCCTCGGCAGCAGACCTGAGGCCACAGAGTCAGCGGGAGGCAGCCCTGCCTGGGAGCAGGAGTGCAGGTTGTTGAGCAGGCTTGTTCAGGGCTGGCTCTGTCATCTCACAGTACATTAAACTACCAGTCTTCTACTACCAAGCAAGGCCACTGATTAGGACCTTCCTCTGGTATCTCACCACTGGCTAACGTAAAATTTCTAGGAAGATAATCATCCCTGAAACATCCTTCATTTGTTTGATACCATCACAGAAGAGCATGACCACGTAAGACTACTTTATTTAGAAAACCAGGATGACAACACACCCATTCTTTAAGAAAGAGGTTTGAGAAGGAAATACCTTTTTTCCCCCCCTTCTTATAAAAGCTGTGGAATGTATGACTGCCTACAGCACACTTTGTCTGGGGAGGCAACTGCAATCCCCACATCCTGCATCTCTACCTTAGGTGACACCGCCACAAAGCTCGTGGTTACAGCTGACTAACTTTCTTCCATTGCAGGATCTTTCAGTTCGTGACAGCTTTGTCAGCCAAAGAGCTCAGACTGAAAAATATACTGCCAGGTATTTGTCTGGGGCGAATTATTTCAGTGTTTGAGAAAAATTGCTCAGACATTTACAAGCAGACTGTTGGAGTCTTTTATCCATGCTAAAAACTCTTCGTAAACCGATACCACTTAATCTGCAGCAGGCACTGAAGGCGCAGCAAGGCCTTTCCCTGCCCTGATATGTCCAAATTTGGTTGTGAAGTCCCTGGGAAAAATGAAACCAAAGCCAGCCCTGTATGACCTCTGTGGGCTGTCAGAAATCCACCAGCAAACTGCCCTAAGTGTGCTCACCTCCACACACTGCACGTGTGCCCTCGTGCACTGTGCACAACATTCCAAAGGGCAAAGGAGCATGTTTAAGAAACAGGGAACACGTTTGAGTTCTGTGCAGTTTTGGTGCCACCTGTAACTTTCAAGGGAGACTATTGGTTCTTGCTTTCAGGCCACCTAGCAGGCTTTTCCAGATTTGTTACACACACCAAAAGAAAATATCCTTGTGGTCACTAGCAACCAAGCAACAATAAAAAGATCGATGCAGAATTAATCTCAAGGAGTAGGAGGATTGGATTTGTTAAGATTCAAGACCTACAGACTAGGAAAGTTTGAACCCATGTGGATGCAAGTACTGGGCACAACCCAGTGCAGCATAATTAAATCCCTGTCATTTACATCTGACAGAAAGGACCTCAAATGAACTAACCGCACTGGTACTGACACAGAGTAGTACTTAATTTTCCACATTTCCTCCTGCCACAGCAGAGCACAGCTGGAAAACCCTGGAAGGCACAGGGAAAAGGGGCAGAGGGTTGTCCCCAGAGAGTGTGCCGGGTGGCACAGCCATGGCAAGGGGCAAGCTGCAACCAGCCATACATGTGCTCTGCCTTGGGCTCCTTGGGAAATCCCAGTTTGACTGAAGACACTCAGACAGTTGGGATGACCTTCTGCATAAAGCATGCCACGAGGAGGATCCAGGGAAAGCAGCTCCTGGAAGGAGGCGAGAGCACAGGCTGGACTTCCTGGCTAAGAGCTGCTGGTCACAGCTTGCAAACCTTGTGGAAACTCTGACACTGGTATTTGATGTTCTCAGCACAGCCCTGGGGACTCAGTCACCCACTTCCAAGGGACTTTCCGTGCTATTTGGCTGCCTAAAAACATTAAACTATCACGACTATCCAGCCCAAAGAACTACTTGATGATGTAGAGCAGATCACAGAGTCAGTTACAGTCAGGGCTGATTACTTAAAAAGTAGACACCACTCCAACTAAACTAGGAACTTGAAAAATTATTGCTTTTAATTAAAGCCCAGCAGATGGGAAAAATTAAATTCTAAATGGGGCTCAAATCTGCTTTGAATAACACAGACTGAGGAAAACAATTCTGTACTTCAGAGGCTGTCCTCAATTGTCTTACATCACTGTTCTCCAATTTGTACATCAGATGGTCACAAATTGGTAGCTCGAAGCTGATAGTTTGTGTTCCTAGGAAGGAAACAGTGACAACTGTCTTCAGCCTCAACTTGAGCTGCAGTAACACAGGCTGGGACCCAGCAGGAGTGGGGTGCTGGGCGCACACACTGGAGGATAAGCCATCTAGTAATGACTGGTGATCTTGCCCGTTTTAATTTACAGCTCCAACATCCCAACTGCCTGCTTCGCATGGAAAGCTATTTTAATTCTACGGAGAATTAAAACAGAGCAGCCAAATACACAGCATGCGTTAAAAAAAGAGCCATTGAAAGCAATAATCACCATTCTGCCTTCTGTGTACTAACTAATCCTCCCACATTTTCAACTTGACAGTCTCAGTTACATCAGAGCAAGGCCAAAGGAGCCACACATTGCCATATTTTCTCCCTTTCGAAGTATTTCAGGCTCTTCTGGGATGCAACCTGAGAAGCGACATCGCAGCTAGCAGCAAACTGCAGAAATACATATGAAAATAACCCAGCTAGAGATCCACATCCACCTCAGCCCGTCACTAAGGACTGTTGAACAGTATTAAGGAGAGCATTAGGAAATACCATTAAAAACCTAATGCAAATAAATGCAGCCTCTAAATGAGGACAAAAGATTGGAGGGGCGTGGAGTGAAGAGTTGCTACACAGGGTGTCAAATATACGACTAAAAAGGAGTTGCCATAGGAGAATAAACTGAAAAAAAAAAAAAAAAGAAAACCTGGTAAGGTTTCAAGAATGAGTGTTGAAAACCAGAATAAGAAAAAATTAGAAACTAGGAAGTAAGCATCAGTGAAGCTGTAGATATAAGAGCCTTTAACGTTCAGTCTGTTCTTACTGGAATTACGATTTGGAAATGACAGCAGGAGCCAGATGTGTATCTTGGGCCATGTTTTCCATATGCTGCAGCAACAGAGCAGGAAGATCCCATGACCATGTGACCATGAACACTAATGATATTTAGTAGCCCATTTTTAAGAACCGGCTTTCCCTGAAGCCAAAGACAGGCGGTGATATTCTGCACCTCTTGAAAGGGGTAAATCCTCTGCACATCAAACTCCAGTGAGAACCTCACTGCAAACATACTGGGCCAATTTCAACATTTTTTTTTGTTCTCCATCAGACCTCGTGGTTTGCATTGTTTCAATTCTCCTGGTTTTAAGCACTCACACTAATACCAGTTAATAGCCATTGAGCACTACAGATGCCTCCTCCTCTTTCTCCTGCCTTTATGTCACTAATCAACTCCTCTGTGAAAAGAATTAATCATTTTTCTGTAACACTTGGCTTTGGATTCTTATATTATGACTCATTCAAAAAAAACAACTGTAGCCCTAGGGACTTGCAGCCCCCAAATCCTTCATCATGGATGCTGCAGAGCTATTATTTCTCTAACATACAAGCTACTAACATCTAAAGTCACGACCTGCAAAAGACACACTAATCATGCACTAGATGTGAAAATCCCCCACCTCTCCTAGATTATTTGTAGGCAGACTCTCCAACGAAGATCAGAACAGAAAAAACCAGCAAATCCTGTAGAAGAAAAATATCCTCTACATGCCTTCTATGATACTAAAATAATTTTTTTTTTTTACCTACCACAGATATAAACTGACAGACCGGGAAGCCCTGAGGACTGCTTTCAACCTACTTCATCCTTGACCTGCAAGGACCAACTTAAAGACACACTAGGTTAGTTTATACTGTGGGCTTATTTTGCCTTTGCTTGTCACCAATGAAAAAAAAAATTGCCTGCTGATATACAAGGTACACAGCTGATCGCCACAGGTCAATGGCTGCATCAGATGGCCATTTTCAGCCACTACTGTTTTGGGATTTAATCTATACACTGGATGCTAAAGGCTCTAGGATTTTCTAAGTCATCTCAGCAATCTCTAACTTCTTCCATGTAGCTGGTAACTGATTTGTTTTGCGCACAGTTTCAATCTAAGAAAAGTCTTACTTTCAACTTGTGTCTTTTAGGTTGTGAGCAGTGCTTGACTTGCACTTCAGAAAAAGAAAAAAGTAAAATGCATGTAATATTCCTAATTATGACACCCTGGCTGCTTCTCAATTCTAATTAGAGATAGACCCAATCTGCACTTCTGCATCACTAATATCTCACCATACTGAACTCTGACAGGCTGGCTCAGGGTCTGCACTATTTTATGAGGGCCAAACACTTCTGTGTTTTTGGAAAGCTTGGATTCAAATTCACATCTAAATATAACAGCACCAGCTTCTCATTTACAAAAGGCAACAGAACCATAGAGACCAAAAAACAGACACAGATCATGAAGCACTGGTGCTTATGCTGGCAACCACACTAGACAATGATTTCTATCTCTACAGTGAGTTATGTTTTCTGCTTGGATATGGACGTTAAGAAAAAAAAATCAACTGTGGGCTGCACATTTTTTTTTTTTTTTAATGTTAAATATCCTTGTGAAGCTGAACTTCAGTGGTTCATCTGAGTCTACTCCAGTAGGAAATCAGTGATGATGCACCAGTAAGTGCAACAGAAGTGCTTACTACCACTGAGTAGGTAGGCTGAATAAGTCCTGGTAGACAGGTTCAAAGTCTTAACTGAATTTTTAAAAGGTCCTGGTAGACAGGTTAAAAGTCTTAACTGAATTTTTGAAAGGAGGTATAGAAAAGAAGTATCAACATACTTTTACCATCTAAAATCAAAGACTTTGGAAGATACATCAATATAGAGACTTGATATTTTAGCTCAAAACTAATCCTGTTAATTGGTGCACAGAGTATTGAGATATTTGCTGATGAGACTTCTAATCACATGATTCTGCCACAGAGCTCTCTTACACAGAGAACAGCGTGGTGTCCTCACAAACGAGAAACAGCAGCTCAAACTAGGCAGCTCAAGGATTCACGGTGCAGTGACAACTTTAGACAAACACAAAAAATACTTTGTACTGACAGAAAAATTATTGGTTTTGGAATTTCTGGCAACGGAAAGGGCTTGTTTTGGCTTTGCTTCAGGAATTTTAGAGGAGTTTTACTAAAAGATAGGAACAAGAAATACCATCAACTTCTCAAAACTTAAATCTTCAGTTTGAAAATGATGAAGTTCCTCAGTTATTCTTTTCAAAAAGATTATGGTTTCTCTTTGTGAAGAACAGCCTGGTGGCCACATTTGCATTGTTTTCTGCATTAGACTTTTATAGAGGCGTAGTGTGTCTCTCGTGGTCAGAGGCTCACAGTTGAATTAAATGGGATCCATAATGGATTAGACTCCAGAGATGACTTCAATATTCAGGTTTGTTAACACTGCTGACCTAAGGCAGGGTATTGAAGCAAAAGATCTGTCCCCAAAGTCAGTTTAACGTTGAGGGGTTAAGCTCAGAACGACAAAGATAAAAGACCAGTTTAGTCACAAGAAAACACTTCACTTCATACCCCTGACCTTTGTGAACAGTCACGCACATCTCTCATCACAATGCTTTATGTAAACATATTTGTTAACGAATTGAAACAGACCACAAGCTAAATTGTTTGCCATACGGTGTTCTGACTGATCAGCTGATGAAGCATATGGATTCTGTCTTCCTAATTCTCTATTATCTTCCTGACTGCTTCCTAGTGTTACAAGTGGCCCCAGACATCCTATTTATCCCATTAAAGTAAAAGAAATAGATACATAAACTGATGATCACTTCCCTCTGTGCACCCTCCTTCTTCTCCAAATGCATTTGAGAGACTTTTGGCAACAACGTTAGGAAACAACCTTCTCTAGAAAGAAGAATCACTTCATTTAAATGATTTGTTCTTTTAATTACTGTCATTCCTAGCTAACACGGAGCAGAAAATGCATATCAATAATGCTCACTGTGCAACAGGTTGGCATTTTTCCAGGAATCTGAAGACTGCCCTTAATCTAAGTAAAAATTTATTTGTATCCATTTCCTCTTTTAATGCAAGCTGCAACTACTGTGGAGAGTAAAGCTAAAGCATTCTGTATGATGCTACAGCAAAATGAAATACCCAACCAAACTAAATATGCACACCACTTTTATCCACTTGCCCTTTTATTCTTCTCTGACAGATCAAAGAAACATCTTTGATTTCCTGTCAATAAAATCAAGGTGGCAACGTGATGAGGTCCCACTTTGTTCTGCTTTTAGGAAAGATGCCTTCAATTATGGCATTTTTCTGGCATGGTATAAATATGCCTTTAAGTCATAACTAACTATATAATTATGTAATTCTATACAGAGCCACAGTAATATACCTCACACACACGTTAAGAGCTCAGTTTAAATAAGGGAAGGGGAATTAATTGGAAAGAAAGGAATTAACATTTAGTTGGCCTTTTTTTTAAACAGAGAAGAAAAAGCAAATAAAAAACTGTCTCTGAAGACTATTTAATCTTTTGTGTATAAAGACAACCATATAAGCCTGTGCCAGCTACAAACAAACAGACAAGTTACAAGTAGGACTTCACATTTAACTCTGAAACCCGATTTCTGTGGGTTTGGGTGTACTTTGTAACCAGTCAAACAAGATAAAACCATGTTCTGACCCTACGTAAGATTTACAGTCTGCTTTAAGGGCTTGCTTATGTGACCAACCTAAATGCAAACCAGCCAAAGGATGTTCCACCAAGCGAACAGGATAAATTATTTGAAATAAAACCTGTCCACGGGCCGACTTCTAACCACACACAGCAACAATTTCTGCTTGTAAAATGATGTCCATTTAGCTCTGCGTAAACAATTTATGAATCCCCCTTTAACACAAGCCAACCTTTTCTCCGTGCGCCGAGCTGGCAGGCACGGCAAGCCGCCCCGCACGGCTGCAGAGCGGCAGGCTGCGCTCAGCTCCCCCTCCGCTGACGATCTGCACGGCAGCCCTTCCGCGCTGCCCAGGGCACGGCCAGAGAGGAGATCAGAGAGCGGGTCCTGTGCTGGAAGCCAGCCACAGCCCCACTGAGAAACGCAGCCAGGCAGCCTGGGAGCTCCCAGGGGACGGAGCAGGGCAGCCCAAAATGCTCTCTCTGAGGGATGCTGCCTGCCCACCGGTGCCCCACGGCCGCCAGCGGCACAGCCAGCGGTGCAAGGGCAGGAGATCGCGTCAGGCAGCACAGATAGGAGGACATGCAGCTGCACAAGTGAAAAATCAGGCCGGGAGAAGGGGATGGGAGCGAGAAAATTACGGAAGACCCATTCTGAACGCCTATTCCAGGCTAGAGCACAAATACTTCCATAAATGAGCGCACCACCTCGGACAGGCGGTGCCAGGTGAGCACGCCAAGTGAGTCAGTGCCTAAGGAGAGGGTGTAAGGTGACAGCCAAGGTACAACTGAGCAGAACTTTTCCTACAGGGCATTACAGTCCTGCAGCTCTAAGCGCAGAAAAGCCTTTCCCAGGCATCACCAGATGGCACTGCTCCTCCTTCAAATCAGGACTGGAGCTCTGCTCTGCCCGTGAAATGCCATCATCGATTTGGGAGGAAAAAGATCTTAATCCGTGGGTTTTTATGTATTAGCCCAGTAATCTCGTACTGTTCACATTCTTTCCAATGATCTTGCAAATCTTGTACAAACAAAGAAATTACTGCATCTGGGGGTGGTGGAGGGAAGCTCACAACATTTTGGACTGTCTCTCATACTAAAATATTCCATAGCAGAAGGATTACAGAAGTTTCTCTAGGAACACAAAACTCCCAACAATACATGCAGTGCTTGACAACTGTATTAAGAAAGCAGAATTCCTTTCAGAGAAGTAAGTCCAACACATAAGGTTAACATATACATGCCTCTCTCTTCTCCCCATGTATCTCTGCGGGCTATCAGAGCTGTTGAAGATGCTAAACTCTACCTGTAATTGTGCAGTGGTTTAGCATGAAAGTATTCTCTAAATTTGGTTGAAGTTTATTGCACTTTTTTCCTCCCAAAAAAGAGCGGTTGAGAGTATCCATATACAAATAATAATGGAAGACTGAAAGTACATTAAAATGCTAATAAAGAAACATCAACACACATGCACACAAAAAGCAATGTTTACACATGCATGTTAGTGTAAGCATGCTTTCTTTCCATTATTGATGTGAATTGCAAAAAGATGCAAAGTATTGACATTTGCATGTCTTCAACTGGGTACAAGCTGATCCTAGGCTGTGGAACACAGCTAATTTGGGATGGAAGGGGTACGTTCAAACTGAAGTCTCAAAAGCCTCTGATTCTAGATGAGAAAGAGAGATATTTCTTTTTTGCTTGTTTGCTTTGTGTTTAATCCACCACAGGACTCACCTGCACTCAAGACCTTACAAATTGATAAACTGACTCTTGCAGAGTGACTCTAACTTCACCAGGAGTCACAGCAGAACTGAAGTCTGCCTGCTGTGCTCATGAGCTGAATTCCCTCACAAAACAGATTTTTGTTTTTCTCTAAGCAACTCTCCCCCCTTTCAGCTCCCTAGAAGCTGACAGGCTGTTTCCTGCTCCATGATCTGTGAATCACGATGTGAATGCCGATCGCTACTCCCCTGTGAAATTAAATTAGGTATCGGAGCACAGCAGGAGCAGTAACCTTCCCTGAGATGCCAGCCCTAAAGAAACTCTACATGTTTTTCCCCAGTTGAAGAATGGAGTTATGAAAGCAAGGTCAAGTTGGTTATTACTCTTCGTACTCTGTAACATCACCCAGTCTGCTCCGAGCCAGTTTAAAATTACTTCTCCACTTCCTAGTCAAGATTATAACGGTACCAAATTTAAAGAGTCCAATAATTCACTGTATTTATTTGTGTGTTCTTCTGTAACCACTTAACGCCATGTGAATTGCAGCAATGCTTAACATACATAGAATACCATGATAAATCACCAGAACTTAGTGCATGTCATACAGCTGGGAAATTGGTAAGACAAGGGTAAGCAATATTAACACATGTTCTATCAAGCAGGAGAGAGGAGTTTGTGATGCTGCGTTTCAAAGTGCCTTTCAATAGCACTTTGTTAAGCAATAAAATATTCACGCTTGGAAAGATCACAGAGTTATGGTTGCCCCATATTTTTTTTCAGACATATGGCCCTTGGGAACTTAGACACATCTTTGTCACTCTGAGCAAGGAGATACCACAGGGGCACATCTGAAAGCTGAAAACTGGTAGAAAATAAAAGAATAATGTATTAAAACCTGGTTTGTGAGCTCAGGCTCATTCTGGAGCCTATGGTAATCTCAGATAGGTTTAGGGGAGTTTTAGTTACAAATTGTGATGTAGATGTCGAAACTAGAAGCCTCCTTTCTGCATCACCACAGAGTCCATGTGCTCCAACAAAGGTAGCTTGCTTTTGCTTCGAGGAAAAATAAAAAGTGCTCCCACATTTCATTCTCAGACGGAAATACACTTTTCCTCCCTTTAACCTGAGAAACTACTCCAAAGATCAATTTCATAATCTGCAAGAAGCAAAAGTCTTCATGCTCCCCAAAATTAAGTCTGGCTTTTCCTTCTCCAACATTCACATGTTCCCCTGTGAGCCTTGCAGGTCCCTCCAGGTTCACTTCTCCAAGGTCTGCTGAAAATCATAAACTCCCTCTCTTCTGGATCAGCTGCCAGACAAGGGCTAGTACTGGAGTTACTACGTCAGTAAGAGATTGTTCTGGCCTTCAAACACTGCCATGTCCCCTGCCCAGCTGCTGTGGCCATGGCTCAGGCACAGCAAAGTAAATTGGTTTAATCTTCTGCATCTGGTACTGAGCTCCCAGTCATCTGTTCAGGGGTATAAAGGGGCTCTGTTCCGTTTCAGTGCATTGATCGTGTCACTGCCCAGCTCTAGTGACAGAACCTGAAACCTTCAAAATCTAAACCCTGATAGCTCCCCTTCTCTGCTAATATTTATCAAAGTGTTGGACTTGCATGTTTGTTCCACAAGCTGCTGAGTCACCTGGACCTGGGAGACTGTAAGTAACCCTCTTAGAGCTAAACTATAGGCCTGTTTATTACCCGAAATTCACAAAAGTATTCCTTTGTCGTTTAAAAAGAAACCCACAAAACCTCTGCAAAGAACGACCGTCTAGAGACTTTCAGTATTTCCACATTAGCCAAACGAACGTGAAGCAAACCCTTCATCTCTGCATCCCTTGCAGGATTCACAGGGCAACGACATCCCACAGAAGGCCCTCTGGGTCCCTGGAAGGTGCAGAGCACTCTTTGCCTGTACAGCGAGCAAAAGCTTTAGACCGCTTCTGGGAATGCAAACGAATGGCATCCACGTGACCCCGGTAATAAAAGGCTCCTGTCTCTTTGCAAAGCATTGAAATGCCATCTGGCAATTTTGTTGACGTCAGCAGGCCCAGAAAAACAACCACCACCTCCCCCAAAAAAGCCAAAGCCTTGGGCGGGAGGCGGAGGAACGCAGGGTTTCGCGGTGCGTGCGCGCTTCAGGCTGGTGTTGCTGAAAATCTGCAGCAGCATGGCCAGCCCAGAGCCCGGAATTCTGCACCAGCAGTGCAGGCGAACTCACCCCCCGCCTCTGTTTTACACTGCCCTGCCTTCCCTGGCACCCCGGGTTCACCAGACAACGAGCACCACATCCTGTCCGTTCGTTCGCCTTGTCGCTGTCAGGTTGCTGGAAGTTTGTGCGTGAGGAACGGATCCCCCAGTGCAGGCTACAGGGAAAGTCACAGAGCTCCCAGTGCTGCTCTACAGGGTGGGGAAGATACGCCACTCATTTGGCTGCTTTGGCTACACTTCTTGAACGCTCATCTGGAGCACAGTGAAAGAAATTCTGTACTAGTCGAAGTAAAATCTCACACCGTGATTTCATGGTGACAAGAGAGAAACGACCAAAGATGATGTACAAAAGATGTCCAAATCCTGCGGGGATAATGTTATAAGCTGTGGGTACTAATTTGAAATTATACCTAGTAGAAGGCATAACATTGCTGCTAAGTATCACATGCCACTAGGCACAGAAAAATTTGCTGCATTTTCATGCAAAATGCCAATATTTTAAGTCAATAATGTAAGTTACCTTATCTGCGAGGAGCTAAAATAATACCATGAATACATGTGCATGCAAAAGAAGCATCATCAGGCATCCTTTTGTATTAAAGTACATTTTCCTGTTACCAAAGATCTCTTCAGTTATTTCTGATCTCAGTTAACATTTCACACTGAAATGCAGGAATGAGCAGCAGAGCACTGCTTTAACACAACCTTTAAAAGGATGGACGTGTCCTCCATAAGGCACATTTAAGCCCTGAAGAAAGGAGCTTGTGAGCTGCTTTTAACAAGGGATTAGAAATTTTACAGTAGATTTGCGACAGAAACACAATCTCCCCAATAGTATTTCTCCAAAAAATTAGAACCACACAAGATGGGTGACGATGAGAAGGATGGAGGGAGGAGGCTGACCTGGCACCTAGGGCCACATGCTCTCACTTTGTCTCACTGAAGTGTTGTAACAAAGTCCACTCTTAAGGCTCTGCTGGCTCAAGGTTTCCCTGACTATTCAAATCTGCCTGAAGCAATAGTCCTTTTTCTCTGCCGTGCTCATTCCCCCCTCTTCTCTCCCTCCTTTACATCTCCTCTTACTGAATGAAACCGAGGCATTTTTCTCACAAAACTGCTCTTTGAATTCCTAATCTCTGCCTCAGTGTAATTTTTTAACAGCAAGTCAAAGCTGCACTGTGTAAATAACTGCAAGGAGACAGCTCTGCCTGGAAACTGGAAAGTTTTCCTTGCTCACAACTTAAGCTTGAAAGCTTATGCTCAATTCAATTAAGAAAATTTATGGGTAATTCCACAGTTTCTTCCCAAATCCTTATGTTCTCAGGCAGCCAACCCAGAAATGAACAAAATCCCTGACAACTGACTACTTTCTGCTAGCACATGGGCAATTAATGCGGAAAGTGTGTATTTAATTGAGTTAGTCGTAAATCCTGCCTTAGGAATGAATCAGAGGATGGGGAAGAGATACAGCTATTCCCTGCTGCCATTTCAGGTTTAATCACTTCTGCTTAAGGTTTATTTATTGACTTCATAAAATGCATAAACAACAAATCCATCCTTCCATAGTTTTATAGGTATTAAGTTCCACTTGAAGATGTAGCAGAATGAACTTAAAGCTACACATGTGACAAACGAGAGAGATTTTCTGAATTCTCCTCCTATCTCTCAGGCCTGCATCACATCATGTCTGTTTTAAATATAAACAATTTTCAGAGTTCACAACTAAGTCCCACTCAGCGATTCTGCTTAAAGCACTCTCCAGTAAAGCTTATATTCAGTAATAAATAAGAAATTTTCATGCCTTCTTTCACTGGTCCTGGGATAATATTTCAATGAACTCACGACAAATGCAACCCCTACACCTAAGTGGGCATCTTGAGGACTGTGTTATCTTCAAAATCAGCAAGATGCCTCTCCATGCATTCCAATCACCCACTCAAAAGAAAGTTGTCCTCCCTGTGTCTGTATGAAAAATGTGTATTTCATGTCCTAAGGCTGTTGCAGACCCAGGAGCTCCTCAGCTAAGAAAAGGAATGGCTGTAGTGACATTCCCAGGAAAGTCTTACCAGCTCCACTCTAATGAGCTCCACTTTCAGCTTCTACTTAACATTATGTCCAGACAGATAGCCAAAAATTCAGGATTCTGAAATTAATCTAATTTTCAAGGTTTGTGGGGATTATTCAGACACTGACACCCACTATGCATACATTAAATGTGACTTATTCAGAGGGAGCCCATCACTTTGGCAACCGTACATAGCGTGGGAGGAAAGCAGTGCCACTTGCAGATTGTCCTGTACAAATATTTGTTTGTTCTTGTACAGAGACCATTTCCTCATGCTATTTCCTGTTTTCCAGTTGCTTTATTCTGCTCTCCAAGCAAGCCATCTCTCTCTCTCTCTCTCTGTCTAATTAGTGCTGTATCTTCCCCTGCCGGGTACATCTGAAAATTTCTTTGGGCCAATTCATCTACTGTTCCAACTACCTGTGGACTTGCCACTTGAAGCCAATACTCAGGGCTCGGGGAAGTCCCTTCCCCCTTCACTGCCCTTTTCACTCTTGGAGATTCTTCCATATTTCAGTTTGGAGACTAGAGCTGAGCAAGCTAAACCCCACGGTAGGAAGTTTCAATCTGAACTAAATCCAGCACAGCAGGCTGACTGGCTGCACTGAAGAATTTCTCTAAAGCGAAGGTAAGCTAAACTGAAAGGCTTTTAAAACTATTTCAGACTCCTGAATTCGATATTGAGATGTTAACAAAAAAATGAATATAAACCCAAGGACATGGTCAGGCCACTTGAGATGATTTCTCTCTCCCTGTTTGTGTGCCAGCCCCTTGCTGAGGGCTCCCTTTCCCAATCCACAGCTGATAGCGCAGTAAACACCTCTGGCAGAGGAAAGAATGTGGCCTTGACACAATCTGGGCAGCCACTGCACACCCAGCCAGGGAAAGCAAAATATGGAAACCCCAGGCTCACGCCTGGAGGGCTAAAGCTCTCACAAGGTGCCCTTTTATCCCACTGCTGGAGCTGAGAGCAGTGTGCTTATCAAGTCTGTGAAAGGGTCCTGTGGAGCCCTCGCTGGCTTCCTCCAAAGGATGAGCATCCTCGTCTGAGGGCAGTTCCACAGATTTTACAGCAATGGTATAAATCACAGCCAGAAGCCCAACCAAAAGTTTACAATGCAGGTGCTATGCTCGCTTCTTTACGGGCCATTATGAAACAAGATAATTTAATATTTCCACTAGGCTAAAAGTGCAAAAGTGGTAATGACTTGGGAAGAAGAGAAATTACAAAGCTCCAGATAAAATCTCTGTACTGGGATCAGCCATGGCAAGAAATTCCAGGTCTTTTGATTACATGACAGACATAACAGCCTTGCAAAGTTGTGCATCACAGAGACAGCATGATCTTCCCTCTCAGAAAAGATGTCAAAGAGAAAAAAATTAGAAACATAGATTCCCATTAAGCAAGTTAAGCAGGTGTTAACTTCATTACTGAATTACTTCATAATGATATTACCAAATTGTTTTCTCATTCTAAGGTCCCTTACTACCTTTACAACAGTTTGCAGAACCTAAGCAGAGGTAAGTACGATTAATTATAAATATTTCAAGAGAATGTACTTTAGCCACATTGTCACTATCACCACAACGAGACAGAAAGAATTTCAAGGGAAATGGGGAACCACAAGAAGCCTTCAAACTACAGCTGTGCTTACAGTCAAGCATCTCACCAAATAGGGCCACTGCAAGTAAGAGCTCTGTCAGTGTATCCAGTGTCAGCTGGTGTAGAAATACGGTGGACTTGCAGCAAAGCTTTGCCACTTACTGCTTTCACTTTCCCATTTCATCAGGAGAAAATTATTTCTGACAAAGGGTAGCTAATTCACACTTGTGAACCTGCCTTTTTGCTAACCCCTCTGTTCTCTGCTGTGCCATCTAATCTAGCATGTATATCATTGTGAAAAGTTTTTAATTTAATTTACCACTGTGTTGAAGTCTTTGGCATGGAGCAATGTGACAGATTTTACCAACACTTATTAAAAATAAAGAAGGATGGAGTAAGCCATAAATAAAATAAAGTCCTGGCAAAGCCTGGAATGCAATGAATACATCTGCACTTACAGCAGTGGCCAAACCATAGTGCTTTATCACAGGAAAGTAGCTTGAAATAACTTTTCAGTGTATTTGATATATGATACTGCTCTTTTAAAACCAAGACTAGAGCAAGTTTGTGAAGTTCAAAGGGAAGTTGTTTCCGCTGGGAGGTTTATTTTGTTACGAGCTTGACATACTGTAGCTGTGACACTGAGCAGAGTTGCAATGTCAAGGTTCAGAAAGTTCACCCACACTCTAATGACAGGCAGTCACATGAGCCTGACTGCAAAAAATGTCATGGGTGTTGGGGGGCGGGGGGGGTTCTTTCAAAGTTTAATTTCCCAAGCAGTTTATCTCACACAGATTGCACACAACATCCCCCTACTCAAATCTGAATGCTGGATGAGGCCTGAAGTGAGTGTCTGAATTTCTTTCTGTCTGGTGTATAATAAATCCAATTCATGTAAGGCAGTTTTGGCACTGAGCTACGTATTTGCACATTTCTGTTGCCTTAAGTCACACTTTCTGTTAGGAAAGCTGCTCAGAAAGGTTTATTTCCTCCACTCTTATAAACTGTTGGCATAAACAACCATTCAAAAATTTAACCTCAGTTACTTGGCATTCTAATGGTTTTACAGTGAAACCCACAAACTGGGGTTTGTTGTTAAAACCTGTGTGTGAATTTAAGGGTATTAACCTTCAAAGTAAGAGAGTAAGAAGGAGGTGGAAGACATCTGACAGCAACACTGCTCACCTCCACTGCTGTCTGACTGGAAGGTGACACAGGAGAGGCCACACAGGTGAATCCTGAACTGGCAGAAAGATGAGACAGGGAGATACCACCTTTTTATAAATTTTGCTCTTCCATTTCTATACAGGCTCCTCTGCAAAACAGTGTGTCCCCTCTCAGCATTATCTCCTTCTTAGTCTTGGTTCCTTTCTAATTAAGTGTTGGGGTGTTTTTTGTTGCTGTTGTTGTTGTTTTTTTTTTTTTTAATTTTTGTTTCTTGGAGCGTGGCAGGAAGGTCAGCAAATAGCTTAAATGTTCTAAAAGCCAAGCTACACAGTAGCTTCAAAGAGGAGTGTAGTCAGATGGGACAAAAGGTTTGGTATGAAAACCAGAGTACTTCGAGAGGGGCACAGATTCACCTGAGTCATGCCTGCTGGGTGCCACAGCATCTCCAGTCTGAAAGTGAAGGGATGAATAAAACATGCACTCAGTCACTGACTCATACATACCCAAGCACACAAACTCTTCGGCACTTCTCCTCCTCTGCAATAATGCAGGAAAAGAATAATCCAAACAAATATCCCAAGGAAAATTATTTTGTGCTTCACAAATTCTGTTACAGAAAGGGGATTTATCTACAAGCGAAGTGTTTGTGCGTGCAGCTGGAACTGAGCTTTCTGAGAAAAGTACTGAAGCAATGACTAAGTCTTTTGTGTCTCCATTTACCTAAAACTTGATTAGCACATTGACATGCAAAACACAGACACTTTCCAAAAAGGGTTACAACACATCTACCACGGGAAAAGGAGAAGTGCCAAAACAGCATCATACCATTCCTACTTTGCTAAAAACTCAGAAACTCTGGTCAGTTAGCAGATCTTTAAATGAGTTTCCTGACATCCTTGCTACGTCATCTGAGACTGCTAAATCAAAGGCAGCTTTCTTTCTGCTCCCACAGCTTCATCCGTGATAAACACCCTGCAGCTGGCTACGGAGGCAGTGGTGGGAAGAGTTTATGGGTAGGATTAAATCTGGTTCTCTCGTTCAGAGGACTTTTGGTATCCACGCAAGAGAAAGTAGAAGGAGAAGAGAGAGTTGGGCCAGGAGCACGTTTGAAGGAAGCATCACTCCTGTGACTGAGCTGCATGTTTAGGTGGGGCTGAAGCAGTAGCTGACACCAGAGGAGAGCCCAGGAGCAATCTGCCCCGTGCACTTTTCTGTACAGGGTGTTTAGGGACGTGCAGTTTCCACACAGATGTGTTGGGATGGGTTTTCTGTTTCCTTTTGAGACAAAATTTGGTCTATCTTCATGAACTATATCCACTACGCCCCGTGTATTCCTCACATGTGTGTTACTAATCCTTTTCCAAGCGTCTCATAGGTGAAGGGGAAAAAATGAAAACACAAAACGAAGTAAATAGCTGAGCAGATAGAGATCATCAACTCCACTGACATTTGACATAAAACAGATGCCGAGTGGCTTAACAGTGATGCTTAGGGAGTGAAGTAGTGAAGTACAGAGACACCAAAGCTAACCAGGGAAGATCTCTTCATTGCTGGAAGCTGACAAGCCAGCTGAGCTGAGAAATTGGATATGTTATTGAGGATATCTGTCTGATTCAGTACAGGCTGAATTGTTCCCCGTACCAAAGCTAATTCGCTTGTGTCTGCACGAGTGTACTGTCAAAGTCAATACTTCCCAAAACAGGCTGAGTTTGGTAAGTCAAGGAAGGAAACAACAGTGCCCTTTAATCCTAAAATTAAGAGTGTGCCAGCTCAATTCCAAAACATTTATTTTGCACCCTTTGCCTACGTTCTTTAGTCGCATTCACTGTACAACTTTACACTGCTTGGAGTTCTCTAATAGAAAATAGCTCTAAAACCCCATAAACCCACACCCCAAAACTCAAGTAGTGACTAGTCACTGTCATTTGTAGGCTAAGCAAACCTGAAGTGGAGGAGGTTAAAACTGAGGCAGAAGAATAGATTTTTTCTATATTGCATCTATTATATTCAGGAAATCTTTCCAATGCCCTCTGCTACCTCCCCCAAAAACAAACACATCCCACAACAACAGTGTATGTCTAAGAATTCAGAACCTCTGTCAGATCACAACTTCTCTTTGAAAGCAGTTTAAAAATATTTTGCTCCTATTTCTAATAAAATAATTTAGATAAGAAGACTTAGACTGTATCCAGTATTGGGCTCCTATGGAGTCCAGCAGCATTTAAGCAGCACAAAAGATGTTATCTGCTTTGAAATCTGTTTTGCCTCTTTGCTGTGGTCACATGTTCCTTTTGTTCTTTTTAATGTAATGTAATTTTACTAATTTTATCAAAAAACAGAGGGAGGGAAGGCGATCTAATTTCAGTGGGAATGTCAAAGGAAATTGGTACCTACCATAGCAGCAAGTAATGATGTGTCTGTATCAAAGGAAAGAAATTTATTCTTTTCAGTTGTCCTCCTGATGGGAAATGCTTCTTCCCAAAGATCCTATGACCCTGTTCTTTAATTTATATATTTTACATGAATGCTACCATGTATGTTATTCATTTATATTCAATCAGGGAATTAATTAAGATTATAATTACAAATATGTGCTAATCCACAATTAATGAGCACCCTTGGAAGTATGGTATGCTCCCACATATGTCAAACTACAACACACAGCAGCTAAAAAAATTACCCAATTGGGCTCACGTGTCAACTAAGTATTCTTGGCTGGAAATACCAGTTACTTTTAACAGTGTAATAAATAAAAAATGTCTGGCATATCACCTTCCCTCTTTATGCATGGGCAGTATTTTACCAAAATAAAGTTACTAATGCGGTACTCCTCTTCCTGCCATACCTTCTCCTGAAAGAGCTGAAACTTCTTGGCCACCCTCAGCCCAAGGCTGACAGCAAAATAAAAGCCAAAAATGTTTGACTCTGGCCAAAACTTCATTACGTGGCCATCAGTTTTCATGGGGGTAATGCTTGGTATGAGCTCAGAAGCAGAGAGGGAATGGCTTCAGCACGAGGTCAGTGGTGCCCTGCCCTGGCCAGCCCACCCCTGTTGTCCAGCTCTTAGTGGATTTACAGTAGTGAGAGGGATTAGGGGGTTGGGGTGTGTCTAGGATGTTGAACATAAATTACTGACTCATTAGGTTGAATTAGATTTTCTGCCTTTTGAGCAACCCATTTAAGTCAAGCTGTAATTGCAAGCCATTGAAACCTAAATTTACGCTAGGAGTGCTGCCTCGCTGATCTCCTGCATCGATACTTCGTGCTCCAAAAGGGAACAGTTGCTCTTTTCTAGGATTAATACCTTCTGCCTTTCCTTTTAAAAGATAATAAAATTATTCAATCAACAGAACATGAATCACTTAAAGTAAAAAATCCAAGAAATCATTACTCCTCTGAAAACTCCTCAAACTTGGAAAGAAGTCCTGCAGATTGGTGAAGAGCCAGGAGATCTGGAGCTGCAGACCTGTATGCACTTCTCCACAAAACTGATTATCAGGGAGAGAGAAAAAAATAAGACCTGGTTTCAAAATCCAACAGTGCAAACAGACATGTTTCATGGTCAGGAAGTAATTTCCAGAGCTGAAAATACAGGCTCTGCAACAATACTGCTTCTGCCTTCTCCAAGGCCAGTCCTGGAACAAAACAGCCCAGCACATGCACCAAACCTCTAGCTTGTTCTCCAGAGCACATTTGTCCAATGTATTAGATCCAAAGAACAAGAGATAAAATTTTGTAACAAAGACATGGCACATTTCCTCACGTTTTAATTTTTTTGCATTACATAAGACAGCTTTTTAAATGCAGCAGACACCCACCTCCCTCCCACATGCCTACATATACAGTCTGTCCATATACCTACGAAAAATATATTATTTAAACATTACTCAGAAAAAATGCAAATCTGAAGAAACTCCATCTTGAGAGAAGAGCAGAAAAAAAAAAAAACACCAAAACAAACCTGCAACCTACTGCTAGATTTGTCCCACAGTATGTGATAACGTTTGCATCCGAGAAGGGATGTGAGATCCCATCCCTTTCCTAGATACTTGAAGTATTTGTTATGGGCTGTCACAAGGTAAAGTCATTCCACATCAGAAGCCTCAAATGCTGTCACTCTCTTGCCAAGCCTCTGCCAGAAATGCCTTGGAGAATGTCTGCCAAAAGCAGGACTTGGTGTCCAACACCACCAGCTCCCAAATCAGCTAACACATCTTGACGGGAAACACTTCCTAAAGCAGGTTCATTATTTGTTTTGTGTTAAAAGGCATTACAATTATTTGACATCAGTCATCCTTTCTGCCATTCAGCTGACACTTGAAAGTGTTCCTTGCCCTCCCTTTAAACGACAGACTGTGAAAAGAAAGCACATCTCAGCAAAGTGTTGGGGTAAGCTCCTGACGACAACCATGACCTCAAAGTTTTAATGAGAAAAATAAAGCAATGAAAGCAAATTATTGATTGCATTTAAGCAGTAGATTCCTCTTTAACTGCTACAATTCTTCAGGTAATCCAGGAAAGAATGATGGATGACTGGCAATTTACTCCATCTCTTGAGACTGTTTGCCTGGAGGAGGCTTCTGTTTTCTGTCCATGTTTGTGCAAGATGGAATATTCCTCCTGTCTTTTTCTTCAACTACTTTTCCAAATAGCTAAATTAAATACAACTTCAGGAGGGGAAAAGGTTATGAAAACTCAGTTCTTGTTCTCTAAAACTGGAATTCTTTCTCCTCCCTTTTTCTCCTAAATTAAATCATAAAGCACAAATATAGTAAGCACAATACCTCTGTATTTTTGGTTTTGCCATCTTTATACTCCTTTTTTATTTGATAGTTCGAATCTATATACATACATATCATCATTATATATAGTCATACAGAATATATATAGAGAGCATATATATAGCCTAATGTAAGAATTCTTGCTCTGCAATTTTCCAAGAATGCTATAGCTTTTCACCATCCATACACGATGCCAATTGTGCATGAAATCTATTTTGCTCAACCTCTGCCTTGCTCATTGCTCATCAAACACACCATACACAGCAGGTTAATCTGCCAGACCACACTGCACATTTCTGTTATTAGACCCTCAAGATTTTCACCTCCGTGCAGCTGAATGACATACACTTCTATCACTACAGCTCTGCAGACAGCAGAGACAGACTCAGTGTCACAGTCCCCTCATCCTCTTCCCCGCTGCCATTCCACACGCTGCTTTTCCACAACTGTGGTGTTTTTGTTACCTGTAATCAGATGTTAGTCTGAATGCTGCTGCCACTGGGGAAATTAGTGACAAAAATTCTGGGGAATCCACTAGGAGGATACGTCAGTGTGCAGGGATCAGTTTTTGAGTTTCTCCAAGACCAGGTCAGTCCTAGCAAACAGACAAAATTCCGTAGAGAAGCTAACGGTTGTACTCTTGGAGACAAGCAACAAGACCCAGCCCAAATTCAAAGACTCTCCATTTCAGATGGTCAGGATCATGTTTACTAATCAGTGAACGACCAAACAGCAGGCACTGATGCAGGTGACGGAGGAGTGGTGGTTCATCCAGCTTGCAGGTGTCACCAAGGTTAAGGTGGCCCACGCCCTTCGTCAAAATTGCTTCCATAAAGAAGAAAAGATGTGTTACTGGCACAGGAGAAGGGAACAGAAGGCCCAATATGCACAGCAGACCCATTTCTTGGGGAAGACTGCTGCCTCCCTGGTGTCCAGGTTAAAGGTATGATGAGAACGCTTCCTGCCCTGGTACAGCCTTCTGATCCTGACCTGCCAGTATTCTTCCAGGCAGGCAGGGATGAAGCTGGAACAGGGAGGCTGAGGGCAACCAATAAAGAGTTCAGGGGCTTGGGACAGCAGGGCTGAGGAGCACGAGCAGTGTTCTTCTGTACCATTCCAGCTGCAGGGAATGAAGAGGGAAGGACCAGGAAGAGCCAGCAGATCAATACCTGGCCCCGAGCCTGGTGGCACTGGCAGGATTTGGGGGTTTTGATCATGGGTTCATTTACACCACAGCAGATCTGCTGGTGAGAGACAGGGAAGGTCTCAGAGTGGGAAAAGGATCTTTGTAAAGAGCTAGCAGAGATCACTGAAGGAGCTTTAAGCTAGATTTGAAGGGGGAAGGAGATAAAACCAAGCTCCCTAGAGATAAGGCTGAAGAGAGCATACCAAGGTTTGAGGGATGGTGTGCTAGTGAGCTCCTTCCATCTGCAGATCCCAGAGGCAGGGGATGGAGATCCCT
Source organism: Picathartes gymnocephalus (assembly GCA_013390045.1). Classification (NCBI taxonomy): domain Eukaryota; kingdom Metazoa; phylum Chordata; class Aves; order Passeriformes; family Picathartidae; genus Picathartes; species Picathartes gymnocephalus. The sequence continues at coordinate 196,104 of WEKY01008917.1, read as the reverse complement.
GCAGCAGCAGAGACACAAGGGTTGTTGAAGTGTGGGAGATCACAGGAGTGGCCTGAGAACAGTCACACAGGAATTGAGGCTTTTCCCTGCCAAAGATGGTGGGATCAAGAGCTCAAGTGCACCTGCACCACTGCACAAGGCATGGGCAGTGAACAGGAGGAGCTGGAAGCCATGGTGCAGCAGAAAAACTCCTTGGAAGGGCCAGGCAAAGAAGGAGAGGTGGTAGGGTAGCCCTGCATGTGGGAATGTGGGGTTTTGGAACATGCAGTGCCAGGTTAACAGCTGGATTTGATGCACTTAGAGGTCTTCTATTCTAGAACCGAAAAGGTTCATGTGCTCTGCAAACCTAGATGGCTTCTACTTTACAAGAGGATTAAAAATAAGTTTTAAACTTGATTTATTGTCTTTCCTCTAATCAAATACCTAGACAGACTCTAATTTATATTCAATTTGTGCAGAAAGTTGAATTCTACGAAACTGAAATAAACACAGGAAGGAGCCTTTAGATGAAGGAAGAAAACCTATGGGCAGACTAGAAAAAAACAAGCCCTGTCTAATGTAGCAGACTGATGGCTAAGAGGGGATATGGCTGCTCTTTAAAATACCCTACAGAGCAGGCTTGTTTATGCTACAGGATAATGCTGGACTGCTACAAATGGGATGGACATAAATATAAGCAGGAAATTACCAGACTGTTCCTTACAACTAGAGGAGAGTTGGGGGGAAGGGGGAGGAGGGGAAGTGAAGTAACAGTGAGATAAAGCTTGGATTACACGTATGGAAGGATTACACAGTGCTTTCTTGCTAGCAGAAGGCAGCATCAGAAGTGTCCTTGCTCATAAACTCAAATACTGCATTTTCTGTACCCTGAGTGAAAAACAGTAATAAAAAAATTATAATACTATGAGGGCCAACTTTTGGTTTGTAAGTTATCAATATTCTCAAGTAAGACAACAGGCTTTGTAGTATAATAAAGGCCATAGGATTTGACTTACACAATGTAATAGCAACAAAAATGAAAAAAATATTCCAAATAGCAAAAAACCCCGCCACAAATACGAGAGCTTATCAGCAACAAAATGAAGTATAAATAAGTTTCAGAGACTCATCTTTTGTTTTATTATCCTGGTTTAGAGGGAAGCACTAGGTTATGATACTGTCAAATGGCATGCTGAAAGGGTTGAGCTTAGATACAAGATGAAAAATGAAAGGTATATATAGGCTCTGATGAGAGCACATCAAATTGTTAAAAGTACTAACAGATGGACATGAATAATGAAAAAATAGGAAGTTTTTTTCCTGAACTGAAAAAGGCATTTTCTTAAAATATCAAAGCAATAGATGTTGCAGGCATGAAGGTTTAATACTGAGAACCCGGACCACATTTTGTGGATGGGAAAAGTTCTGTATCAGAAATGTTGTGAAAGGGAAAAAAAAAAAAAAAGATGTTGGCAAGGCTAAGGCAACTTTGCCTGGATTTGAGGGCCTATATAGAGCCAGATGACACAAAGGAGCCCTGAAAGGAATCTAGAAGGGAATTCAGAGGAAGCACGGGTCTAAGGGCTCTACAGTAGGCTTCTGATTGCTGAAAAATGAAGAGGCATTTGAACTTTTCTTAAGGCAAAAAAGGGGGCACAGGCCCTAATACAGAAGGAATACCACCAAATGCAGAGATGAAGATCAGTTACTAAATGTTGATAAGCACTCCGGACAGCTGAAAACATGTCTGGAATGCCAGTCTGGATAGAGAACCCAGCAATATCCACAAAGAACTAGGCAGGCATTACAACTGAAATGGAGTAAGCAGTCAAGCTGGGGACTCCAAAGTAATATCTGGAAAAATAACAGTCATACTACTGAGCTGAAAAAATTGCATCTAAACCAGACCCATGATCAACACACACAGAAAATTTTATGGCAGTATGAGAAACGTACAGGCAGGGCTAAGTTAAATTCCAATTTCATGGCAATGGCCAAAAATAGTCCTTTGACATGTTACTCCAACATGGCAGGGAATATGAATGGGACAGATTTTAAGTAGCTGGCTTCACAGTAGGAGGGGTGATCAGGCAAGTGAGAGAAGCACAGAGAGCATTCCTCCAGGTGAGATGAATTGAGATGATGGGAAGGACCACATCAGTTAAAACAGTACTGCCAAATGAAGTCCCTACTAAAGGCAGTTGATATCAAGAGACACCAATTTCTAATTAAAGAGAAATAGGAGGTGCACTTATAAACGCCACCAGAAGAAAAGGCTGACCTAGAAATTGTTGTGTGTCTTTATGTGACTGTCACCTCAAGAGGTTCCTTCCAGAGCACACAGGAGAGATGCTAACCAAGGGAGGTTCCATCTATCCCACTATCCTACAAGGACTCTGAAAAGCCTGGCTTGGAAAAACAAGCAGAGTGCAGATTCCACACCCATAAACACCTCCCAAGCACTGAAAAACTGAGGTAGAATTTTCAGTGAAAGACACTCAACCATTAGAAACTGGATTGGGATCCCCAGCTCACTTCTCTTGGGTCAGTTGTTGCTAACATTGTCTTGACATTTAAGTAGAGCACTTCCCTTTGGCAACAACAGAACTCTGTGTGCCATATTAAAATATCTTGGATTTGTTTCTTTCTGCTCCTATGGTGAGGACTTGCTAAAAATTCCTGGACTTCAGAACTCCAGCAATAATTCCAAAACAAAATGTTGGAAGTACATTTTTTTCAAATGCCTGTACCAACAAAAATAGCACCTTGAGCATCTCAGGAATCCAGTGCCCAGTTGCATAACTTTTCCACTTTCCTCTTCCCAACTTTAAGACTCAGTGTTGGGGTGGATGTGGAAAAAGAGCATCAGAATCTTGAAAGAAAAGCACTGTCTCTGCAGTCCCAAAGCCAAAGGGATACCCCACGTCAAGAGATCAAGGGATTTACTCTGTGACTGGTACAGGATAAAGCAGTGTGCCTTACCTGTTCAGACCACTCAAAGCACTGCCATTTCAGTTCCTACTTTTCCTCCTCTTCCACGCTCTACGTGATCTTCAGGAAAAAATGTGCACTGCACACCATGAGCCTAAACATGCTGGGGGGGCTCATCCCGAGTGAGCTGTCGATCCACTGTCCCACTGTCCAGCTGCCCCGTGTCCTTTGGCGAAGGACGCAGCACGCCTCGTGCTGCTCCTCCAACGCCAAGCAGCATCCATCTCTGGAGGCTACCACGAGCAGCAGCTCGAAAAGCAAACCTGGTGTCCTGTTTGCAAGACAGAACAGCTACACACAGAAAGCACACGTACAGTCGTGCGTTTTAACAGCTCCTGTCTGGATGGAAATGAGTCAAAATCTACAGGGTGATTTTGTCCAGGGGCTGTTTCTGTGATGGAAACGCAACCACATCATAATCCCAGCGAAATCACCACTCTGAGACAGAACTGTCTCAAAGGCAACGTTGGATCTTTGAAGATTCTAATCATTGACTTCAGCTGTTCATCACTTTCACATCCCACAGAGTTGTAAGGAATAGAAAGCAGTACTGCAGCTTCTCTTGTCAGCTAAGCCCCCCTCCTATTCTGCATTTTAATGAAGAACTTAATCTAAAATAATTATTTGCAGATTGTTCACTCAACTCCAACTGTTAATTTAAAAGAAGCAAGCACATAAAACCCCCCAGGAGTCCTAAAACACAATCTCAATATGCACAGAGTTATTATTTTTAGACACCTATAAAAATTGGTCCACGATAATATGACAAAAAAGCTTATTGCCATTCCACATTTCTGTTCATATCCATCACCTAACTTTGAAGATTCAGGTTCCCCTATCCTTGATGTGAAAACTGAAAATGCTTTATATGTGGGGTTTGCTCTGAAGCTGAGGGCATGGATGTGAGAACAGCACATGAACTTTCAAAACTGTACATAACAGTAAATCACCAATTTTTTCTCAGATACCAAAAGAATAATAGACAGTGTTAACAATGATACTTTCCTCATTTTTAGAGAAGTGAGCTCTTGTGCTTCAGAAGCAAAGTTACTGGAAACAGAAAGAAAGGTTATCTGGATTTCTACCAAAATACTATCCACGTAGTCTGAAAAGCGATTACATGTTTTAAATCACTACCTTGGTTTTTAATATAGCTCCAGCTCTGTTTGGAAAGATTTTTTTCCTGGCTCCCCTTTTCCATCTACAGCTTTTTTTGCCTCCTCATGAATTTTGTGTGTTTGTGGGGGGAGATGCAGGGGGAAAACAAAGAGTCTCTCCAAGGATGAAGGCTCCATAACCTCTCCACGTAACCCATTCCAGTGCTTGGTCACCCTCAGATTAAACAAGTTCCTTCCTATTTTTAAACAGGAATTCCTGTATTTTAGCTTGTACCCGCTGGCTCTCGTCCAGTGGCACCCCTGAAAAGAGTCTGGCTCCATCTCCTTCACTCTCACATCAGGTATTTATACACATTCATGGTATTTATACACATTCATAAGATCCCCTCAAGCCTTCTCTTTTCAGGGCCAGACAGTCGCAGCTCTCTCAGCCTCTCCTCGCAGGACAGACGCTCCAGCCCCTTCATCACTTTTGTGCTCCTGTTTTGGACTCACTCCAGTATTTCTGTGCCCCTCTTGCTCCGCAGAGCACAGACCTGTACCCAGCACTGCAGATGTGCCTCAGTGGTGCTGAGCTGAATCAAAGGGTCACCTCCCTCAGCCTGCTGGCAATGCCCAGTGCAGACCAGGATGACGCCGCTGGCTTTCTGGGCCACGAGGACACTCTGCCACCTCACATTCAGCTTGGTGGCCACCAGGACCCCCAAGGGCCACGCTGTTCCCCTGCCAGTCAGTCCCTTGCCCGTCCTGGTGGCTGCAGTTATTTCTCCTGAGGCGTGGGAGGACTTTACCCCCTTGTTGTTGAACTTGGTCAGATTGCTGCTGGCCTCCTTCTCCGGCCTCTCTGCACCACCTGCTGTAGCAGCCACTCCCCCTGGTTCTGTATCATCTGCAAATTTCCTAAGGGAGCAGTCTGTCCATCACCCAGGTTATTAACAAAGGTACGTTTCTCATCCTAAATGTTGAGGTTTTCTACTTTTTTGCAGTTCAGTAATTGGTGCCTCTATCTCTCCTCTATGAGCTTGTCTCTTCACCGTAACAAGTAGCTTTTCTAGTCCTGCATAAAGACCAGCAACTTAATAATTATGAACTCCAGACTGAAGACCTCATAATCTGCAGCCTTCCTCTATGGACTGTAAGAATTCATACTGCTCTTGTAACATTCAAGGTTATTCAGGAATTGAAAATGGAGCAATGCAGAGCCATTACACAATGAACCTTTGATCTCTAAAATCCAACCCGACATAAGATTTTCTTTTTTATGACTTGACTTTAAGATTTACTCCAGCTCTAGCTTATTCAAAAATCTCAGGAGGCTGCTCCAATAACTCATTTAGAAATTTTGAACACTGATCCATCAGACATAGAATAAAATTATAGCTTACTACTGAAGTCAAGAAAAAGAACATCTGCTGTTGAGAGCAGAGCTAATCAGCTGTGAGCTTTTCCACTGGGAAACTCATAAAATGAGTTACTAGAGAATTCAGCATGTGTTCTTGTAAGGAAGGAACAATAGGAAATACTTTCACTTATTTATTCCTTAAAACTATCCCAGAGAGCAGCAGTTACAGCATACATATCTTCCCCAGTATGGACACAGGGGAAAAAAAAAGCCAAAACAAACTAGTATTAATAAAAATGCTTTTAAAATGAAGTTTCCATTATAGAGTGAAATCAGCCAGTTCATTTTGTCCTCATTAACGAAGACATCTTCCAACAACAAAGGCACTGTGGAAACTCTGTAAGGAAGGTTAGGGCAGCCCAGATCCCCCAGTGATGCTACTATTAACATACCAGTGGAAGCACACTGGCTGAAGACTAGGAATAAACCCTGCTCAGTAAGAAGTTAAGTACATTAATCACATTCATTCCATAATTGGGTTCATCTCTGGATAGAGTGAGCTAAAATTTTGCAATGATTGTGTTAAAAAATGTGCTTGGAAAGGTGCTGAATACCTGGAACGCACATATGCAGTAAGTGAAATTTAAGTGTTACTGGAAATTAAAAACACCTTGTGGCACGACTCTCTGCTTTTGATAGTTGTCAGGAGCAAAAATGTAGTCTTCTATCATCAGAAAAGCCCCAGTGCTACACAGTTTTAATGTGGGGAGGTTTTTTTTTTTCATTACAAAGGATCTGACTGTATCAGGCATTATTATGTTGGCCCTCGCTCCCTTCCTAAGACCCTGCTTTCAGCTGCTTAATACTTATTCAAAACTGTGAACTTTTGCACTGACATCTCCCCTTGCAACAGCTAGCCTGTACTTGGAAAATTTTATCCAGCAGAGCCATTTCCAGGAGACTAAGGAACAGTGTTTTGCTCATTTGTAACTACTCACCTCTTTTGAGGTGCACCACTCTGGTCTCAGAACATTTCCAGTGTAGCTTTTCTTTCAGAGACTGGCATATGGATGTCCGTATTTTGGCAATTCAGGGAATTTGCAATCTGAAAACCTGCAGGGAATTCTAGCTTGTGCTCCAGCAGAGGACTTGAGTTTCAGGGGATTAAACTCTCTGAAAGTCTGTAAGTTTATGGGTCTTAAAGGTAGCCAGCAACTTTAACCATCACATGCCAATAAATCTCAAATCCCCTTAAATCCAACACACAAATTTTTCCTAAGTTTGCAACTAGAAAACAAAAACCCAAAAACCCAAAGCAAACAAACAAAACCCCCCACAAACCCAAACTAACCCCCCCCGCAAAAAAATCCCCCCAAAAAGCACATAAGCAAAATCTCTTAACCTGAAGATCTTAAGACTCTAAGTTTATAAAGAAGCAATTGAGAAATACAAGCCATAGTCAGAAAATCACACCACACAAAAACCAGGGTTCTGAAAACAAACAAATAAGTTAACAAAATTATGAAAACTGCTGAAAATTAAATTATGATAACTGCCAGAGAGAGAGAACTTTAGGGAGATTAAGGGGTGTTTCAGGAGTCGGATCACCACAGATGGAAAAAAATCTCCTTCCTCTGCTCAGAATGATGATAGTTCACAATCCCATCTTCTCAATGCAATTGCCATAGGAAATTTATATCTGTACCACGCCAGTGGACGTGCACTCCCCAGTCTAAGGCAAAACTTGGCAAAAAAAGGAAAAAAAAAACCACTATTTATCATCTTCTGCTGCTATCTCTGTTTTTCAAAATACTGAGACAAATGTTCTTTGCATTGTTTGTTCTTATACTCTTAGCATGTTTCTTCTTCAAGGAGTCATTTCACCAGGATACGATTTCCCACTACTGTTTGCACTCCAGTGCTGATCCCTCTTCTAAACTGCACTGATCTGCAGCGTGGCTATGATCCTGCAAATTATAACCTTCCTGAACTTCAAACTGCTCATTGAATAAAGTAAAATACAATTTGAGTATTGTCAGCAAGCTTCTCTGTCACACAACTGGACTGCCTGACTAGCACCAGGACTTGCACTACAAAGCTGGGAGGAATAATGGTGGAGAAGGGTTTGGAAGAAGAATGGCAACATTTCTGAAAATCTGTTTTGAGCTCCTGCTTAGTTATGAAGAATAGTGACATGACAGAGTGAAAGTCATTACTGAGCTTCCAATCCACTCCTGTCCCCCTGCCAGTCGTTTTGAGATAGAGAATTAGAGAGCAAAGAGGTTTCACAGGGTGGCTGACACCATTTAAAGGGTTTGTCTCCATCCTACAAGCGATGGATGTGGAAGGTTGCAGGAGGTTTGCCCACATCATCTGTGTCACCACTGCCAGCATGACAGATCCTGTCCTCCCTCCCAGCAGCAGGGTAGGAAGCCTGCAGGACAAAAACGAAATGGTCCCACAGTCCCAGACAGTGCCTGTGGCTCAACTCCTCATTTTGTGAGAAGCAAGGTCAAATCTGAGGCAGATTATTTATTTGAGATAACTTTCTGCTCTGCATCACTAATTTGCTCCATTAGAAAGCAAGGAAGAATTTCACAGACCATTTCTTAATCCCAGACTCAGCTTTCTGCATTTTTCCTGCTGTGAAAGAGCAACTCTCCTCCCCCAGCCCCAGCTCAATATTCCAACCAACCCAGATATTCCAAACAACCCACAATCCTCCCATGAGGCCCCTTTCTCATAACATCCCAACCCCTGCAAATCTCTGCTCTGCCACTAAAGCTTTGAAAGCTTGTCTTCTGAATGAAAGGATAATGTAAGGTTTTATTAACAATGAATAACTGTGAAAACCCACAAAAACATCCTTAAGAGGAAACTTTTTTTTTTTTTGTAAACTGCTTTCAGGTAAAGTCAAAGGCATTTGTTTGGATGCAAGGATCACTGTCGTGACGTGTCGCAGCAGGACTCTGCTTTATACATGAACACACAGTGGATATGGGGGGCTGCATGATGTACAGTTATATGCAAGGCAGAAAACCCCTTGGTTTATCCTTTCTGGGAAGTTTGTCCCACCTACCACATCAGTGGTAAGGAACAGGATATTGCACCATACATGCAAACTGCCTTAGGCATAGCTGTGCTGCAAATCACTGGCAGGTAAGGGAAGAATCACTTCATGGGCTTTACACTAATCCATCTCAATCTAAACTGGTGACTTAGTGGTCCAGAAAGCATTACCACTGCTTGCTTACACTGCTGGAAGCATGCATTCCTAGCTAAAAAAGTATTACTGCTTTTATTTAACTGCACAGTATATTCCTTTCAACCATCCACAGCTGTGTATATATAAATCCCTATAGCAACTCTTGGTTATGTTCTTCTTACATCGTTGTGGAAATCTAGTTCGTGTTTTTAAATTCACAGTCATCAAAGAAACAATTAAAAGTTTCCATCATGAGATAATGTGGGAAGATTTTTCCTGTCTTAGGACCAGTATCAAAACCAACTTATGCTCAAAGGCTACAGCTTGTAAAGTTTACAGGGAATTTCAGGTAGAAGGAAATACTCAACAGCATTACAGCAAATATTTAACACCTCTGGCTCATCTGGTTACCACAGCATTTTAAATCCATATCCATTCAGTGAAAGCATTCTCAGTTGCAGTTCTCAGGAACAAAAATTTAGGATGAGTTCAAGAAAAGATCCTCAGGCACATACACCAAATAAAGCCAACAGAGAATTTCCCCCCAAACCTGTACTGAAACTTCAGGGAGGGCTTTCGAGCAATCTGAACAGCTGGATGGACAAGGAAGAAAAGAATTCACAAGTCCTTTCCTTAGTTATATAAAAGTAATTCCCTCTGAAATTATTGAAAAAGCCATTCAAGATTCAAGAACTAAGAAGTATTACAGTCTGTTAAATAGAGATCAATATATGGTATTTAATTTATCATTATTTAGCTTAAATCTACCCATGCAGAACACCCACAGGATAAAGATGTATCTTTCACATATAAAAATGAATGGGTAGATCAGACATTTTTCATCAACCAAACCCAAAAAGATCTAATTCAGGGTTCACATTTAAATCTACTTTCCTCACTCTTTCACACACAATAAAATACAAAACAATGAGCGGAAAATTCCTTTGTCATGCCAGAGCCTGGAAACCATGGAGACCTCTGTGATGTAGTGTCTGAGAGCATAAACAATGCTCAAAAGATCAAAAATAAAATTATATAACAACCTAGATTCAAAACCCCCCCCCCCAAACCAACAACCTTCAACTATATTGTCTGCAGACATCACAACTACTCTTGTTTTTTCTCTACCCTTACTTCTCAGGCGGCTCACCCTTGCCTAAACAGTTCTGGGTGTCATTTGATTTCATTCAGAGTATGCAAGATGAGGAATAAAAATCACTTAATGACTTAAAAAATCAGAAAGCATGCTCAAATAGAGTATCAGATTTCACTGTGGTCTTATAGCTCCCACCTTCTTAAAAGTCAGACCTGTCACATTGTTTTACACTAGAAACAAGAAGCCGAAAATACCACTTCTAGAGTCTGATTTTATTTCCTTCCTCTGGCTTTTTGTTTGGTTTTTTATTTTTGGTGGCAACACAGTAAGCCCATTTGGAGATGTTTTGTTATTTGTTAACACAAAGATCTTTTATCTGCTCTGAGTAGAGAAGTGATCTACAATGCTGCTACTTACCTGTCAAAATATAAAGTAATTCTGTCAAGGTCAGCCTAGAACACGGTAAGCCACTGCACCCCTTAAAGGACTAAAGAATGAACTTGCACCAAAAGGCAGAGGTATTATTTCTGTACAGTAAGTTGTGAACAGGATCAGCCTAAAACACTCAGGAAGTTGCCTCTTTGGAGTTACCATCTTGCACAGTACCTGCGTTTTCCTTCAGTCACTCCTTACAGACTCACACTATGCTCAAGTTAACTGTATTTACACGCTTCACTTACTGAGTCTCACTCTCTCAAAGTGGTAGATGGGTCAGGGAAATTTGCTTTCCTCTTTTAAAACCCTCCAGAGGGCTCGAGGGGCTGATGGTGGAACTGAAACATGGCTCAGTGCAGTCAAGCACACCTCACACCTAGGTGGGGAGTACTTATTTTTCCCACATACTGTGTTACAATATGATGTATTATGCAATGCAACTTTAGGGTTAGAGTGATTCAAAGGAAATGCTGGAAAAGTAAGGCTGAAAAACAGCTTTCCTTTGAAATAACGTTAGTGTCTCTACATCTTCTTAACAGAAACAAATGATTCACTTCCTAACAGAGCATTTATTTATCGTTTGTTTTCTAGGAGATTTAAGAATGCTGGACTGATCTGGATCAATTCAATTCCTTTCAGTACAATAAAACTGTAATAATCAACAATGCCTTATTATTTTATTGTGAACAATAAGGTATTGTAAATGCACGGGGTTTTTTTTGACAAGTAATATGTCTGAGATCTCCACAAGTTCCAAGTGGTTTGATTTATCTTTGAAATCTACAACTCTATAAAATACAGTACGTAATCTCCCCTGCCCTTCTACCTCTTAATAAAAACACTCAGGAGGATCCTTCTCAATAACCGCGAAGCATTTCTGTTGTCCATCCCTCTTTCTGTCAAATAATTGCTTCTTTCCCACTGATAAAGACTACACTTCATAGTCAACTGTTTTATAAATGGAAAACTGAGATAGAATTATGATTGAGAAGAGAGTGGAGCTGTTAGCTCACCAATATTATTTCTGTAATTATTTTTTTTTACTACCTTTACATCCTAAGAAAGATATTGAAAAAAAGATTAAAAAAAAAAAAATCAGAGAATCTTGGAGTGCCTGGAGCCAGAAGTAGGAAATATATTAATCCTGCTGCCATTCATCACATCTTAGTCCTAGTTCTGGTGACAATATTTGCTTTTCCCTGCAGATGTTTACATATGTTCTGTTTACATCTGCTTTACTCTCCTCTTGGTTAACACACTTGGAATAACGCATCAACCAAGACAACTGTGAAAATGCTGAGGTTCTGCCAATGCCTCAGTGATTTCATAAACATATATGTACATATATGTAAGATATGAAATTACAAAGAAGTCATGCACCGAGGAACCCATCAACAGTAGACTACAATTTTCATTAGCCACTCAGTTTAAAATACTCCTAAACCCTTTGGAAAAGTGTCCTTTTTTAGACAGGCAGACTCTGTTGGTCAAATACATCTGCATTAGTGGGCTGCCATGGCATCTCCACGTTCACAAGCACATGCTCTTGCAACATCAGCTTTACCAACGTTTTGCAGCATTCATCTTGGAAACGACAAATAACCATCAGCTGGTCCTCCCTGTATGCAGGGAAGCCCTACAGCCCCGTTAAATGGCTGTAAGTCTCCTTACAGTGGCACTGAGGGCAGACCAAGACACAAGAGATTCCCAGAGCACAGTACCTGGTCAGCAGCGGGAATCGACTCCCACCTACGCTTCAGCAAGTACAGAGATTTCCGGCTCATGGTTCTGAATCTGCTCTAGAGGCTTTTCCAGACTTGAGAAAAAGGCTTCTGTCCCAAACCAGCGGCAAGAACCTTATTTCTGACTCCGGTTCTCCATCGTAGGCGGCAGAGCTCCCCGATGCACACCAGCTTTTGTGAGCGGCAAGGTCGAGAGCGGCTACAGCCCGGCTTCTCCTGTTTCTCTACAGCATCCGTGTCCTTGCAGTGCCACAACAAAAGGCTGAGGCAGAGAACAGCCCGGCTCCCAGTGACGAGCTACCTTGCAGAAAGAAGCCTGAAGTAGGTAGACAACACCAGACGCACTCAATCTGAAAATAGCTGTTGCTTAGGAACTGGAGGGGTAAAACGCAGCACCTCGGATATATAATTGAGAGCTTTTATCGTTAAAGAGAATTAAAAAGGCTGGACCTGTGTTCCTCTCTCTCCATCATCGTTCTTTTACAATGCTGGAGGAACGATTGCTCGATTCCACTGACTCTGGGGCTACGCCTACATCTCCAGCAAGCCAAACAAGTCTTGATGACAGAGCAACAAATTACTCCCACACATCCACAAGCCCTCGTAAAAACGTGTGCACAGAGTGTGCCGTGGGTCCCACCTGCAAGATCTTGGAAGTATCAAGTACTGTGTTCTAGTAGAATGATTAAAATACAGTTTGCATGTTTTCTCTGCAGAGCAATAATATTCCAAGGATGCATTCTGCTAGTCACACTTTCTTGCGGCACATGCCAACATTAAAAATGGATATGAATATTTTCCCCCTCACACGATGTGGTTCTACAGACTGCATGTATATATTTGAGAGAGAGAGAGATTTCTTTAGGTGAATTAAATGTGCCTAAACACTTAGGAATTTCTTTAATTTGGATCTCAATTTTGAAGTTTCATGCCTAAATTCTTAATTCTAGCATGTATTAATCTTTAAAATTAAGTATAAAATGCAATGAAATTCACTTTGCACTCCCTGCTTCATTTCAAATCCATACAGTAAACTATCAGCACTAAGCACTTACAGCAGGCAGCGTTGTCTTCAGGGATGAAAAAAGAAAGGGGGAAAAAAAAAAGAAGAATAAGCATGTAGCCAGGAACTCACTGCTCTTTGTAAGGCAACCTATAATTCGGTCTAATTAGAGCAGCCTTAATAGGATAATTCTTCTAGAAAAGGAATCCTACAACATACATACACATATATGTGGGCAGTCTCTTACAAGGGGAGTGCAATGATGGTCATGGTGGAAGTCATGAACAAGTTAAATATTGTAAAGACAGCTTTTTACTTGTGCCATTTCCATCCTATTGAATTGCAGATGCTTATCACGAGACAAACTCCTGCAAACAGAAATTCCCATAGGCCTCGGTGCATTTCATTTGACATCCATCGCTACCTGTGACTACAGCACTTTGCATTTAACTCCTACGTGCAGAAAAGGAACACGTTTTCCAAGGGGGCCATTAAGAAGTATGACATGCACTGTAGTAGCTTCCCCTCGTGTTTCGGCACTTGCCACAGAAAACCTACTAGCTCTTAAAAAAAAAAAAACAACCCTTCACTGAATCAGAGCTTTTTAAATGAGTCTTGGTAGAATAGCTTCATGAGTTCATACGTGCATTTTAGTTTACATTACAGGAAACCAGTGATTCCACTTCCCTTTATTTCTTTCTAGGTTTTAAGGTATTTAAGTATACCTAACACATCACTCAGGTTCATTTTTTCAGCAAGATCTTGTTTTTTACAACGGGTGTGTTTTTAAAAAGACACAAACTGGCAACAATGCAACTGAATCACAAAAGGATAAAAAAAAAAGTCTTTTCTATTACATGCAAAAATCAGAACCTCCTTAATTTCTCCTAACCTTTCAAGGAATCACTTAAATTAGGTTTAATACTATTCCAACTTAGACAATTTTAATAGTCATGTAAAAGAGAGAATCTGAAGCTACAGTGGATTAACTGAGGCATGTTTTCTTCTCTCTCTAATGAAACTTTTCTTCCTTTTCTTCCTTGGTTTTTGTGTCTGAGCACTAGGATAGCACATGGTAACAGAAAGTTTGGGTCATTTTGGGACTCTTCATCAGGAACTGTAGTGAGACAACAAGGGGGAGTGGCTTCAAAGTGCCAGGGAGTAGGTTTAGAATAAATGTTAGGGAGAAATTCTTCCCTGTGAGGGTGGTGAGGCCCTGGCACAGGCTGCCCAGAGAAGCTGTGGATGTCTCATCCCTGGAAGTGTTCAAGGCCAGCTTAGATGGGGCTCTGAGCAACCTGGGATACAGGAAGATGTCCCATCCCATGGTAAGGAGTTGGAACGAGATGACCTTTAAGGTCCCTTGCAACCCAAAGTGTTCTATGATTCTACTGCTCTCTTTTTGTACCTTTAATGCTTTTATGGCGTATCTGGACTGCCATTTGTACAAAGCATCCATGTGACAATCCTTCACCTGAAGTAAAAGCAAGTCCAAAATGCTGGAGCCCTAATAAGGTATTTTCAACACTAGATGGGGAAGACTATTTTACCCAAGCAGGAAAATTCCTGAACATCAGTGTTGTTAGCAACGTCTCGTTTGCAGCAACTGTAATTCTATAGACAACTTTAAAATGCATTGTGATAGCATTAACACTGCTGGCATAATTCCCTTCCAATGATGGGTCAAGAACAAACCAGTGGATACACTGCACCTCCCCACACAGTTCTGACACCTTGGTCAATAATGAAAGAGTTCATGGTGAGAGGATCTTCCAAGTTTTACAAGTTTGTCAGGTTTTTTAAAAAAAAAAAAAACCAAAAACCACCAAACAAAACATACACACGTTATTTTAAATTGGATTCCTTTGATGTCCTCATAGAGACAGCTGAATAAGAAATGCTTTCTCCATACATCTGATCCATCTTTCTGCTACTGAAAAAACCTTTCTGTTGGATGACTCAGTTCTGTCTGGATCAACCGTTTGAATTACAGCTCAAAAAATTGTATTAATGAAAGCTGTCATGGTTTTATGCTTTTTTCCATTGCTCCAAACCCTGCAAATATTAACAAAATTAACGACATTGCCAAACTCAGATGGAAAACTTGCTTGAATGTCTCAAATGTAGCAAAAGCCAAAATCAAACACAAAATACCGAGTAACTGACCTGTGAGCCTCTGGGTCCTCGTTTGTGATCCCATTCAGAATGCCCCATGAGCTGAAAAACAAAGAAAAGCAGAGGTAAGTGATAAATTGCATTTGTTAGTTTTAATTGAAACGTTCATGCTTTTATATCATCGCACATTTTTCTTGGAAATAAACAGGTTTGCTTTCACGATTTATTTCACACAGCTTTTAGCTTCGTAATGAAGCCATATAACCTTGTACCTTTACATTCAGAACCCAAACACATCTGGCATCACAATGTTGCTCATGCCAATAAAATTGCCACTGCCACGGATTCAGCTTTAGCCAAATGTTTAATACTGATCTGGCAAAAGGACAGCTGATACATCAACAAGGAGATTACCAAAACCAGGGGACAGTTGATAAAACAGCAATGTACGTTTCGTATCAGCCGTGATAATTAGCAACCACTTTGAATCTGTTTCAGCATTAAATTATGGGGGTTTCTGTACATCCACTCAGGGATTTCTTCTGGGCATTGTTTGCCCCTACACACACAAGCATTTGCAAATATAATACGTGATTATATAATAATTATATTTTTATATATAATTATTATATATAAATATAATAATAATAATTATATTTGCATATAATGCAAATATAAAAATATGTGAATGAAAGATAGGAGGGTCAATGTGACATGTAATGACTTACAGTCATGAACATTTCTTTGCTCATTTTTCCCAACATTCTTTCCCAAAGGAAATGCCTCCTCCCAGTTCAGAGGTAGGCAAGGAGATTTACAACCCACACTTATTGCAGAACATGCTTTCAAAACACTCATCCCAGGACAAGAGATTATGCAAAATGAGGAAAGCCACATGCATCTCCTATGATGAGATTTTTTTTTTATCTTCTCCGTCAACTGTTCCTACTTATCTTTTCCTTTTCCAAGGGCCCCTTCTTTTTAAGTTATTACTTACAGCTACCTACCTCCATAACTGGAGACAAACCACACATGCAGATAGGAGCCAAAGATCAGAAATGTCACACTATTTTTTTTACCTGATACAGCCTTGTGACTAATTTTATTGCAATCACTTCCTGTTTTCCATATACTGTTGGTGGAAACGCTGGCTGTGCTGGGTTTTCCTATTTGTTCTCCATTACTGAATGAAGCACAGCTTTGATGTTTATGAAAGCTGGCCTCAGTAAATAACTGGTGTGCAAAAACTACCGAGAGATGCACCTACCAAAGGTGCCCTCGTACCTGTCCTTCTTCTGTGGCTCCTGCCTCTCTGGACCAAAAAAAAAAAACTCTTCAGTTTTACTTCTTAGCCCCTGTGCCGTGGGAGGAAGTAACTCCTGATTTCTTAATTTACTTGGCTAAAAGAAAATTAATTTAGCTTGAGTCTGGCCACCTGTGATTCCCAGCATGGTAAAGGGCTATCTTCACCTCCAGGTTCCTATCAGTGGAATTAGCACAAAAAGTGAGCCTCACAGTTAAGAAAGAAGGATTGATGTTACAGGCCTGGCTGTGGCCACTGTGGTTCTCCAGGCCCTACAGACGCTTGGCAGCACGCACCACACCTTCAAACCCAAGCCTCACATCCCTCTGCCAGGTTTTTCATGCTCCTACCATCACTGAATCCATAGCCCACTGAAAAGTGAAAGGTTGCTTTTTTACTGCCACCGAAAATGAGGGGTGCAGTCACAAGTCAGGCTTGGAGTTACAGTTCCCACGTTTAGGGATACTCCCAGTCCAGCCAGTCCCAGGAAACCAGACTGATGTGTGCCAGGGTGGTTACTCGTGATCACCACCACTCCTCACACCTAAATCAAGTCCTCTTAAACATTCATTCACCTCTAGGCACTGTCTGCTCATCCTGATCCCTATTCTTGCCTGGCGCTTCACATCTCCACAGTGAGTTTGCAGCCCCACTGCCAACTCCTGCTCTGCTCCACCACTCCTCCTCCTCCCCAGCTTGTGGGTACCTTTCGCTTCCCCATCTCTAATCCTGCCCCTCCACCACGTGTGGGCAATCCTGGGGTGCTCCACAGACTGGATGTTGCAGCAGCACCCAATGCTGCAGTGAAAAGTGAGTCCAAAGGCCGTAACAGCTCATCCTTGCTCCATTTCCCAGTGTCCAGCTATCAACACCACCGACAGAAGAGAAGCCAAAGCCACCAGGGAAGCAGTCACAAAGTCACTGGAACCAGCCTTGCTTATTCGGTCACCATTTCGTGAGCAAACTCCTCATAGCAAATGACACAGCCTTTGTCCAATTTAATTTCTCTACAAAGGTGCCTTGGGGGAATCAGCCATGTTTGTATTTTTGCTGAGAAATCCGTTGTCCCCCGCATAAAACAACCACTGTTCTCTCTCACTGTGCCAGCATGTTCTGCTGAGTTACACGGGCTGTGGCAGTCACCAGCTAAAACACTGAGGTTGTTTTCAAGGATTATAGTCACATCCGTGAAGCCAACCTTTTCCTCCTGTTTTTGTAAAATCTTACTTGGCTTGAAGATGTATTTCTCCCTCATAACCTAAAAAAATGTGCTCATCTCATGCTAGAACGTTCTTGGCATCTGGTGGTCCCTAGTAACAAAGGAGTGAAGGAATGAAAAACGAAATGAAAAGGATACCACACAAAAAGGCCTCAAGCTTTAAGACAGAAAGAAGAAAACCCCAGAGGTTATAACAGAATATCTGCCAGGCCAGCATTCTGCAGAGGGATGATTGCCTCAGTGTGACACCCTTTAGCTCAACAAGCCACACTCTGCTCAATTACTTCTGAACCTGATTTTCTTTTCATGGACACGCAGTAAGTGCTGGAGCATGATACCCAGAAGAGGAGGAAAGCAAGTATGCCTGAACTATTGGGCTAGGTGGGAATCACGATTTCCACAAGCTGAATAGAAATCAGAAGATGATAAAAACAGAATTAAAAACAAAACCCAAAACCAAACAACTCCCCTCCCCCCCAAAAAAAAAGAAAACCCAAACCAAACAACAAACCAACTACACTCAGAAAAAACAGAGCATGTGCACAAAGCCACTTGAGTGAGTCGACCTTCTGAAATCATGGAAAAAGAAAATAATACACTGTTTAATTGGTGCATGCATGCAAACAGAGATGCTGACATAAAAATGCACTTGGAAGGTGGGGGATTTATGTTTATCACTCACAGATGGGTTTGCTCCAGACCCCACCACCTCTTCTGAAAGTCCTCTGGAATCAATTTGCTCCAGAATGATGATAAACAGCCTCAGAGCATCAAATTTATTATTCTTACTGACCAGGCAACTAAGGCTAAGTATATCAGCAGCAGAAAAGGAGACATAAAACCAAAATCAGACTCCCACACAGCTCATATGCATGCAGCCTCTCTTAAAAGAAAAGGAGCTACTTTACATTTCATCTGAAACTGTCCTGGAAAGCCATCTCTGACAGTTTTAATACTTACAGATGAAAGCAGCTTTTAACAGCAAGAACGACTCTTGCATGTTCAGGAATGCACAAAAACATGGGCTTTGCTAAAACCAACCGGCTCATTCTACCCTAATAAATGACTTACAGGTCCCCAGGGAAAACACTCCCCCATTCCAAACGAGGGTGGGGACTGTCAGTGGAAGAGGAGGCAGGAATGGAAAAGACCCCAGTACCAAAATTCCAGTCCCAGACAGAAAGAGAGACGTGAAAGGGGTCATCTCCTTTTGAAGATGTAGGGTGGTGGCCAATGCTCTAAATTTCAGGTTTTTGCTATGAAGTTTCTAGGCTTGTGGTTTTAAAACTTATGTTCACTAATGCAACAATACCTTCAAAGGAGTAAGGAATGGTATAAAGGACTGTCTACATTAGATATCTGAGATACCCATGTTAAAGCAGAACAAAGCTGTTTAAAAATTAGCATTTTCAGCCCTCGCCTCTCTAAATGCAGTTCTTCTCCTATACAGTTATTTAATTAAAGCCCCAGCAAATGATTACATAAGGATTTCAACTTTCATTGAAATTCATACACCATAATTCTTAGCCTCCTTAGTATTAGAGAACTACAGGAAAATGTGACCCACACAAATTGTAGAACATCTAAATAAACAAAAAGACAGAAAGTAAAGAATGACAATTTAAACATTTTCAGCTGTCTGTAAGTCCTGTTTTTGCCTTATATAATATTTTCTGGCCCGGGGTTTTAATTTTGGCACCCTTGAAACAGCAATACTGGTAACTATGCAATGGCTGGAAAGAAAAAAACGAGATAAAAAAAAACCTCAAACGAAACCAACCAAAAAAACCTCCCAACCCCAAAAATCAGTCAGAGAAATAGAAAAGGCATAATACTGGGCACGAGTCAGGAACAAACCCCAATATTTAAAATACAAGCAGTCTCACGTCTATTCTTTGAAAGGGGAGAGAGAGCCCTCAGCAGCAGAATGCAACAGCATTTTGAAACCACATGGACTTATTAAAGCAAATATGACACTCAGCACAGCTCCATTAGAGAGAATGAGCAGATCTTTTCCTTCTAAGTACTTCAGAGAACCAATGAAATAGTTATATTTAGTGTTTAATGAAACACTTTACATCAATTCAAAGCCTATTCTAATTCTGTTCAGATTATAGTCTATTACTCTGGATTTTTATTTCGACACATATTTGCGCATACACAACACTTTTACTGTTCTAAAAACAATTGGATGGTGATGACGAAAGTGAGCGAAATTAGCCAGTAGTCAGCAAAGACAATAAATGGGATTCAAAAAGACTGCAACGGGATCACACAGTCCAAATGCACATGAGGACCTTGCCCCAGCTCACTGGCTCCTTCCCTTGGATTTTAAAGATTCAGACTGCGGCTGGATATCTCATTTCCATCGTAGTGAACATAAAAGAGTCCTGCTCTCTCTAGTGAAAGGTGAACACGAGGCAAAACACAGGAATGTGGCAGAAATTGCTCCTCTGCCCCATCTGTAACTGGGAGCCAAACACTTGCATCCAACATTCCCTTGCTGAACTGGCTGTGATACACGAATAGGGCAGCCCGAGCTCTCCCAAACAGCTGAGAACCTGCAGAAATGCCTTTTCTGCCACTCCTGCAAGGATTTAGAGCATTTAGTAGTGGCAAAAGTGAATTACCAACGAGATTATGAGAAGTTTTGGCTGGGTGGTAGCCAGCAGCTTTAAGAGTTGTTTATGTTTGGGAATCAGCATCCAGAAGAGCAAGACAGGAGGATCCAATCAGGCTGGCACCTGGTTTCAACCTTCACCAAAACAGCAGAGCTTCTATTTAAACACGAGCATAACATCTTCCCTCTTTGGAAGAGATTTAGTTGAATGGGCATGTTGAGGATGTGAAACAGTGTCTCACTGTCGAGTTCCTTGACACTGCCTCCTCACAGCTTGTGCTGAATGGGGCACAGTATGATCCATATTCTCTGCCTGAATGGGTATTAGCCATGCTCCAGTCAGGATCGTATTTCCACTGGTAATAAGAAACTGTTTGTTACCAGCATGTAGGCACAAAATGTTCCCCGATAAGATCCTTTTTCAGTCACCAAAAAAAAAAAAAAAAAAA
>WEKY01008917.1:144795-166720 GCA_013390045.1 Picathartes gymnocephalus | reverse complement strand
TTTTTTTTTTTTCAGGAAGAGAAATCACAGATAATTGCAGTTTACCCACTTTATTAGTATAAAGACCCATATTCCACAAGCATGCTGCCAGGAGATAAGCAGCTGCATTCTGAACATTGGGTGCCTGTGTGCCTTGGGCTCTCTCAATGGGTCCCTTTATTAGGACAAAGACTCCTTGAAGGAGAAGCAGGGCCACCAACAACTTTGGTTCAGGCAAGGGCAACAGAGACTGAGAAACAGATGCTTTATGAGCTTGGGAGAGCTACAGAAGAAGAAAAAAATAACTTCCCTTCTCATACCCAAATATAGAACGTAAATAAAACAATGTATATATCCTAAATAGTTTTCCTAACCTTACACTTCCCACACATCCTCCTCCCTGCTCCCCCCCAGCACACCCAGTGTGGTCCCAGAACCGGCATTTTCATTTGTTTCCAGGGAAGGAGTTCATGGTAAAACACCTGCAGTGCTTTCAGAGGAAGTCAGGAAGTTCCAGGTGGATCAAGGAGCTGCTTATGTGCTCAGTTCTCACCAGGGAGCCACACAAAGGTGAGTCTTCCCAGTGGCAGTGTGGAGTGTGACATCGAGGAGGAGATGATCAAAGAGGGGAAAAAGGGTTCCCAGTTGCTTGCAATGCCACATTTTGTTGGCCCTATGACTAAAAAAGTAGCATCCAGCCTCCATATGCATAATGCTTCCAATGTTTTTCACAATATTAAATACACAGGATGGAGGAAAAAAGTGTATGGAAACACAGCTGATAAGCTCAAAACATTTGGAATCTCTAAAGACAACAGCACTAAATGCTCTTACTGTAACTTACAGAAGACACAGCTGGTTATTTTCTGCCGCTGTAAAAAATTACAGCATTTCAACTTTGCTTAGAAATTTAACTTCCTGGAATCTGAATCATAGAAAAATACAACAAAACTTCAAAACTATTAAAAAAAAAAAAAAAAAGGAAAAAGGAAAAAAAAAAAAATTCCTGTAAGAGAGAAAGAAGGCTTTTAACTACCAGGACTGCAAAGAGGAGGAAAAAAAAATAAATACAAGGACTGAAAACTGAGTATTCATGGCTGATCTGTGATCTGCTGGCCCTGCACTGGTGGGAAACCTGCCGAAGGGTAAACCTCAGCTCTGCCTGGTATCACAAGCCAAAAGAGTAGATATGGTAAAACATAATAAACAAGCTGCATCCTTCCACTCAGGAGGATGGGCAGGACAGAACAAAATGCCAGAACGAAAGCAAGCCAATGCTAAAAATAACTTTATCTCTCCTTCTTTATCTCGAGGGCCAAGCTATCTCAGTTCTACTCGAGAAGAGTAGGCAATGCCAGCATCAGGAAGGTCAGAAAGCACGTGAAAATTTACCCAGTGGCTTATCCACTGCCCAAATATCTGCTACTGCCACAGCATAGAACAGCACAATTCCTACTCTTTTGCAGCACAAATATATGTGAAGTCTTCACTTGAAGAACATGAATTAAAAATGCACTTTGGGTACTACACATTTAATGTCCTCACATCCTAATAAACAAGACTTCTTGGGGTTTATTTTTTCAATGAAATAACCTTCTGGTTATTTGTTTAAAAAAACGGCTTTGTGATTAATATGAAGTATCTTGTAGAGGTACAGACTAATTCCTTGTCTCCAGAATCCAAAGAGCACCTGCATATATGCTAATAACACGACCAGTTGACTTGACCAGAAGAATTAAACCTGGGTTTCTTCAAAATTCAAATGCTTCACAGATTGAATTAGCTAAAGATTTTGGTTTTGGTACAAGTACTTGAAGGGAGAAAGAGGGTATTTATGAGACATCAGAACATCCTTTTTCAATATTTCAATGTCTAGGACAAAAGCATTTCAGTTTTGCTTTACTAGAGAGTGTTGAAATTAAAATCTGAAAGGAAAAAAGCCCCAAAATGCAGGGGAAAAAAAAACCCCACAATTTTTCCAAGCTGTAAAGGGTTTACTGACTCAAATGAGCTTTTCTGCTGTTGTCAAACTTCACACCCAGAGTTTCTCCAGACATTCAGCCTGCGTTTCCTGAAATGCTTCCAGAGCCCTCCTCGCAAATCTGGTCACTGGGCTGTAAATCTGGTTGTCGGGTAGCTCTTGGTTTACAAAGAGTGGCCAAATTTTCAGAGCTTAACAGGCTGCTCAGTATTTCTAAGGTCAGGATGCAGAAGCTGCACACGTGGGAGAAGGGCAGGGAGGAGCAGTCAGGAGAGGTTCACGAGCAGGAGCTGACAGCAGCTCGCAGGCAGCCCCGATACCCAACTGGGGATGGTCCTGCGAGTGCTCTGCTCCAGGAGAACTCTCAGCACTGCAGGCTGGTGTCCTTGCTCTCGCTGCTTCCAGGTGTGGGTCACTCTGGAGCAGTGCAGACAGCCTGGTGAGCTGGTGCACAGCAGCCAGGCCAGCTCCACTGCCCCTGCCCAGCCAAACATGTCCCTGGGCGCAGAACAGCAAAGAAACACTTCCAAAGGGCCAAGCTGGAAGGAGCTGGGGGATCTCACAGGATGGAGAGATCAGAGAGCAGAGGCAGAAGGAGGTCACAGCCTGAACTGCAGCCCAGGGAGCACAGCAAGATACAGCTAGGCCAACGATTTGCTGTAATCCTGTTATTGAACAGGCAGAGGGAGAAGAAGGAATATCCTCCAAGTTCATACAACCACCAGGTAACCAAACAAGGAACCCAAACCAGAAATGTGCCAAGAACGTGGCAAGCAGGTGGCTGGTTTTGTTTTGCTGTGTGTGGAGGAATCCTTTGTCCAGGATTCCATACCAGGGAGGAATTTCACGTTTGCTGGACAGGACATAAACTCACCCTTTTGTCCAGTTGATAAACCTAACTGCTCAGTGAGAAGACAAGCCTTCCCTTGTAAAAAAGTGTTCCTTTTATTTGGTTTTTTGGGTTTTTTTAAAGGCCACGCTTTTACAAAGGGATGCAAAATCCATCCCTAAATCTAGCAAACAAGCAAAAGACAATGATGGATTGGTCAATTTAGCTGCTCCAATCTTCTTTACCAATCTCCTCTAATTGTTCCCAAATCCCTGTGGGAACAACAGGAAGCAGTAACTTCACTTAGAGAAAAGGCCCATGGGATTAGCTGTACCAGGGTGGAGTTAATTCATGATTTTTGTCAGGTTCTGGACAAAACCAGAAGAAGGACCCCAAGATATGGAGGAGGTATGAGACAAGGTTAATTTGTATCTTGAGTAGTCAAGAAAAAAGTGAAAAAGAAGAACCCAGACTTCTTTTTAGCTCTTGCTGTTTATTAATTTCGTTAGCATCTCTCCTATGCTATAACCATTTATTTTCAGTTTTTACCTCACAAGATGCATTACCCAATGAACTCCTGACTGCTGAAGAGTGGGTAACTACTGCTGGGGAAGTTTTTTTGCCCTAAGAGGACACAGTCACTGCAGCTCCAACACCTCAACTTTCAGCACCCAAAGAATTGCTTTGTCACACTGAATGCAGCTGAAAAAAAAAAGCCAGAAAAATAACTCGCTGCATTTGAAAACATTAATTTCCCAGTGTGAGGGAAATTCTCATACTTGGCATAACACATGGGGGCCAGGTGGTATTGAATCAGTTCAAGGTAGAACTTTCCTCCAGCCAAAACTCAGTCTGACTGAAAATTCTCTGGGGCAGAAGAAAGTGCAGTTCTGTCCTGGTTCTATGCTGCTTCTGGAACAATGGGGCCAGATACCCAAGGGGAAATCCTAAGGGCTACTGTTCTCTAAGTAACAAAACCCTAAACCAGCAGTTACACTTCAACAAAAACCTCTCTGGCTACCACTGTAAATACGGGTTTAACTAATCAATCAGCCTGGAAGACTACGAGAAGGTCAAGGATGATGTCCTGGTTTAGGACAGATGATTATTTAAAGTACCAGTTATCACGTAACTGATAGAAGAACAGCACGACTGTGCAGCTCTTAAACCAGAGACCAGATGCCTAGACCTAAGGAAAGCTTATTATTGAGATTGTGAGGCTGAGAGTGAAAGAGGTTTTAAAAACACACTCAAATAGCAACCCTCCTTGAAAACAACCATGCTTATACTATCCTGTAATACTAAACTAACACAGTAGAAAAGCGAGCAAGCAAACAAGATTGAATATCTACATGAGGAAAAAAACAACCAACCAACCAACCAAGTGGGCAATATTGAATCTATTTTGAGAATGTTCTTAAAAATAAAACTTTCTTTTCATAACAGGAACAATTGGTCCTGACAAACTTACTTCACTTTATACATGAAGCAAATTTGAGCTCAGGCAGTTACAACAGCGTAACTCCTGTCAAAGAACTCTAAGGAAAAACTTACATCGATATCAAGTTTCTGCTTTTCAGACTCCTCAACCTAAGGGCTGATTAGGTTTAGAAAAAAATTTAAACAACAATATGATGAAAAAAAAAGGCCATGGCCCTGGCATATGGTATTATAAACACAGGAAAGCGCCAGTATAAACCTTTATCGGGAGACTGGGTTCTTTGTCAAGCCGTGCCTTTCTTCCAAAACATCCTTGCTGCCATATGCCTGCATCTCGCCAGCTGCAGGCCTAATAAGAGGCTTCTTATTCATGCTGTATAATGTTTTACAGGTTTGCCACGGGGGTCACTCGCTGGGAGTCATTTACGTCACAACCCCAGCAGCCTCGGAGCTGAGGGGAGCCAAGAAATGCAGGCTGGCGGAGGGGAGAGGAGGGGGGCGAGGGGAAACATCAGACTTGGAGCTCTGTGATTTCATCTCCTCGCTGAAAGCTTGGCTTTCCAACTCGCTCTTCTGCTCCGAGGGGCTCTGGGACCTTCCTGCTGTTTTTTACACTCAGGGGAACGGGGGAAATTAAATACACATACTTAGATGAAGGCTGCTGAAAGACTTGATTGCCTCTGCTCTTGTTCCGTGCCTCGTTATTTGCGATAACTCCGCAGTTCTAACAGGCCAGCCATCAGTTTTTGTAACCTGCTTGGAATATTTAGTGCATTTATGAAATGCAAATTGAAGGACATGCCACACATGCAATGCTGCCTTCATCCAAGCCAAAATGGTGCTGGCTGCCCGATGAGGTCAGTTTTTGAAAGAAAAACTGCTACCCCACCCTCACAGTTTATCACCCTAACCTGGCTCTCTACAGTGGTTTTTGTTTGGTTTTTTAATCAGTACCCACCAATTGTAGGAAAATGGCTTTTCAAATCTGTGTGCTATTATAAAGAAAAGATACACTCTGACTACAGTCCCATCTAAAGAAGCAAAGGACCAAACCTGGAGGTGTGACTGGAGTGACCAGAGCGTCTCTTCCAACAGTCTGCAATCCTGGAGGCAGAGAAATATTTGCCTTTCCTCCTCACTCCCTTTCACATAAACAGAGAATGACAGAGATGGGTGGAAATATGAGGGCAAGGTAAAAATTTGCCCTTTTTGCTACTGGAATAATTTGCTCATTTAATGGTCAGGGATCTGAGTGTTGAACAATTCAGTCTTGCACACCAAATTCAGACCCATGCCAACAAATTCATGCAAAGCTGCCATGTAATTGCCCAATAAGTGATGAACAACAAAGGCCAGAGCTTTTAATTGTTCATTTCCAGTCAAGTCAATATTTCAAGGGGTTTTTTTTAAGGGCAGGTATTCTGTAAGTGTCAAACAGAACAGGGAGGGGACACTTTTGAAACATTTTCAATTCTTGCTCCACTTTGGGGAACTTGGGACTTTTGTTTTCTTTTCTGTCTGTCTCAAGGGATAGGAAGCTTTTTACTTCAGTGTTACCCCCTCCTTTTAAAGGTTCCAAACACTGCACAAGTGTGAAGACCACAGGAAGACAAGCCTTGCCCAGTCAGATGCTCACCTTTTTCTTTTTCTTTTTTAAATGCTAGCAGGTCATTGACGAGGCAGGACATTTTATTTAGTTAGGAAACAGCTGCAATGGAAAGTGACTTGGAAAATAGGAGGCAGGTATTTCCATGGAAAGTTTAATAGCTACAAGAGTTATTTTGCTAAAATTTTCAAAGTTTAAATGTCTTAGTCTTAGCTTTGGTGGTTTTTTTTTTTTTTAAGAGAAAAGACATCAAATATCTATGTTCCTTTCTCTTACCTGATTCCTGTAAAGTCATGATTTGAAAATATGCATCAAAATATAGTCTGCTTTAAGAGCTCCTTGTCTTGGATTCACACAGCCAGAGGAGAACTGCACTTTGCACTTTTGAAATACCAGCCTTCCAGACTGAGCCCATCGTACCAAACAACACCTAGGAAATCATCAAGGGCAGAAGAAGAAAGTGAAAACAATAACCAAAGCAGTGAGCGTCCTGACGCTTTTAACTATTTCAAATTGTTCAAAATGATGCCCATCTAAAAGATGCAGCACTAGCACTTGCAGGCTGTAAATGCATCCTCTGCAGAAGTGCAGCAAACCTCTGTGCATCCCACCCATCGCCAGCTTCTGAACGAAGGGAGAGATGGAGGAGCACTCTGGGCAAACCCAGAGATTTATGAATTCAAGAAAGCCTCTCAGTGGAGAAATACAAATCTTTCAGGTCAGCAATCCCTAATCAAGGCTGCAAATAGCACTTCAGAGCTATGACGCACTTTATAGCACGTTAAAATTAGTGTTATGAGTGCTGAAACTACAGTAGCTCTGCTGGGAGTCCTGTTAATGAGTGTACAGGAAGTGTAGTACCGAGGTCCTGTGGCAAAGACAAGCACACGCACTCCTGTCAACCAACCTATAAACATTCCGAGCACTAAATCCAAAGTCACGGTCCCGGGCTATTTTTTGCCATCCTTCCCATAAGAGAAACTAAAAATAGGCCCATGAGAACCACGCATGGGACTTTGCTCTTCAAATGTTTTAACTCTTGCAACAAAAACTGCCCAGCACTGTTTTTTGAAGAGATTCTTCAAGGGTTTTCCACTGTGTAGATGAAGGATATATTTTATATGTAAGCACACACGTAGGGCAATGATAACCCTAAGAAACTGTGGATACGCACTCTTGCCTATTTATGTGTTATCTCTCAAGTTCATTTATATATTATTTATCAAGATAAAAATGAAGACATGAAGAAAATGTGGGCATGACCTCATACAGGCCTGAAGTTCTGCTCCAAAGCGCAAGAGAGGAAAAACAAAAAGTGAAGCAAAACTCCCCCGTTCTTTTGAAGAATCACTGCTATGTCATCAAGCAAGGTTACACAGCTGGGTGTAAACGAATCCCTCTGACACACTGGGAAAACGAGAGCTTTTAAAAATTAAAATAAAAGACATGCCAGTAGGAAAAACCAAGAACCACCTTGCCTCTGCAGCACCTCCTGTCCCAGCTACGAGGCCTCTTCCACACGGCTGCAAGGCAGCCAAACTGCAGCAGGGTCACGCTTAAACGCTGTGAGCGCCAAACAGGAATACAAGCATGCTACACCAGCAAACCTCCACCTTCCCCCTGCTCCTCCGGAGAAATGCCTCCCTGCTCCAGCACAGATAACCTTCCTGTTGCTCTCGGAAAGGGCACGTGCTGTCTCTGGCTGCAGCCAGCTCAGGGGAGCAGATGGCAGCAGAGGCAGATGGCAGCGCACACGGGTTCCGCGGCGCTCGGAGCACGCAGAGCTGCATCTTCCAGCGAGGAAAACAAATGCTGGGAGACTCCAAACTGAGGCTGAACTGACAGCCTCAAAGCCTCTGCTGTTTATTTTCAGGGGCTGGCACTTCAAAGAGAAGAACTGCTAGGTTTGTGCAGTGATGCCCAGCACTAAAATGGCTGGAAGGGCTCCCTGCACCTTGGCAGGAAACTGCCTGAGCGTTTGCCTCAATGTACCATCACCAACTCCACTTGCATCTCTTTTCATTCAGTAACAGTGGTGCTTTGTGCTTGCAGACTTCTGAACTGCTTCTTACACAGATTTTTAAATACTTTTGAGGAGGAGACTAAACAGCCTTATCTCCTCGGTAAAATAAGGAAACAGAGGGGTAAAAAGTCCCATTGTCTTCTGCTGTGAAAGCTGAGAGTCACTGCCAAGAAAAAAGCCAGAGTGGCTCAGCTCCAGAGTCACGCTACAGCCACCACATGGGACTGCAAAGGGCCATGAGGAGCTGGAGGGGCGGTGGGACAATTCTGGGAAGGAACCTGCAATCACAATGAAAGGGGCATTGGGCAGTTAGGGATTCAGAGGAGGACCTGGCAAAACCAAAATGATAGGACCAGAGAATGGCCTGGGTTGGAAGGAATCTTAAAGACCATCTCGTTCCAACCTCCAGGGACACCTGCCACTAGACCAGCTTGCTCAGAGCCCCATCCATCCTCCAGGGACAGGACACCTGCAGCTTCTCTCAGCACCCTGTGTCCCCACCCTCACAGGACAGAATTTTTCCCTATTATCTAATCTAAACCTACTCTCAGTGGCAGCCATTCCCTCTTTTCCAGGAGCTGGGATCAGTCACTTCACAGCGGAAACCACCGGAGCAAAGCAGACAGGGAGTCACTGTGGCACAGCAGGGTGGAGTGGGGACCTACAGGCTGGGATCTTCAACAAAACATGAACTCCTCAACAGCGGGAACAGGCTGGGCACCATGACCACCAACTAAAGATACAAGCCAGGGAAAACACGTGTAAGACAAGTCAAGAGCAGTCAGAGTTGGGAGGAATGTGCCAAAGCATTCACCCAACAGAGCACTGGCATATTTCAAACCTTGGGCTTGGACACACGGTGCTCCTATGGCCAGAGGCAGCCAGAAAGCTGATCTCCCTGAATCACTGATTCACCTGAAGAATGAACAAAAAAGAAAAATAGGCTGCAAGTAAACAAAGACCCCCACTTCTTAACTCAAGAGTCCAATTTTACTCCACTCTTTCCTCTATTGCACAGCATGGAGCTTAGTGAAGTGGTCATAAGGTATTTCACTGCAGGGTCAAATACTCTGATTTGGCAAACAGAATAGGTGCTGCCTACAAGTGCTTTTGAATGAGCAGCTGCATTTTCTCCAGTATATATAGCACTAAAATTTAACTCCAAGCTATGGAAATTCTTCTGTCTGTTCCTTTATTTTCTGGGAGCTTTTAACATTCGTCACCACAGTATCTGAAAGCTTCACAAATATTTATCTGAATAAAACTTCCTTAAGGAAGAGAGAGCTAAGACAAAGAGTATCAGGTCAAATCTGTCTGCTAATTTGAAAGGTACAGTATGAGAAGTCCAAGGCCTATTTCTGAGAATTTTTCTTATTATATAGTTCTTTCCATATTCAAAAGAGTACCCATTGATCTCTGGAAGAATTCAGTAAATAAGATAAGGAGTCAAGCCCTCATAAAAACTGGAACTCACTTATAAGAATCTGGATTTTAAACAAATTGCCTAGTACTGCACAAAAAGTCATCACTCTAGAGCATCATTCACCTACCCTTCACTCTGAAATTTTTCCTTCTGCAATCTCCTGACTCATCCTCTACACATATTCTGGCATCCTCAAAAATGTGATCTAAGAAAATGCTGCTGCCCTCAGTGGAGAGCAGAGATTTTCATCCAGCACAGGTTTGTTCTGTGCAATGAGTGGATCAAGGAAACTATAGGAAAAGAAATACGCAGAGATGTTTAGGAGATGTGTATTATTTTAAAGGTTTAGGATGTGAGGTGAACATGAAGGGGATAATGGGATGTAGGCTGGTTAAGCTCATGCAGGCTACCATAATTTTAGCCTTCTCCTTATTTCTGAAAGCTCAAGAAATCCTTTTACAGTGTTTTTCCAGTGGAGTTTTATGAGGTATACAGTCAGAAAAATGAGACCTGCTTTCATTTCTGTTTCAAGTTTCATGAATATTCAAACGATGCAGCAAGTGAAATCATCCAGTGTGAACAAGCTCAGAAACTGTGTCTCGTTAAAGCATAATCAAAAATCATTTTAGGTTCAGATTTATTTATTTTTTTAGTTATATAAGACACGTTCCATTTGCCTGATTCAGTCGAAACATTAGTCTCTAACAGAAAGAACAAAGCAACTCTTCAATCACAAGTTTGGGTAACCACATACTGTAATAATGAAGAAAAAAACTAAGGTTCAACACCTCTCCTAGTTTCCAAATGCATTCTTCATTTAAGACCAACATTGCTTTGCTAACAATCTATTTTCCTGGGACCTTGTTCTTTAACCCAATCATTTGTAAACCTGAGCTTTCATTAATGTTCTTCCAGATGTTTTGGGGTTTTTTTTTGACATGCACCGTTATTTAGTTATTGGTGCTTTTATGTCATTTATGTCATTTTGGAGAAAAGAAAAAGGTGAGAAACAGCATTCCATGATGAACACTTGTTCATCACTTGCTTTATCAGATGTCTAATTTAATGTAGGATGTTGATGTCTATGCTCAGGTCAGGGGAAAGACAGAAGGAATGACCATTTGAAGTCCAGCTGGTACAGTAGCAATCAGCTGGATTTGTAGGGACTATAAAAATAAGACAGGTCTCAAAATCAATTTGTTTTTTAAGCCCTCAGACAAGTGACTTTCGCCCCTCATTCACGTTTGTTTTTTTTTTTTTTTCCCTTTTCCTTTAGCAAACAAGTTTCTAAGGCTGAATATTTACATATTCTGAGTTCCAAGAAGGAAAGCTGCAAAATATCAAAATAACTAATCACAAAGAGGATCTTTATATTGAAATCCAAAACATTCCTGCAACAGTCCTACTGCTTACAGTAGCTCTAGTGACCAGGTCAACAGAAAAAAATACATTTTATTGAAATATTAACATTTTTATATCTCATATAAGTTTTTTTAATTTTTATTTTTTAGCCATAAAAAGCTCCTGGAGTTGAGTTCAAACCAGCTGTTACTTTGTACTGGGTTTCAAAGACTAATTGTATATGCCACTGCGCATTTAGCTAAATACATATGCTTATTATGAGCATATTTTAAAAAAAACCCAAACCCTAGGCTTCTTCAAAAACATACAGATCTTTGACTTCATTTGCTCTTCTGGCCAGAATTACCTATGCCTAAGAATTTATATTTTATCAAAAATTATTTTTTCCTCTGCTCACTCTCCTCACTCCAAAACAAGACAGCTGAAATAAACCCCATACAGCTTTGCTGGCTTCCTCAAGACTGAAAATTCCCTCCTGAGCTGCTTGAGCCCTCGGCTCCCCTGAGACACCGTGGGGTGGCAGAACCATTGTGTTCAGGTCTGTTGATGCTGGCAGGTATCAAAAGCTCAGGGGAGGACAAAGCTTTCGAGTTTTGAAAAAAAAGAGGTCGCCTGAAGGATGAGGAAAGGCAGTGGAGAGACCAAGCAGGAACCTGTCCTATCTGTCCCTCCCCTGTTCCCACTTGGGCCAGACTCCAGCAAAAAGCAGAGGGTGGGAATGGTGAATGGATGGCTCGTCTGCCATTACATTATTTAAAGCTCCAGCTTGCTTTCCACTCTGAAAGACTGAAGCAGTAAAAATTTAATTAAGCAGTAACTTTTGACTACTGCCATGGGCAGGGTGATGGCACAGAAGCCACCTCTGGGTTACCGCAGTAATCTTGCAGATTTTAGTGTAAGTTGCAGTAAGTTCTACAATGTGAAAAACCTGCTCACTGCTTACGAGAGGTCACCCAGAATTATTTCCTTATGCGGGGCAATGACAAGACTGTGTAAAAAATGCAAAGGTCTTGACTCATGGTAATTACAAATTTGCTGGAGAAACATGGAAATTCTGAAAGGTAGGACAATCTCTCCGTGCTGAAAACATGTCACATTTTATTTTCCTGTGTCGACCCAAAGGATAGGCTGCAGCAGGGAGTACTGCAGAGCTGCT
The DNA here is from genome assembly GCA_013390045.1 of Picathartes gymnocephalus. Taxonomy (NCBI): domain Eukaryota; kingdom Metazoa; phylum Chordata; class Aves; order Passeriformes; family Picathartidae; genus Picathartes; species Picathartes gymnocephalus. The sequence goes on along the minus strand of WEKY01008917.1, from coordinate 154,921 downwards.
GCTGCTGCAGTCATGTTCTAGACTGTTTTAAGGTTTTCTCAATGAATTGCCTTGTACTGGTGGGGGGAAGAAAAGACCCACAAAAACCCCAGGAAAAAAAAATCCGAAGCAGCCGGCCGCACATCAGTACCTCTCCTGTGCGGAGAGCTCGTACCTTCCAAAGTCAACATTTTTCTTCCCTCTCTGGTTTGCAGGGGGTGGGGAGGGGGGTGTGTGGGATTTATCAAGCTTTTACAAACAAAACCAAGATAAAGCTGAATGTTTTTTACTTTCATCTACACAGTGACAAATACGGACCGTAAGAAGCCCCTCGTTTCTCCCGTCCAGGCCTGACGCTGGTGGGGAGTGAGATTTGAGCGGCACCACTTCCACTTTTTTTCATTACATCATTTCATATGACTGTACAGGCAAAGCAGACTACATGATGCAAGCTAAACCTCTTTGGAGAGGAAGACTGTTTCTCTTGGACTTACCTACAAGCTTCAGAGGCCAAAGGCACAGTTGAAATTCAAGTATTGGAAAACCTAAACATGGCGTTTTCTTCATCAAATGCTCTATCTAGCAACAGTCTCCCGAGGAGCAGGAAGAAAGTAGATTCTTCCTATTTCTCTCTCATTTTCCACTCTTCATTCCTTTCTCCTTTCCCCCACTTCCACAAATGAATAGGAGAAATCTCCTCCCACCCATCCCTCCTTTTTGCAGGCAGTGATTGGGAAATCAGAACCTGAAGCAGCTTCCCAGCCCATTCTAAACATGTGGGCAGGCTGTACACTGTTCCAGCTCTCTTGCTGGCTCCTTTCCATAATGAGCTCAGAAAACACTGAGCCATCCCCAAATATTACAAGCACCAGACTGTTCTGCTTCTGCAGACTCCATCAGTGAAAATGATGAAGCAAGACAGGAAAATATCCCTCCTTCCCCTACCTTTCATTCATAATTGACCTCTTTGATCCTCTCTCTGGAAGGGTCTGAACTTTTCCTTGAGGTAGACCAGCCTAATGACAGGAAAAACAAAAACTCAATATTCACTTCAAGAAGTGTCAGGCATAAAAGAATGAAGTCCCTGAGAGAAAAGTGAAGGGGAAACTTGGGAGTGGCAAAAAGACCAAAAAAACTGACCCTGAAAGAGCACAAACCCATGACAGTGTTGTCTTTCTTGCAAGCAAGCAAATATATCTGCAAATATCTAGGTTACTTAAGCAGTGCTTTTAAAAATTACTTGCTAGGGAAGCAAGTATCAAAAAAAGAGAAAAAAAGAACTCCCAAAACAGTATGATATTTTTAAATTATTAAGTGTAGTTGGTAATATTTTTTTCAAAAGGAACAACATCAAGGATCCACAAGAAAAAAGCCTGGGAGTACATACTGTCACCTGAGATAGAAGTAACTAGAAAAAAAAATAGTTATTCCTCCTAGTTTCACAGGGCCTAAGGAACTCCATACATTTGTCTAATCCTTTTTATCTGTGTTATTGCAACAATAAGCTTTCTGAAGAGGTACAGTGCTGCTCCCTTGCCATGCTGGCCTTTCAGAGAGTACTTTTTCACCATTGCAAAAAAAAAAAAAAAAAAAAAAAAAAAACCCCGCAAAAAGGCCNAAAAAAAAAAAAAAAAGTGCCTGCACAAAGGTCCCCTGGGCTACCTAGGCACAAATTTGGGGCTACCACGCACAGTGATGAAGGCCAGAGAGAAGCTGGCACATCACTGCCACAGGACAACACTGAGGACGTGCACTCCCAAAGGAACAAATGTCACTGGATTTGGTCACAGACTGAAGCCAAAGCCCAAACCTGCACCATTTATACTTCGGCAATCTCACTTCCTGAAATTTTTTACTTTTGTTTTCCATGAATGCAAAAAGCCCTCTTGAAGTTGAGTGCTAGCGAATAAGTCATCAAGCTTAGAACATCCAAAGTTCTTTAAGGAACCAGTACAATTCAAATATTATGGGTAAGTCTCACTTTAGACTAAAAGCTGAGATTTGGATTGAAGTCCAGTTAGAAAACTCTGACTGAGAGCATAATTAACCGTATAAATTTTTGAATCATGAACAATTCAGGTTGAAAAGGACCTCTCAAGGTCACCTAGTCCAAGTGCCTGTTCAAAGCAGGCTAACTCAGGGTGTTGGTGGAGGTGAGCTTTCCACCCCCAGGACAGATGTGCCACAACCTCACACTGCACACTCTTCTGGTGTTTAACTACCCTTGCTGGGAAAAGTTCTCCTACTTCACCTGACTTTCTCTTGCTCTGCTGATTGCCCCTGGATGTGCACCTTCTCTCTGACCCCTTTTTTTGGCAGACTGGAGAGAGCAAAGAGATCAGAACCTGCTCCTCAGCCTCTTGTCTCAGCCTCAGTGAGAGGCAAGCACACACAACAAGGCAGAGAAAGTCTCGGGATGCCTGGAGGGAAGGGGAAGATGCCTTCCAGCAGCTGGGCAGCTCCACTCCTGAAGGGCAGCGGGTTCCTGGTGAGCCCCCATGGCTGGGCAGGCACAAGGGATGACTCAGGGCTGGCCTGACTCCTTGCTGACTCATTTTCCTGGAACCTCTGGAGTTAATCACTCAAGAGTGCTAATGGACTGCTGAAAAGGGCAAGTTTTTTGCTGCTTTTGCCCTGGTATATTTCATGATTCACAGAATTCTGCTAAGAGTGCTTTGACTGAGAGCTCCGCAAGCAACTGATGCCATACTGGAGGCAACTGTCAAAGAATTAATTTTCTAGAAAGAACCAAACCAAGGTGTCAGTATCTAACTTAACAATGCCACCTACACAACAAAAAAGGCTTCGCATGGAAGAATATGTAACTGTAAGGCTGCCAGCTGTGTAAGGGATACTGGACTAAGGCCACACTTGGAAAATGTATCCTCTGAAATCAAAGAGTTTCTTAGTGCTACAAAGCAAAAGATAACCAGCATTCCAAAATAAATCTCATTTTCCCTGATTCCCAATATGCAAGCAAACAAGAAAACCAGACAACTACTGATCAAACCAAACACCTGGTTTCCAGCACGCAGCCCTCTGCACTCAATCACAGTCCGGGACCTGTCACACCATGAATCAGGAGGAAATACTTTAATTTGAGCAGCAAATGTAATTACACTAAAGAAAGAAGGCAAGTGTTCAATCTGCTGGCACCATAGCTCCATCTACCTCCCCAGCTTCCAGGGCACGCACAGCTGGCAGAGCAAACTGTGATGCATTTGTGCTCCCAGGTGTTTCCTCTGAGAACTGAGCCACTCTGATTTAGGGGCACTCGGGCAAGTCTCTGTCTGTGCTACGCAGAGAACGCGTCCAAGGCTTCTGCATCTCCCCCTGAAAAGCCTCCCTTACAGCAAGGATATAAAGCATTATCTTAATTGTTTAAGTCTTTCCCTCTGGCATCCCAAACATCTTTTGAGGTTCTGCCAAGAATATTTAACTAAGTCCTCCCTTAGAAAGGTGGTAAAGGGGGAAAATAGTCAAATGGGAGTTAAAGAGACAGTTTTCCTTTTCCCCTCCTGACAATTACACAGAATATATCTCAGCCTGGCAACAGAAAAAATGATCACATTTTAACAAGAGAACTGTTGGTTGTTGCTGTTGTGGAGGTTTTTATGGCAACGGCTTCAGGTCACAGCCTATTACTGTTGTCTTTTTCCATACAGTGTTACACACGGAGACTTGATGAAGATAAAATACAGGTGAAGTTTCCTTTGTATATGTCACATCATTTTTTTAGGCATTTTCTACTGATAAAATCTATTCCAGCTCCATTTCACCCAGTTTTTTTACTGTCACATTACCTGGTATCAGCTATGAGCCACACATGTTTCAAATCCCACCAACCAACAGAAAGAAAAAAACCATATCTGTCTGGAACTCTCCCTTAGTGACTTCAGGTCAAGTGACTATCCATGGCTTTCTTGGCATGGACTATTTTCCAAGCCTCAGTGAGATACAGACCATTTAACAGTCAATAAAATCATTGGCCAGTCATCAACTAGAAGACCATAAAAAGTTAAAATGATCTTTTGCAGACAGATACAAGCCACTTTTCTCATGCCTCAAGGCAAAGGAAAGACAAATGCAGTTTCTTTTAGTTTAATGTCAAATCCATGTTTAAAAAGTGGCTTAAATTAATCTGGTTCTCTTTATACCAAAATGAAATGGGAGCTCTCTGACACTTTTGAGTCTCAGTGGAGGGAAAAATGAGGAACAGTTGAAGGGTGGCAACTTTGTAAACTGGTATTGCTGAAAACATTCATTGAAACCTGTATGAGGTTATACGAAGAACCTCCAAAAGCTATTAAAGTCGTTTTGGTGAAGTCACTGCAGTTTATAAAGACAATGCACTGCACCACAATGGTACAAACACTGTTTCGATACAGGGACTGTTTTATTTTTAATGTATCACATGCATCCCAACACCCTGGAAACAACAGGAGTAATACAGGATACTTCCCACTTCCAGCAAATCTCAGAGACCACCACTGATAAGGCCATCCAGAACTTTATTCTACTGTGAGTCTAGATACCAACAGATCCACATTATATTTCTTGTGGAAAGATTCAACAGGCAAGCAGTTGTCCCATAACTAAATAACCTGCTGTAGATATTTAATAAGCAGCGACACACAGATACATCTGACAGGCAGCAAAAAGGACTCACTGACTTCCAGTACTGACACATGTGCACAAGTACAGCAACCGTTCTGAATGAAATAAAAATTTTCTACAAGTCTAGCCTACAAAGGAAAAGTTACAAAATTAGTAACTTTTTAATCTGACTGGGTGACATTTTAATACCTGTGGTACAAACAAACTGGAGTATCAAAGACATGTTGGATGAACAAACTGTATTACATCAAAAGAAAATAAAGGAATTGTTTCAATAGAACGCCCTACCAGGATTTTACTGATCCTACTGAGAGCTGATCCTAGGTGATTGGAGGGCTCTGTCTATGACACACCTTCATGGACAAGCACACAGACTAGCAGAGGTTTAGGAACAGAAAAGCACTCATACCTATATATGGCTCTGTTATATTGCACTGCAAAGAAGTGCAAATACAGTAAAATATATGAAAGGACTCACATGGTGAGCAAAATAAAAGCACAGACAGACTGGAAAACTTCCCACTAAAACAGGATTCATTCCTGAGGTATTCATTTCAATGGAAATATGCTTTTGCTCTTACTGAGTTTAATGAGGAGATCTGCCAGTTATTACAAATGCAGAAGAAGCGGTTACCCTGAAAGACTGAGCCAGTCAAGAACATTAAATCCTACAAGTCTCAAAAGGTTTGTCACTTTTAATAAAAGGCTCAGACACTGTATTGGTAATCAAACCAATCCATAATAACTATTACACTGTGCACAAAAGCTCTGTACCCGCGGTACGGAACTGCCAGCTCACAGGTATCAGGTGGAATCTAACCCAGGCCAACAGCAGCCAGAACCATTATCTGCCTGATAACTGTTTGGCAGCTTCTGCAAAACAACACGTTCGGCAAGGCTACACCACGTAATTCCAGCGGCACGCAGGGCTCGGGGAGCCAGCTCAGGTGTGGGAAGCTGCCCTGCCACGTCAGTGTGCTGCACTGTCCCGGCTAATTAGTGGCTGCTTGGGGCACTGTCCCGCTGCTTCCAAGACCACAGCTGGATTCCTGCACGGCACTTCCCTGTCTAGACACACCAGGCCACTCTGAGAGCCAGCACTCCCTGCCAGGGCTGCACCGCTCGGGACACAAAGGTGTCCAGAGCACTGAGAGCCATCGGCACGCTCCTGCTGGGACACACAATGCTTCCCAAAAGCACTGGCTGCCCAAAAGGCACGGGGCAAAGCGATGAGAACACAGCTGCACAAATCTGTTCCAGCCTCCCCAGTCTCACTGCAAGCAGCTCTCCCGTGATGGGCAGACCTCCTAAGGAACGCTTACAGGAGGCCTTCTAACTTTCATGCCGAAAATTTTAAGGGATGTTATTGTTCCACCTTCTGCTGTAAAAGACACAAAATGATCGGTAATACTGTGGGTGCACAGGACTGCCTGAATTAACCTACCCACTGTGACACCTATGTGAGAAAATTAACTTTGTCAGACGCTAAATGGGTAGAAAACTGGACACTGGTTTATGTACTGCTGGTACGTGACTGGTAGCAGAGCCCTGGTCATCCTGTGCTCTGGCCAGTTCAGTATATCCTGGATTTCAAGGCAAAGTGCGATTTTTTCCTAGTCTCTCTTATCACAGCAAATGTGATAGTGAATGCAGCACCAACCATTTCAACCAGTAAGCCCTAAAAACTGCAGAAAAGTGCAGCACATCTGCTGGCTCTACTGAGCTGTGAAGGAAAGCAGCAGATGACAACCTTATGCTTCAGTGTCCTGTGGCACTTTTCGTAATAACAAGGATCAAGAAGACACTCGAAGGAAAAGCACATATTTACGTCATTAAAAAACTTACATCTGATGCTCTCTAAAACCAGTGAAACCCCAAAAACCATTCCAAATGAGGAGTATAGCAAGTCAAACTGTCATGATGCCTCCCAGGCATTTCTAAATTAAAGCCTAAAAATCAGCACATATTGTAGCCATCTAGGAAAGATCGCTTTCTACAGGGAATTTACAATCATCACACACCTTGACGTTTTTCTAAGGTATTGAGCCATTATTTTAAACACATACTTATGGCTTCTAGTCTCAATGAAATGACTCACCGTTGCATTTGCAGTTTCAGAATTCCAGCTAAATGGAAATGCATATACAGTCAATGGTGAATGTGACAGAAATAAAGCAGTAAATGAGGTGTAGGGGAAAAAAAAAAGATAGAGAAAGAGTGAGAAAGAAATAAGGATCCAGTGGAAGCTTGGGAGGGACTAGTGTTTCAGAAGTTTAAATCAGAAATACTAGCTATATTCTCATCTCCCAGTATTCCTTCAGTGCTTTTCTCCCTTTTTTTTCTTGCAGATAAATAGCTGCTCCTAAAAGTTAACCTGATTGTTTTGGGGTTTTTTTATAAGGCTTGAATCTCTCTTTCCAATTTCTGTAGAGACTGGATCCTACTTCTTCCATCAAGTTCTAATAAAATGAAAAGGTTTATTTCTACACTTCCTAACAGAGCTGTTATTGCAAACTTCCCCCTAAAGCAAACTTCAAAAGGGTAAGACGAGAAATCATTTGCATTGGTGTGATCAAAAAGCAAGACAAAATAAAGTAGATTTAGGAATTTGATGAGTTGCATGTGTATGTATGAGTGCATTCTCCTCAAATTAGCTTTGATCTGGAGAATGAAATCCCAGTATAAAGAATTTCAGACTTTGGTCATCAAAACATCTATGTGCATAATTACTGAGAGAGAACAAAATAAGCTCCAAATTGCCAATAAATGTAGAAGTGGAAAGCAGCAGATTCATTTCAAGCACAAGACTGTCATGGTTCTTCTCTCAACCACTTTTCCCTGCCCCATATGTTTTTCTAGGAAAACTTAAGATCCATTTATGAACCGAAAAGACAAAACGCAAACTACAAACTCTCATCTGGAATCAGATTCAGTGCTCACAACTGCCAAAAGCTGTGCTATTATACTGGGGGTCAGAGTGTGGTCACTCTTGAATCAAATCTGACGGGAAGCAATCTGTAAATTACCTCAGGCCACAGCCCTGCCTTGAGTCAGGATCACTTACGGTGGTGACATTCCTGACAGAGACCCCGTCACCCTTATTTGGCAGCACTGCTTCCAGTCCCAGCGCCAGCAATCCTGTTCTCCGCTAATTTACGCAACAGATGATTACTTCCTCCTTGTGAGAGCCTTTTAAAGAGTCATGTTACTCCCCCAGCTTTTTTGACTCGGCTCAGATTCTGCCAATCTTTCTTCAGAGGCCGTGTTTTCTTTATCTCCAGTCATTTTAAGAACTCTCCTCTGCACTTGGGTTCATATCTTTCCTGGACCGTAGGAAATGAAATTAGAAAAGAGCCCAATCTGAAGCCAAAGAGCTTTGCAATGTCAGAGCAAAGCAGAAAGGTTATGTGATTTGTCTTGCTGATACAATAGGTTAGTTTAGGTATTCATTATGGCACTTTTTTTCACATTCGTGTAATGTGGACTTTTTCCAAGTACGTTCTGTGATCCACAAAAAAACCCCAGATCTTTTTCTAAATAGCTGCTCCAAGCAGGTTGTTTCCCATCCTGCTCAGGATTGCCTAGCTACACTAATCTGCATTTATCAAACTGAGCTGCAGCTCATTTCCCACACTGAAACTCCAACTTGCTCAGATAAATTTTGGAATTTAAACCTGTTCTGCAAGATAACGACAGTCTCTCTTAGCTCCTCGGGGTTTCTGTATTGGATGAACATTCCCTGAGGTCTATCATTCATTGGTAGTGAAATTACTAAACAACAAAATCAGCTGTAATTTCCTTCCTTTAGTTCTTTTAGGTGCCTAAACATATTCTGTCTACTTTGCTTCAGTGTTTTTTGAGAACTGAACATTTGAAATTTCCTCTCTCACCCACCTCCCCCTCTTCAAAAATCAATTTGGACACTAATCCGTAGGCCTGTCTCACATGTGCTTTCAAATATGGCAGCTAGCAGCTCCAAGATGTTAGCCACCAACTCTTTACCTGTCCTAACACAGAATTCACCAAGTCAAGAGTACCCTAAAGCGTGTGAACGTTCTCTAACCTTCCCTATACAATGCTGTCATCTGCAGGCACATTAATTGTGTCAGGCACCTTCCACAAAACCGACCTTCTCCAAAAACACAGCTGCTCAACAGCCGCGAGTAAATTTCAAAAATATTGGTCTCCCACTCCATGAAGAAGTGGATTGACTCTTTAATCCTCCTCTGAGCACTCACATACGATGACTCCCTTTATTTTTGTGTATATCTTGGTAGTCACCTCTCAAGTTTTTGGCTTAGCCTTTCCCGTTTTGTCCATGGGTACTTCTAGTATGTTGCCTCATTTTTCCTTGGCTCCTAGACTCAGTTCCCACGGGTTGGGTGTGTGCCTGTACATGTGTATCTATATACACACATATGCACACACAAGAGCTGACGTTTTCACTTTGCTGTCATTCCTGGTCGCTCGTGTTGCTTTCCCACATGGATATACTCAAAGCTGTTGCTTCCTATCGGCTGGAGTCAAATTTGAGAAGTTTCTCTTCTAGTTGTGTTCTTCATCTCCTGAAACAAAAGCCACTTTGGCTGCTTTTTGTGTCCCCTCATGTACCGTGGTAAAACAGACCTGCCATTCATCCTCATAAATTGTACAGGTTTTTGGGGTTTTTTTGCAACTTTCACATAAAGACTTTGGGTAAAGACCCTCCTCATATACAAAGGATTCCAGAGCAAGTACGTACAAAGATCTAGCCCAATTGCCTGCTTGCTCTTAAGCCAATTAACCACTTAAATATTAATCTTCTGTAGAAATTACCAACTGGGTCAAGTCTGTCCCAGGTAATATTGCTTATCTTCATCCATGGTTCCTTTTCTGGTATCCCTCTCACGTGCAAAGCAGGTTTTCCAGTTTTTCTCCCCTCCCGTTCCCTGCCCCGTGATTTTAAATTGCTGCATAGAAATCAATGGAATATCTATGACCTAAAAAACAATTAGCCAGTAATTCCAAATCAGGAAGCCATCATCATTTGCAGTTAAGTCCTCAACATGGATGCAATACACAGCTCTGCTCCAAAGAGATTATATTTTAAATAATTCCCTTCCTGCATCGTAAGGCATCCAGCAGTCCCACACCATCAGAATAATTAGCCACAGCTTTCTCTTCTTCAGTGAAGATGTACAGGCTAACAGCTTGATTTTAATTCCCTGCTGGAACAAGTAACTAATTACAACCTGCATTAAAAGTTAGCTCCAATAATTTAACAGGGTAATTCTGGGGATCTAACAGACCTCTAAATTATGTGTAAATAGATTGTTATGAATGCTTGAGAAAATTAGATTATACATTTAAAAGTCTCCTACAGAGCAAGCCGAAGACCAGCTAAGCATGAGTCCCTTATCACAGCAATCTCAGTTGTTGTGTTTAATAATGCTAGCAGTTCCATACAGCTTCTGGCCTAAATAAATCAATAGCTATCCAGACAAAAATCTAACTTTCCTGAAGAGAAAAGGGTCAGTTGCAAATGATGATG
>WEKY01008917.1:123351-138193 GCA_013390045.1 Picathartes gymnocephalus | reverse complement strand
TTTTTTTTTTTTTTCTGCACTTATACAGACTTTACCTGTTTAACCAAACACGTGGTGCTACTGCGGAAAAGCTGCTCTCCAGCTGAATGGGGGGCTGCTATAATCCACTAGTAATGCCAGTGGATCCCAAATATTTATTGCCTCAGCCGTTCAACATACAGCAAGGGGGAAAATNTGCTAATACCAGGGCTCCTAACTTGCCTCAGAAATGATGGGGAAAAAGAAATGGAAAAAGGACTGTCTAGCTCACAAAACTCCCATCCCTGCTATCAACAAGCTAAGCCATAGTAGATGACAAGCAGCAGGAGGTCTGGTGAAAGGCTGCTGTGTGTAGAAAGCTGAAGAACAGAAACAATATCATGGGAACCCAAGCTCAGGTTCACTGAAAGAGATTCACAGAGCCAGCTTACAAGCATTTGCACATTTCAAGCCAAGGACATAACCAAGTCTCGTCATTAACATAAACAGAACCATACATCGTGCACGCACATATGGAACAGTTTGTGTGTTTAAGATAATTTTTGGTTTCTCTTGCAGGAATTCAATCATAGCTGACACTCTGGTAGAAGGTGACCTTGCATAGCATCTGTGTTGCAATGCATGAACGTGTTGCTAGGGTGAGCTAAGGATAGGAGCTAAGCCTTGGCTCTACGTTTTCTGGCTTCTTTCAGCTCGTGTCAGCCCTTATTGTTATTTCCACACAGGGAGAGGAAGGTGTGATTAAGAGGAAGAACACTGTTGCTTTGCTTGACTGTTTCTTGGCAGTTGGTGGATTTTGCTAAAAACCTTATCAGAATAAAGCTTTTTCATGCAGTGGAAGCATTTTCCATCTACAGAAAAGATATGCTGCAACTGAACTGTTCCCCAAGCCAACATTACACATGGCCTCCCTGTCAGCAGGGGCTTGATCCCTCTAACCAGCAGGAGAGGAAAACCAAAGTTGAATCTCTTCGAAATAACCTTTTAAGTCAAGTCTCAAGTACTTATTGGGAAATAAAGCAAACTAGCACACTCGAGCAGACAGATGATTCACTCCCAGCTCTTAGCACTACCTCATTTCACCTTTCCTGGAAATACAACCCACCCAGTAATTTTTCTTATTTCCCTACTCTTCCTAACACCTATTCAATTGCAGGTGCCTGTGTCCCCCAATAAGTACTGTGAGATGTACTATGACCAATTTTAAAGTCCACAGACTGTGCTTGTTATTTCTGGTAGACAACAGAAAAGGTTAGCAATTAATCACTGTCTGCCATCTGCACTTAAAAAGTGGCGATTATTGACAAATGTGTTCCCACTTCAGGCACGTTACTGAGAACTGGCGAGAAGTCTGGACTACTACAAAACCTGAAAACATTAACTGGTCAAACAGCTTTTGAGGCCAGAACACAAATACCAGCTTCGCTAATTGAAAATATGACGTCATTGGACTGATTTATGAAAGGCACTGCTGATGTTTAGATTAGGAAAATTTACTTGAGATGGCCAAAGTAAACTCCATGGCCTTTGTTTTGGATAGTTCAGTTTATGAAGCTGTCATTTAGAAGAGCCATTAGAAATAAACAGATACGTGGTGCTAGAACCTATGGAAGGGGCTGGGGTGGGGGGTGGTGGTGCCAGCATTATTTTATTTTTAAACCCACACACAACTGGCACAGCAGTGTTTCCTCCAGGCTCCCATTCCCGTCCCCTCTCACAAGTGAAAAGATTCCAGTACAGCCTTCTGCCTAAAATACCATTAATGATAGCAGCATATGTTGTTTACGGTGCAGGTCTACTCAGTGTTCCAACAACTGAAGAGTAGGAAATATTCTATATTCCCAAGACAAGCAGGCTGAAAATACTCTCCCTGAGTCACAAATATTTGCTAGGCCACAATTCAGGTAGTTTCCAAGAATTCAAGCTGTGGCTGAAATGATTTATAGTCAGAGCAGAGAATTAAAACATTTGTGATGCTTAGAATTATTACCGGTTTATGGACTTTAATTACAAGTAGTTTTCTTTTCTTAGCTTTTTTTTTTTTTTTTTTTTTACTATCTAATATATTTGACATTTACTGCTTTTTCATGGCTGAAGACTAGAACACAAGGATGCTTTAAGGCACCCTACCCCAAAACCTTGTAGCTTTCCTTGTCCAGCAACGAAAGACATGCAAAACAGACTGCATTGAAACAGGCTGCTTGAATACAAGCAACCAAGTGGCATCCATTCCCAAAAGAAACAGCAGAAACTCATCCAAGAGCTGACTGCCAGGCCCTGATGCACCGTGAACTCAATTTATTTTTTTTTTTTTTCTGCCCTTATACAGACTTTACCTGTTTAACCAAACACGTGGTGCTACTGCGGAAAAGCTGCTCTCCAGCTGAATGGGGGGCTGCTATAATCCACTAGTAATGCCAGTGGATCCCAAATATTTATTGCCTCAGCCGTTCAACATACAGCAAGGGGGAAAATAATTTAAAAAAAAATTTTTTTTAAATTTTTAAAAAATTTTTTTAGATTTTAAATTGTGTGTGGTTGCTCACACAGAATAGGGGCTTCAGATAGAGCCACTGCTAAAGAGCATCTATGGGCACTTGGAACAATTAAATAAAGTTTTGGGGGAGACTGCAAGAGAAGGATAAATATCCGCAAGAATACAGGATTAAACGAAGTGCTGAATGTCATTACACTGCCTTGTAATAAGGGGAAGAATAAAAAGGTGTAAGGGAATAGGTAAGGCAGTTGAAGGAGGACACCTGTTTCAATCATTTCATAGGACAGCAGAAAGGAATTATCTAAATGTTGGTTTGGGAGCCAGAAGCTCTTGCCTATGGTGGGACCCAAGACCACATTAGTCATGGCCAGAGTAAAAATGAGATTAACTAGATGCCTGGTAAGTATCACATAATTAGATTTAACCTAGAATAATCCATCAGGCATATCAAATTAATTTAAAGCTTCTGTCTTCCAGGTGTTGTACTCTTTAAAGTATGAGGTACCCCAAAACAGTGTCACTTCTTGGTCACAAAAATATCAGATGTTTTGTGAAATAATGTTAAAAACGTTGCTGTTTTGAATTTCCAAGGACTTTCACCTGTCTTTGGTGGGAGTTCCCTTCAGGGAAAAGGGATATTTTTGCAAGGGAGAGTTCCCCCCTTATTATAAATGCAATAAAAAAGCATACAGACCCCAAAATTCCCAGCTTTTTTTAACCATTAGTAGAATTCAAATCAGCTCACAAGTAATTCTTGGGAATTTTAGCTAAGTTCAGCATTAACTGCTGAGGGAAAAAGAGACTTATCCAAAAAGGAATGCTGTGTTTTTTACCCCTTGAACCACAGTAGGGCAGACTCTGCCCTGTAACCCAGTAAAGGAACTCCAATTGGCTTCAGTGGTTTACAGTGAATTTTTAATCAATGTATATATATTAATCTTTCATTAAGCAGCTTTTCAAGGCCTAGTACAGTACAAGAAATTTCATACATGCTACTTCAAATAGAAATTTAAGTGAAAAAGTTCGAACAGAACCAGACAAAGCCAAGCAAAGGTCCCACACAACTTCTCAAAAGCACATTTTAAGGGCGTAAAAAAAGGGCAATTTCAAATACATAACATTAACTAAAAAGACACAAAAATAAACATCAACACTGCCCCCCCAAAAAAAACCCAACCGACCAACAAACCAAAAAAACCAAAGAAATTAGCCACCCAAAAAAAAAAAAAAAAAAGAAAGAAAAAAAAAGAGAACAAACCAAAAAATCCCAGTGCCATCTCAGAAGCCTCTCTCAGTGACAATAAAGTCACTGCTGTCTGATCAGTACTCAGTAGTGCACTCACAGTGCTCCTTCTCCACTACCTCCAAACTCAAAACACAGTGTGGATTTCCCTCCTCTAATTGGCCATTTGGATCTAAGAAACTGATAGAAACTTCAGACCTCTACCATTCTCTGCAGGACAACTAAAACTGTTTAATAGGTTAAAAACCAGCCTTTCGTTTGCTTTCTGGATGAGGAAAGGGAAATTAATTAGACATCTTTATTTGAGGAAAACAATGCAATGATATGGGTTTATTTGCAATGCCATTATCTCTGTTATGTACTAAAAAAATAGATATTTAAAAACAGTACACAAAATAATTGGCACCCATAATTATGGGAGTTTCTTATCTTGAAGAAATTACAGTCATTTACGTTAAAAAAGTAACCTCGCTCAACAAACTCCACCTCCTGATATTTCACCTCAATTTTGACATAAGCTGAGTAGCAGTAATGTCTTCCTGATTTTTACTTTTGCAAAAACTCCTTAAGAGAATGGTTTAAAACTCCAGTATTACCTACAAAAGATTGATATCCCTTACCGTAAAATCTTTTTGTAGACATTGAATAGTTTATGTCTACAACAGAAAGACAGAAGACCTTCTCCAGGCCTACTGAGCAAATCAGCAAAGTCAAGATTAACACTCTTACTCTCCTAATGCTTTGAATTTAGGAAAGTCACTGTTAGAATGAGATAGTTTAAAAAAAATAAAAAAAAGTCTCCTTCAGACACGCACGCTCACTCCCATCAAAAAAAATGCCAAACAGCATTCCATTAAACTTTCCAAAAAACCCTTTTGGAGTGAGAATATGGAAAAATTTCAGCTCTGAAGTGCCTGCAAGTTCACAGCTCCTGTTTTCACATACTTCTAACAATAAAACCTCATTACATAACTGCAGTGCTGTTCCTGCCATAGGAAATCTTTCAGATGGCTTCCACGTTGCATGTGGCAGGTCATGCCCTCGCCGGAGCAAACAGGGGCAGCTCCAGCAAAGCTGTGCCTCAGCTGACAGCAAATGATAATCGACTTCCATGTCCCTCAAAAGCTTTCACAGTAACGTCACAGAAACCCTGCAGTTGTGCCTGCTCCAGTGTGACAAACTTGAGCTATTTCACAAGGTTTTCCTCAGTTTAACAAAGGGGGAAAAAAAAAAAAATAAAAAATAATAATAAAAAAAAAATCTTTCAACTCGGTTGACTACAACCAATATCCTAAATCACAAAGCAATTGGTGTCAATGGACACTGTGGCACAGCTGCACCCATTTAAAAGAACAGCTGCTCAAGAAATAAAAGCACATTCTTTTCATCCAGCCACAAAACTTTCAGAAACACGAGTGACAAATCTGCCTAAGTGGATATTTATTAGCAACACTAAGGGCTCCTCCTTAGATCCCCAGTGTTTTGTTCCAGGCCCAGATCTTCTCTCAGCAAAAAAATTACTCATTTTTTGTGACTGTCCTGGCTTCTACAAGCAGCTGCTTTTGCCAAACATTAATAATAATTATTTGTCTTCGGATTCATCATATACTGAGTGCACCCACACACGTGAGGGTGCTCTCATAAGGCCCCCCAGTACCAGGTGCTCTTTATGGCTGTTCCAATGCCCACGTGGAGCCCAAAGCCACCAAAGCCTCTGACGCTGCAGTCTGAAAGCCCAGCTTCACTGCAGGCATCTGGGTTTGTGGCAAAGGAGGAGGCTTTACTTTTTCCCATGGCCTCTGTGTCATATCCTGTTTCTCAGAGTCCTCCCTTTCCCCCAAACATGACTTATCTCTCCAGCACTTCTCAGACTCCAGGCTGACGATCCTGCTGACAGTGGAGCAGCATGGATGCCAGCTTCGGATATAATTATATAAAGACTTCAAACCATGCTCCACAGTTTCCTGGCCTTTGGTGATTCTAAGAAATAAAAACTCGAGAATTTGAGGTTTGTTAAGTGTTTTGGAATGCAAGATAGGAGTGTTATGCAGAAGTACTGTTTATATTTATTTGGTGTAACAGGATTTAGTTCAAATAAACCTTGTAAGTGATAGAAGTAAGAAAGTATTTGTTTGCAAGACTGCACTCTAAAATGACTAAAATGTGTTTCCAGATTAAAAAGTTACAGATGCACAAGCACAAGCCAAGACCAAATTCTGCTGTCCTTAATCAAGCTCGATGACCCTAAAGCTACTGGAGGTCTCAGACAGTTTACAAGAGGAGGAAACTGGATCTTTGACATGTTGGTGTATGGAAACAGTACAAGAATCACCCCCTATAGAGGTCCTGACATCTGGGTCTGAGAACAGATGCTACAGCAGTCCTGGAGGTGGGGTGAGATTTGGTAGGCTTGGTTTGTTCGTTTTGGTGGCTTCTTTCCTTCCCTGGAAATTATCCAGGGATAGCATATGGAAAATAGAACACAACAAAAAGGAAGGAGTGTTCCTGAGAAAAATATTCTCAACAGAGCCGTGCACGGCTCAGGAAATGGACAACTGATCCCTGCTCGGGAACGATTTTATCAATGAAAAGCTTTTTGGTTTTACAATCAACATCACTGCAGAAGGGTGGAGGAAGGCAATGCAGCTTATCATATCTGCTGCATTTTTTCTCAAATTTACACAAGAGATTTAAAAAACTTCCACGGAAATGGTGGCCATTAATGTACAAAAACCTCTTAGGGAGAATCACAGAGCAGGGGTGAGTATCTGGTAAGAAGTTCCATCTGCTGCAGCCAGTGGTCCAAGCAGCTTCCTCTGTGCAACCTGAAGCCTTTTCCAAACACACAGTTTGCCCTGCTAGCCAAAGAAGAAATACAAGATGCGCTCACATTTGGCCCCAAATGAAAGCCTAGGATTTCTTATGGATTCTAGTGAATATCAGTAAAAACAATCTTTTCCTTTTTTAACAATCCTCCCCCAAACACCTGCAAGGAACAAAGACTAGCAACACCTCTAAGGAACAATTGCCTCAGAGCTTACCCAGAAACACACAGAAATAAAATTTGTATAAGCCTGCAAAAATTGGGTGATCCAGTAATCCCAGAACAGGGGAACCCGAAAGCACCACTGAGTGAAGTCCTGCAAGGGAGAAGATAAACAGGGGAGAGGAGCACAAGTGACCAAAATCAGGGCTCAGTGCCAGTTGTGAGGTCAATTCTGTTCTCAAGTATGTAGGCACACACCATTCCTTTATAAAATGGACTACTGCATTTACACAGCAGAGCAGCAGGAGCCAGCTTCAGAGATTCACTCATACACTTGCCAGAATACACACAAATTCGATGTTATACAGAGCCCTTTCTGGCCTCAAGGGTGAAGGGAACAACTTGTTTCCAGCTATATCTGATCTGCGCAGACAGCACAGAGAATAATGGTTCCATATTTTCCTGTTCTGAACTGATGGAAGAAGGTGCTGGCTACAAATGTAAGGCTCACGTTATTGAGCTCTGTTCAAATATTCCCCTCATTTAGACCACAGACCTCAGAAACAGATCTCATTTTTCCTTCCCTCCTTTTTCAAACCTTAAGGCAGTAATCCAGACAGGCAAATGTAAGAACTAGTTAAATTTTAAAGTATCTTCATACTAGAAGGTACCAGGAGAGGTTTCTAAACTGCTTTTCCAACAGACATAACTATCCACTTGTAGAAGCAAACCACTTCCACAGTGCTCCAGATACAGAGAAAGCAGCTGAACCCACATTTTTTTAAATAGGATGACCTGATGCAGTGCAGGTGTTGAATAAAACCCCCAAGCAACCATACAAACTGGCCTGTCCCCAGCCCACACAAGTCCTTTTGCATCCTTAGATTGCCACGGCTACTTCTCCAACCCCTCTGGGGTCTCTTTCAAACACACACAGATCCACTCCAAATTAATTTGCTATCTTTGCTTTTTAAATTAACTCAATTTCCCTAATGCAAACCCCACAGTTTACAACTGAAGTGCCGAGAACAGAGACAGGCTAGACGGGCAGCATGTATATTCAGCAACAACTGGTTACCTAATTTTATTCTTCAAAAGAAGAACCTACACCCAGGCAAAACAAAGCAGTTAAGAAGTAAACAGTAAAATGTATAATGCATTCAACTTCCTCTTACTCTCTGAGTCAGTGAACAGACACAAACCATTACTGTCACTGGCCTACCTATGAAATTTTTTGTCTTTGTCTAACACCTCTAGGATAAAATCATCTCAGGAAATCCCACACTTTAAAAAATACTTTTCTACACCACAGCTCCACACAGGTAGAACTGGGATCAGTCATTCCTAGCAGTATAAAAAGGCTGTGTACCCTTATCATCATCCCACTTGATCTAACACATGCTTTACAAGCAGTGGTAGCAACACCCTGATGGTTTAAAGTTCCCAGTTCCGGTAACATTGCATCAGCACCAACACTTGGACCAGTCCATGAGCCACTTGCAAACTCTTAGGGAAGATTTTCAAGCTCTCTTTGTTAGATTTCTGTGCGTTGTGGTGGTTGTTTAAATTCAGCCTTCGGCACTCTGGGGACTTGCAGGAGTCCAGCACGGGGTCACTCCTGCCACGGGTGAGGCTGGAGGGCCGGCAGGGAGAGCTCTCCCTGGCAGGAGAGGGGCACACAGCCAGGACCTGCACCAGCCCATTCATGTATCCCAAGGACAGCACAGTCAGCTGCCATTTTTTTGTGTCACTTTACAGCTGGGCTGACTTTTCAATGGGTTTACCAAAATAAAAGCAAGAAGCTGTTAGTCACGTTTAAGACCACTAGTGTCCCCATTTGAGACCCTGCTCTCCATTATTCCTGCTATTTGACATGCTTTCCCTTTGCCCTGAGACATTCTTTCCATTGAATTCGCAACTGAATGAACATAAAACAGACCTCAAAAAAAAAAAAAAAAATAGACATTACTCTGAAATAATAAGAAACAGACAAAGCCATAGCAATTTCTGTTGGCATAAGATAAATTAGCGGAATTTAACACATAGCTTGATGAGTACCTCCCACCAAAGCATCAACCATAGACAAATGAAAAGATTAGGAGCAGCCACTGCCAAATAAAAATTCTTATTGAAGCTAAAAGTAATCCAGTTTCAAGGAAAGTTCCAAGCAAAGACTAAAAGCATCGCAATGCTAGCAGAGCTCCACGCTTTTCCAGTAAGTCAGGAATTAGAAGCTTGTTTGGTTTATGAAGAGGAATGCCTGACACACTTGACCATGACGCTGAAGAATTGGAACAGATCACACCATATGTCCTCTCCAGATCTAGGATTTTGAAGTTGACTGGACACTGAAAGCAAGATGATGCAGATGGTTATTTGTTTGCCTGTTATCCTGCCCTTCTGATTCCCTCCTTCCTTCCCAATCAAGTGTACTTTCAGTTTCCAAAGCACTTTCAGTCTCAAATGAAACATGGTCTCAGGAAACAGTACATTATTTCAGAGCGCTAAGTTTGATGTAAATTGTAGTTGAAACAGGATAATATTTTAAGTGATCAATTAATCTGGTCAGCATTCTGAAATGCCCAATTATATGGTTAACATAAGCATGCTGAGAGCCTGAAAGCTGAGCTAAATGAGTAATGAAATTCTCTGGCTTCGTGGTTCAGTAAAAATGAAGAAGGGAAGTGGGGAGAACAGAAATCGTCTTAGGCCAAGAAAAAGCAACATTTCAACATAACCCCAAGAGCAGGTTCTTCTCAAAATAAAGTTCTTTATGTCATTTTTGGCTAGCATATATTTCTATTAATCTTTAAAAAGTGAAACATAATTTAACATTTAAGAACAACTGACAAATTCTGTTTTGAAATAAGGTCTGACAAATTCTTTACCTAGCTTATTTGGTATTTCTAGAGTTCATCCTATTGTCGTCTTTAATTCCTTGGCTGAAAATACTCAAATCATGTTAGTCCTCTTCATTTCCTTGAATACTTGTGACGGGGTGACAGAAGGGACATGCTACTCCACTAACCATATTTTTCTTTGCACAAGTCAGCAAACGCTGCTAAGACGCCACTGCAGCCTTAAAGACTTCACTCACAGATGATGCCCACACAGCTGCTGATGCCAACATACAAAACCCAGGGGAACATGAAAAGACAGCTTATACTGAGTTCTGAAATGACTTTTCTCAAAAGTGCTGCACAGTGAAACCACTGAGAGGGAAGGTCAAAAGAACCCACATGAATCTTTAATTAAAATATTTTGCAAGCATAGAGTAACTGAGGTTGGAAGGGACCTCTGGAGTTCATCTGGTCCAACTCCACCCAAAGCACAGCCAACTTAGTAACTTCACGTTTCTCATACTTTTTCAAAGAGACAAGAAGAATAAGCACGACAGTGATTCAGAAAGGGATATCAAAAGTCTTTGTGACTTGGACAGAAAGAGAGTGTGCAAGTCAACCAGATGAAACAAAAAAAAAAGGAATAAAATGCAAGCCCCTGTAAGTGCCTTCTAGCTTACCTGCTGTTGACTTAACACTCTCCCTTTACAAAACACATTTAAGTCCAAGAGGAGGCATGATATTAAAAACTAGAAAGGAATATGAGATGGTGGCAGATGAACAAAGGCACCTCAAAATTACTCTTCTCTTAATGTAGATTTTTCTTTCCACTGAGGTCCAAAATGCAGATGCTTCACACCATTCTTTGGCAACTGATAAATTAAACCAAAAAAAAAGGAAATATCTTGAAATGCTAAGTTTCTCCACGTTGGGATCTTCTGGAAGTCACACTTCTGGCATGGGCAAGCCCCCGAACAGTTCATTGCTGCGTGAGTGTCCCTCATGCAGTTGGTATCAGATGTCTAAGAGGATGGTCCAAGAACTCCCTGACAGGCAGATATGGCACTCCTTAGTCTCTGGGAAGGTGTTTTCTTAAGCCCTAAAATTTGGATGTAGCTCTCATGAATGCTGCATCTTACTCCTTTCCAACACTTTTGCTTTTCTCTCTCTTAGAAAAAAAAAAAAAAACCCCACAAAAATCCCCACAAATCACAAACCCCCCCTCCAAAATCCAACAAACCCTAAACATTATTTTTTCTTGTAAAACCCAGAGCACCATCGTCGAGGGAGGCCAAGAAGCTCACACATAACGTGATAAATTTATCTGTACATCCTAATGTCAGCAAAGATACAAACAGTCTGAGATTTGAGATGCACAAACCCGGGCTTTTGGCAGGGCATCCATGAGAAAATCTCAGTCCTCCTGTGTGACCCTTAACAGGAATCTCAAGTGCAAGCCTTTCATACAAGTTGAGCTGACTAAGCACGAGGATAAGGTTAAGTCAGACAGCCAAGACTCTTCTATAATCAAGAGTGACAGGAAACTCCTGAAAGTAATTCACATTGGTGTAAAACAAGGAGAGAACTGAGAGGAAAAGGAAGTGGAGGAGAGTAATGGAAGGTTTCTGAATAGGATTTAGGAAAATAGCACACCTAATTTTCCTTGCAGCCTCCTAAGCCCTTTAAAAGCAAGATGATTAGAACATACATATATTGAAGGAACCCTGAGAACAAAGATAACACAGACCTTGGGAAATGGTAAGGCTAGAGCTCAAGAACTGCTCTTTCCGAAAAACTCTCTGCCAGATGAGAGATGTACATGTATTTTATCAAAACCAAACAAACAATACTCACTGTGTGGTTTCATATTCTGTACAACTCGAGACTGTATTGTTAAGTACTTATTTCCAGTGTCATTAATTTTAGATACCGGAGGAAAAAACCCACTGTTTTTGAATGTGAATGGCAGCAGGGTGCACTTAACACTATTCCTCCTTTTCAAACATATCTTTACACTTGACTTAAAAATGTAGAATGGGAGCATAATACCCCATTCATTGCTAACAGCACTATGAATGAAAGGCTCTCTGAACATCTGCTCAATGATATTTAATGCACGGCCTAATAAGCGTTGGCATTTCCCGCTCTCAGATTTGTAGGAATTACATATGGGCTACAATTCTGTTGACAGATCCTTGCTCTTCTGCAAAGGCTCTGCCCAGTCCTCGAGGCTTTGGTTTAATTCCTTACGGACATCACCACACGCTTGCATCTCTGGCTACTGACACTGAGCCAGGTCTGATCGTGGCACTGGATACACATTGTCTAAATGCCACAGAGCATCAAAAGCCACTTCCCAAATTACCTGTTGCTAGGAGAGAAGGGAATGACAGAGAAACACAAGAAGCAGAAACATTGGGGTTTTTTTTTTTTTCCACAGAGCTGGCGTTTATGAGGCATTATCATAAAGTTTACATAGTCATGTCCACAGTCTCTTCCCAGCCCTTTAACTCATAGAAGAGTTAAAGCAGCAATCACAGAAAACAGCAAGGAAGTTCAGAAACCACTTTCCTTATTATACAATGGGGCATAAAAAACCAAACACCTGGATTTTCTGTACTTGGAAATGCCAAGCACGTAGGTTAATTTTGATTTGCACACGAAAGCACACTCGCTCCCTATTTAATCTTTTAAAATCCAGTAGGGAAAGTCATTTTGCTTCAGGGTAGCAGAAGGGCAAGCAATAGAGAAAACTTTTCAAGGCTTATTTCCTTGCATTTGAATATTCATGGAGACGAAAAGATCTGAAGTTTGTGCAATATTAGTCACACTGGAGAGGTCCAACACAATGACAGTGCAAGAGCTAACACAACATCTGCACGGAAAGAAACCTGACCCAGCACAAGTAATATCTTTCTTGGTTTGTAAAGCTCCCTGTGGACTGCATCCAACATACTTTGTGGATCTGCTCTCTCTCTCTCTATTCCCCTGCTGCAAACTTGCACTCATCTCAAGCTGGCTGCCTTCGCAGCTCTCTGCATAACCTCAGTGCTCCTGCTGCTTGAGCCAACTGCTCTGCAGCTCGTGCTGTCTGGAGTAACCCCCCTGTGCATCTGCACCTGCAGAGCTCTTCTCCTCCCTCATCCTGCCCCTCTCCACCTCTTGAACGGCATTACACATTCATGAAACACAGTTCATAACAAGGGAAAGAGGAAACCTTTGGTGACAATAAAGCCATTGGAAGCCATGTGGTACTGTCCAGCATACATGATGGTAGAACGGGAGAAATGGCAGGATGAAAGCAGCAGTGCATGCAGCTTTCAGGATGAGGAAAAGCTGAGGAATGAGCCAGCTCAAAGTCCTTATCAGGCACAGAGGCTGCTGCCCTAATCCATGCTGCTCCCTGCTTGTTTTCCTGCTTGGCCTCTTCTCTTCCACAAGAGACCCTTAGGAACTTTCACTGGATCAACACACCATTTAAATATCAGCAAACTCTTCTGTATACTTAATACAAGTGATTTTTGGGTGGTGACTGGCTGCTTGAACAGCCCACGTACAATGCCACCCTGCTCCTTGCCCTGATTCCCAAACATCACCTGACACCTCTGCCACCCCTATTTGCTGCTCCCCGACCAAATGCAGATAAATTATTGAGGACCACATGGGCAATGGAGAGCAACCTACCTTCCTAAGGGAGATAGCAGCCCCGGAGAGCAGGAACTAACGCACTGAAATATGGTGAGCTGACAGTGGGGAAGAACAAGCTGTAAAAGTGAGGAGCATACAGACAACTCAGTAAAGACCCGAGGAACCCAGCTGAGATACCAGACCCTGGACATGCACTGACCTTGACCAATACAAACAGAAAAGTCATGGAAAATGTTGATAAACATCCCCCACCTCTGGCTACTTGGAGCAGATCTGTATTTCCCTGCTGTCAGTACGCTTTTCACTAGACAGCAATATAGATTAATAAAAATGTGCCTTCTAGAAAATGTCTGGATTATGAAATATTTTAGACAGCCAACCTTGGTAAGAACAGTGGATTTTTACAAATTAGGTTTGAATTCACAAAACTCACACCAATGAATTAAATTGTAGCCTTTGGTTTACTCCAAGCCACCAGGTATGGAAAAAATGGCAGAAACCTTAAATATTTGGTCCCTGGGCTCTGCACATTTTGCAAGCAGCAGACATTTTCATAAACCTGTTAACCTCTTAAGACAAAAGATCCCTTATGGCATGTAGGAAGCCTTGCCATTCTGTATTTTTTCTTTCAAATTAAATTTTAAAAGAACTCACAAAATGAAAGAAAGTGATATAGCAGTCTTTTCCCATTACCCTTGGTGGTGACCAGGACACATGAAACAGTGTTTTGCTTCACAGAGGTTGAGCAACTGGATGCCTTACAAGGACAGGGAAAATATCAAGTCATTCATATCTAAAAGGCCAAAATAAATTCCACAGTTGCAACAGTAAAATCTAACAAACTGAAAAATAAAAACACTTGCTGAATATTTCTAACAAAGGAAATGGGAAAAAAAAAAATCAAATTAAAATATACTCTGGAAAGCAAATGGTAACAACAATCCAAACACTAGATGGAACATTTTAATGTTATTCAGCCTATTCCAATTGCTACTACTACATTTAAACATGTTTTTTAGACAATCTACAACTTCACCATTTTTCTCTACAAAAAATGTCTTGCTCGTGTCAAGACCCAAAGTTTCAGACAGAAGAGAGAGAAGTGGAGGTTTTTTTTGAAAAAAGAAAAGAAACACAAAAGAAACACCCCCAC
This sequence comes from Picathartes gymnocephalus, assembly GCA_013390045.1. NCBI lineage: Eukaryota > Metazoa > Chordata > Aves > Passeriformes > Picathartidae > Picathartes > Picathartes gymnocephalus. The sequence goes on along the minus strand of WEKY01008917.1, from coordinate 123,847 downwards.
GCTACTTTTAACACGAACAGCAAAGAGATTCAGCATTCACTTAAAGGCTTTACCTTCGACCATCTGTGACTTAACTGTTATTATTCCATAGTCATATATCACTTACTGCTGCATGCTGTGAGCAGTAGGGGAGGAGGGCTGGGGGAAAGGCACTTCATGACAGTAAGCAGAGTGCTTGCTAATTTAAATAACTCCCAGAAATGTTCTTATCTACTGAACAAACATTCCACTGTGTTAATTAAGCCAAGCAGACAGAGATCAAATGGCCATGGATACAGCAATTTATGAGTAACTCTCAGCAGTGCAAGATGCACTTTTGCTCCTGAGGCCAAGCTAGACTGAGTCGTTTTTCCCCACTTTAAATACACAGGGAAAAGCAATCTGGAAAGTAAGTTGCATGGAGGTTCCTTAACCTACTTTGTTACTTCCTCTATAATTAAATGTTTTTAGCATTCAGCTGAGTAGACAAATCACTATAAAACCCTTTTTTTTTTTT
>WEKY01008917.1:53675-123334 GCA_013390045.1 Picathartes gymnocephalus | reverse complement strand
TTTTTTTTTTTGTAAATCTGCTGGTAGGAAAGCAGAGCATTGAGTAGTAGACATTTCAAAGATTTAGCCAGAATTACCAACAGCTGCTCAAAAGAAAGGGCTAAGAGCACAGGAATCAATGTCTACGTGCATGGCTTTGGCAGGAAGCTGGAGACCAGACTGAGCTGCAGGGCTGTCCCTGACACAGATCTGCACAACCACAAATTTCACAATGCCTTTGAACACACATCATCAGGCTTTTGTAGGAAGAGGAGTCACACTGATTTGTTTGCTCAGCATCTGTCACTGCTCTGCATCCAGTGCTACAATTACACATGAGTGCAAAAGGCAAGGCTCAGATGGGCCAACAAACAGCTTTATTATAGCTCATATTATTCCTATTGATTAGTTTTAAGAGAAAAGGTTTATCTCCAGAAAGCACAAAAGGAGTAACACATCCTTGGTCACAACCTCTCACAACACCTGGAGTTTCAAGTCAAAATGAGTCAACCAGCAATTTACTGAAGGTAAATGTAGGTGAGTGCATCTTAAACCAAATACTTCTCTCCATGTTGTGGAAAACCAAATTAACAGGCATTCTGAAACATGAGCAGAGAGCTGAAGGCGCAAAGAGGTTGCATCAAGATCACAGTCATGCAAAAGTGGAGCAATGCTTTTAAATGACTGAATAAGGAAATGACAGAACAAGTCTAGCCATAAAATACCTTTTTTTCACATAACCTTCCGAGTGATCTGTTCTTCATAATGTAGAGGAATGGAAGAATTTTCCACTGCAGAAGAATCTATGAACATACTTCAGAAATCTACTTCAGAAAGAAACCAGGACAGGATAAACAGGTTCTTCCTTCCATGATTTGACAGCATAGTTCTTTCCCCTTCAAAGCAGCAAATACAGTTTTCCAAAACTGCTCTGTTACACCACAGAACTGTTCTAGAATACTTAGCTTCTTAGATATATGTCTGCTCTCCCACATCAGCATAACAATTTCAGTTGAAACCACTGCAGACAACCTTTAGCAAACTTATGCCTTACAGTTGTCTTGACCTTATCACCAATCACATAAATAACTGAGGCTTTTATTTCACAACAGATTTTAAATACTTCAGTGAGTCAATCAGAAATGTATAGGAAAATGTTCAGTATATAGAGACCAATTTAAAACCCGCAGCTCTACACAACCTTCACTGTGAATACTTAAAAGCATCAAAATGCAGTAAAACCAGCTGTCTGTATACACCCAAAGAGGAGGATAAAAACGAGCCCAAAAATTTACATAATTATCTGGAAAATGGAGGCTGGTGACTCATGAAGATAATTCATGTTTAAGATTTGGGAATCAAGAATAAGGACCCTTACATTAAAGTCTAGGATTGCATAAAATTTCAGGAGGGGGAACAGACCCCAGCCACAAACAGAATACACATGGATGCTGCACAGTTTTTTCTGAGTCTGTAAACTGAGGTTAATATCCAAAAGAGCTGTTAAATATTCACTCTCTTCGGTGTTGACTCTCATTTTGTACTTGCCCTTGATTTAAATTAATTTGTCTTTTTTTAATCTCCTAGACTCATGTGTTCATACATTCCCCACTCTCAAGAACCTAAGAGAAAAATCAAGCATGAATGTAACTATGAAAACCCCCCAGAGTCGCACATGAAACTTCTTTTCGTGCAAGAGATACAAGTGATGATCTTTTAAAGTCTGAAATGGAAAGATTGTTTCACTCCCATTCCTCGAAAGTATTTAGAAGTCTAAAATTAGCATTATTTTAAAAATAATGTTTAACGAAAAAGATATTAGGCAGAAGAAAATGAGCATTTTCAATCTTCTCATGTAGAAACTTTACATACATAATTTTTATGGTGCTTTTTGCCCTTTGACTAAATAACTTGACTTATTTCTCTGCTGTTTTAACCCTTCATCTCTCAGTCACCATCATTACAAGATGGGTTGCTACAGGAAAAAGAGGGTAATGGATTATATACCTTGATAGCACCCCTGCAGTGTAAAGGACAAATCAGCAACCAGGCAAGATAAGCATGGAAGCAAGCTTGAAGGTAACACTGGGCAGGAAGAATTTCAGATAGTCAGCAAGAGGCACTAGGAAAAGGGTAGAAATATCTCTTGGTAGAAAAAGGAGAACGGAAGCAGAGCTTTTATTGGGTAAGGCAAAGACAAGATACGACAGCTCCAGGGAGTTCAGCAGGTTCTAGTCTCTCACACGCAAGGCAGGCATTTATGATGGGGAAGATTTAACTGTGGGGACTAAAGAGAAAGGCACAAAAATGATGACTGTTCTCAGTCTTTTAATGCTGAAGATACTGCCAGCACTGAACGTGAAGAGTAGGAAAGCTCCTGGGAAGACACCTGGAGCACCACAAGAACAAACCACCTCACGACAAAAATATAACACCACTCTTCTTGGGACAAGAGACACCCAAGGCATGCTAAGAACAAGCCCTTTGTGGAGAGCCCAGTAACGTCTGCAGAGCTACCTAGAAACGCTCTGGCATTCCTGGGAATCTCATCCTAAACATCTTGCCAAACCACTGCCACACCAAAGCCTTGCTAGAGCTGAAACAAACCCAATTTCCCCCAGCTGTGTTCTACAGAAACTAAGAGTGAACACACACACACACACGTTCTCCTTAAAAATTTCGAGGGAAAAGAACCAGTCATTAGTTTCTGGTGTAGTATTCATGCCTCCCTCTCCATTCTGTACCTAAGAGGCTTTTAAAATATTTTTCTCCATGAAAATAGAAGAGCTATGCTGCTATGAGCCAGATGTGATGAAAAAGGAAGTAAAGGCTTTGCTGTTTTTGTAAAGGTAACATATTACAAGAAAACAAGTGCAAATGTTAAACTGCACTGTCAGCTTGCCATACCATTGCCCCTCCCTCAACCTTGAGATGGAGGAAGCACGGTCCCTCCAGGGGACAGAACGATCCAGTCACAGCCAAATCAAACTTCCAAGAGCCAAAAGCTCCCAATTTATGTTCTAAACTATATGTAAAGATTTTACAACGTGAACTCCCGGGTCAGAGCAGAAGCTGAAACACTTCATTTTAGAGTCTCAAAGACAAGATAACTTTATTTCCCCTGCCACCTCCAACACACCTAATTTTGATTGTTTTATGTATCTTCTTTTCTAAACTGGACTCTTCTGGAACTCGGTTCATCAAATATGGGAAGTGCCATGAAGGAGAGGAAAGAGAATCCTTTCTGTGAGGAAGGGGTCTCTTATCTCAATTCTCTAGAGAAGAAACTCTAAAGGACCTAAATAGATTGCCTGCTCACTACAAATGGCTTTGAAAAGATCTGCAAACGCAGTGTAAGTTTGCAACACCACCTTAGCTTTGGACCCGACTTGGAACTTCCTCCTAAAGTTCCAACCAACTAAATTAATTCCTGATTGCCACGAGCAGAACTCAAGTTTACTTGCTTTTATGGAGTTGGATTCTTTTTGCCTTTTGTTTTCATGAAGCTAAATATGTACATCAGTGACTTGTAACTGTGCTTTCCAAATTTCATTCCTCTGTCTTATGATGTGAGATGGCTCAGTCTGTGTACGCAGCACTGCACCGTGATGAACGAGCCAGTTGGCATCAGCCTATTCTGCAAAGGCATCCCTTACAAAGAACAACACCTTACAATACCAGTTCTCATGAAAACCTGAATCAAAAATGAGAGCTTACTGAGTGGTTCTGATTGGGGGGGGAGAAGAAAAAAGAAAAAGGAAGGTAAGGCAGCAACAACAACAACTCATCCTTCATATCATTCCCCCACAGAACAGGATATTTTCAGAGTAATTTGTTTACAAACAGCTACAAGGACAGGAAAAACCAGCCCACCCTGGCCCTCTGACATACAGGTTGGTGTCTGCTAAGAACAGAATGCAGCTTTCAAAGGCTGCATTGCATAACAGCACAGGGCTCAGCACTGGGCAGAAGGGTGGGACTGGGAGCTCACAGGGAGTATTTGGACATAATTTGAGAAAACAAATTTTCAAACAGGCCTTTTAAAGAGGCCTCCAAACTTTATCAGCCCCTGGAGCAGCCGTTGTTTTATCCAGCCTAAACCAGAACGACTTACTGATTGCATTTCATTTTTAATTCCTGGGAAGCGAGCAGATCAGTCTGGCACACTGATTCATGGTGTTACTACACTGGTTTTCCTCAGCTGGAACATTCCTTCTGCATCCCATGAAGGCCTATTAAAATAAGTAAATCACGAGAACCATCTGTGCTCTGCAGAGAGCAGGGAATGGGGAACTGCAGTGGGTTTCCTTCTTGCTGCACAGTGCTGGCCCATTCCTGCTTGTGAGACCAACCTGTCTTATGCTGAGAACTACATCCGATATACTACATTTTGTCTGTTTAGTTAAACTTTCAGTTGCACAGGAAGAAGGACTAGACCTGGGGCCACATGGGACAAAAGACAGCATAACAGTATGCTGGGAGAAAGGAACTTCATCTTTCTCTTCCCAACAAAACCTTCATCAGTTAGGTTTTTTCATTTCACATTATCTTCTTCCACTTGAGCTGACATCTTTCCTTTAGGGTAAAAGCGACTATATGCTAATGAATATACATATATATTAAAAAAGAATTTTCTTGCTAATCTTATAAGGGAAAATTTGCACTTTCCATGAAAACTCACTTCTTACAGGAGTGCCTGCTTTCAGTTTTTCTGTTAAAACAACGTTGTACTGAATTTTCATTCAAACCAGCAGAATGTCTGGGAGATGGAGATGGAAAGCCAAGGATATGATGCCTGATCAGTGTGACCTGGAACAGAGGCCAGACAAAATGAGAGGGATAAAGCAGGGATTTATGGCGAGGCCTTCCAAGGGCACAGCCTGGCAATGCCAGAGCCCGGCTGCAGCCCTGCCAGGATGGGCCTCGAGATGGGCACAGAAAAGGGGCCTGGGCACGGGGTTTCACACTTGGAGAAGTTCTGCTCCATTTGCATCTGGAGCTGAACTGGCCAAGGAATCAATGGGAATGATGAAGTTCCATCCTCCTTGCTCCCCCTCCTCTTTTTTACGTTGTTTCTGCTTTTGGGCCTGAGGTTTGGAAGGATTGTCCTTGAATGTTGAGCTGGAGAGAATTGTTGTGACTAACTACCCTGTGAGGAGAACTTAGTAACATTTAATATGAAGCTGAGAGCTACACACTAAAGCAGAACAGAAAAAGAGGAAAAAAAACTTAAGGCATCAGACCAGATAACTTTCCAATACACCAAAACGTATCTGCAGAAATTGGCTTCTCACATAAGTCAACATGAATGTTTGGTTTGCAGGCACAGGGCTGTCTAAGTGAAGTAGCTGCAGCATCACAGGAAAAGCACAAAAAAAGGCATCAGCTGTTGGTATGAGAAAAATCACAGGAACTACCCAAGACAGACTGGCTTGTGGTTTCCTTTGGGTTAGCAGAAATCATAGGAGCACTTTGCTGATCGCCTTAGAGTATTTGCCAGCAAATTACCACAATGGTTTCCTCTTAAGAATAAAGTGTGTGCTCAGATTAGGATCCTACACCACTGAAACAGGGAAGTTCTGTTATTGATTTTCATGGTTGTTAGAAAAAAATACAAACCAAATCCTTTGCAGCTGATCTCTTTTGGAGCAAAAACCTTACCAGAAGCTGAAAGGCAGAGGGCTTTGGAGCACCAAGCCAAAGGAAGTGCAGTGGGGTAACTTTTGGCAAATGCCATCCCCATAACCAGTGACCATGGTAACAAACAGGAGGGTTTTTTTCCCCTCTAGACCCCCTGGGGGGGAAAAAAGCCCCGTGGACATTTCTGTATGTGTGCATATATTAGTCTTTGTACGTCATTACAATGTTTGTGTGTCAGGACCTTGCTTTACAACAGCTGCTCACTTACTTAGGGTAATGTATATTCCCATTGATTTCCTGCTAAAAAAGGAAACAAGGCACACACAAATTTTCTGTCTTTGCTTGTTGCCCAAAATGGAACATCTCTAAAAGGAAACCTGAAGAAGTCTTCAGCTGACAAACAAGGGGCGAGAACACAAAGAGGATGCCACTTAATAAACATAAAACAAAATGGTAATTGTCTTTTGATGTGTTATTTCTGGCCAGGTTTTCTTCCAAGTACATCTGTTTAGAAACCACAATTAAATTACTTTGTTCTGCAGCTAGCATGGGGGTGGTGGTAAAAAAAAAAAAAATCAACTACTAAAAATGTTGATAGCTAAAAATGTCTTCTTTGGGAAAGTGAGAGTCACTTTTTTTTAAAAGATTACAAGGCTACAAGTACTTACCAAGTTATAAATCACTTTTCAAGTATAGTGTGGCACAGGAAAATCTTCTGTGATGAAAACAGTGTCTAGATCATGTACTAAAGTGGCACCACATTACTCAGAACAACACTTGCCATGCAAAACTGAGGCCTTTGAAATCTCAGCACTACTTCAATCTCCGTTCAGCAGAACTGCCTGGGCTAACTCACTGGTTAAAACCAGGCCCTGTTTGCCTTCCTTAAGGATGTGGATGACATGACTGAGTAAAATTTTCAGCTTTTAGCCTTAAATCATAGACTTTTGCATCAGTGTGCTTTATACTCAAGGTTTAAGGTACACGCAGTGCTCCCACCCTACTCAGGCATCTCTAGTTTGCCTATACAAAAGCATCACAGAATAATTTTGACTGCCAGGGACCTCCAGAGGTCATCTCATCGAGTCCAACCCCCCTGCTCTGAGAAGAATCAGATGGCAATGGGAAATACAGGGAAAAAAAAAACCCCATTCTTACTGAAACAACTTCATTATGAAATCCTCACAAAAAGAGGCCTTGCAGTGGTTTAATCTCTCGCTTGGAGAAATGCCAACAGCCTACTGGAAACCTGACTATTTCTGCTGGATTATGGAGCAGCCAGTGCACAGGAAGGGTTGGAAACCACAGATCTCTTTCTCTGGCCAGTGAGGAGACCCACTAGGACACAACTACCAGGTACCCATCTCGTTCTCAGCTACCAGAAAATCCCATCAACTACATCGGAGTCATAGGAGCATATTTATGTTCTGAGTGTGTAAAATTAAAGCTAGTATCATGATTTCCTCATAAAACTTCACTCTGAAGACAACTCTACCATATACTCATTGGACTTGTGTAATATCTACCACACCCTTCAATGAAACTTCCCAAGAACCACCACAGGACAAATACAATTAAACAGTCCCTTAAAACTCACCATGGTCCATCTGTGAGTCACTCCTGAGAGTAAGCATAATTTTACTGAAATCAGGATATCTCACAATTCTGAATCAAAGATATATTTTCATTATTCTGTACCCCACTGCCATCCTGCTCATGAGGCACTGCTTTCAGACGCAAAAAATCCTGGGTTCTTGAGCATTGTCACAGTGTTTAGTGAAAAACTGTATGTGGGAAAGCTTTGTGACCTAGAAAGGAGATGTACTGTATGAATGGTGCACCAAGCCCAGAGAGTGAGACGTCATTATTCTATTTATATCTATAGGCAGAGGAAAAATGAGTCCAGTAAAAAGATGAAATACTTTGTGTACTGCAGGAATTTTTATTTACATGAAAAGATTTTTAAAAACCCCAAAAGACCAAAAAAAACCAGCACCCAAACATGAAGGCTAGCATCCTTGTGGTAACAAAGAATAAATAATCAAATATATAATCATCAAATCTCAGTCTTGGCCAATTTGCTTTCTTGTGTATTTAGTTTGCCACACCTCCAGCTGTCTGACAGGAAGCCAAAGTATTTCACATCCATGGTTTACAGGTAGGCTATCAAACCCACTTAAAAATTGTGTTCAACTGTCTCCACCATCTCACCAGACACTTAGAAATTTCACCTTTTCTTCGAGAAACACCTATTTTCTTTCCTCTCCTGTGGCTGCACACTGGCACGGGCATGTGAGCCGGAGACACCAGCACAAGAGAGGTGTCAGGCCAAAGCACCCCCTGGGCACGTCATGGGATGGCTCTCAAGAGTTTGCGGAATACAACTCAGATTTCACACCTGTGATTTCATTTCAGTTCGGATTAGATAAAGTGCAAGAAGGAAGGAAAGGATAACGCACCATTCCCAGGAAATCACGATGCAGGACTGTTGCAGTGTCCACACATCCTGCTGTAACCTCTCAGGTGTTTTTCCTGGTATGCTCCCCTTGTGTTACCTAATCATCAAACAGCATCAACACTGAGTAGACGAAGAGCTCCCTGAATTTATTACATCGCTGGAGTCCATTTGTCAGAAGTAACTGTCATTATAACAAGGATCTCTCTCTCTCTCTCTTACCCCTGCTCTTCATTTAAGCCTTAATTCACACAAGCAAAAATCCCAGTGAACTGCCTCTCCCATTTTCATAACGTTCTGAAAAATCACTGGCAAGCACAGGAGAGCTCAGGGACCCACTCAAACACATTTAACCTACATACAAAGAGCTAAGGGAGCCATTTAAGCCCTGCCTTCCAAAAAAAAAAAAAAAAAGGAAAAAAGAAGAAGGAGGGAAAAAAGAAGAAGAAGAAGGAAAAAAGAAGAAGAAGAAGGAAAAAAGAAGAAGAAGGAAAAAAGAAGAAGAAGAAGGAAAAAAGAAGAAGAAGAAGGAAAAAAAGGAAAAGAAAACCACATGCAGAATCAATTACCAGTTCTGCCTTTCTGAGCCTCTGGATCTAACAGCTGTAGCTCACAGACTCCCTCACATCACCTGTTTAAATGACAGCCCTTGTACATATTTCAGTCACGGAAAAAACAAAACCTTTGATGGCCATTTCAGTTGTCATCAAAACAACCAGAACCTTGTCTGCTTCCATTCTGCATTTCCTTCTTTGTATTCCCCAGAGACTCACAGCAGGCTCTGGAAGATATCCCCTCAGACTGCCTTTTCTAGAGGATTTCTGATGTGCAATAAAATGAGAAGCTGCCACGGTTTTTTAGAAGGAGGTTTTCTGACACACACCTGCAACACATTCCCCCTGTATTACTCTTCTAAGCAAGAGAAGCAGGTTCTCTTGGCAGGCTAGAGCTGACACAAGCAGTGAGTAGGTCTAAGCTCTGAGAGGAAGGGATCCTACTGAAACATAACTAACCAGTCACAAAGGATGAACACTCCCAGTATAGAGGCACTATCAGAGAAGGGACACAACTTTCTAGTGTTGCACCACAATGAAAATGCCAATAAACAGCCCTGTTTACCCTTTTTAGCAGCCATCAAGAGACTGTCTTAATGCTTGCAAAGGTTCTGTAGCTTCAAATACAACCAGTTAATAGCTCAGAGAATCACAGGAAGGGAACTCAGGAGGACATCTCGTCCAACTTCCCAATACTTAGTTGTAATAAACACCAGACCAATCTTACAGCAGCTGACTGTAATCCTAAATTTATTAATGTAACCAACATCAACTCCTTGCAGTCAAATGAAGGAACACGGACCTGACCAGAGGAGTTAAACGTCCAACTTCATAAGCTTCCAACAGCAACAAAATCTGTTCCTCGTTGGTTTTTCTCACCTTTGATTTGCCTGCGTTTTTGAGTGGAAACTGTTGTGTGCTTCGCGTGCCGGCAGAGTCCCAGCTGGAGGCTGCCAGCTCTGCCCCAGCCATGTGCTCTGCTCGGCATGTTGGAAAATCTTTGGGACAGTCACACCTAAGAGCGCCAGCTCACGGCTGTGGAAGAACACCAAATGGTTACTGAGGAGAAAATTCGGATAAATCGCCAATTTTTCACTAAGTGTTTTAGCCCTGTCTCCCCTTTTTTCACGGAGTGTCTCTGTCTTCTCTTACAAAACTGCAGCTTTAGAGTTAGGACACTTTGTACTTTCCCTCCATATGCCGCCAAGCCATGAAGAACTACCCCACACTAAGCAATTTTTCCTTGTTTTACATCATGACATTCTTTGGTTGGCTAGAGTCTTTTATTGAAAAAGAGGTAACGAAGTTTAGTTGTTTCTCATATCTGGTTTATATACACACAAAACCAAACCAGACATCATGCTGTTCATGACAGGTTTACTTTACTCAAGCAACGAAATTAGCAAGACCAATTTTACTTTTTTTTTTTTTTTTTTTTCCCCAATTCATCAGGTTTTAAAGCCCAACAACTTCTTTTACTGAGAAGCAGCTTAGGACTACATGTAAACAGCAGCGTGAAAATAGGTCAGATTTTGACAAGTCTCTGAGTTACCTCACAGAAAGTCTGTGAGGAAATTGGAGATTTTCTGGGAAACTTACCCACATCATGTTTCCATTACTGAACAAATAATAAAATTATGAAAACAGGAAGGAGGTTTTTCACTGTAGCCTACTGTATTTGTTTCTTTGTCTCCCATTAAATTTCCAATGCTGTGGACACTTCTCAGTCCAAATATTTCTAGAGTAAGGAGCCCCATATTTGATTTTTCTTAGTTTATACACACAGTGTTACAAATCTTATGCTGTTATAACAAACCAACAGACAATTCAGCATTGTGAAAATGTAAGGTGTTTGTTTTGTTGGTTTTTTTTTCAACAAGCCAACCAAGAGCCATTATGGCAAAATAATTTATTTTTCAGGGAAGCATAAGTGGCAAAATCTAAATGTTCAGTCTCTTGTGTTTTTAAACTGAGATAGCTAATTCAGGCAACCATGAGGTCACAAATTACAGAATGCTTTTAAGAAAGCCTCTGGGAATGAGTAACTTTGGTACAAGCTGAGCACATGGGAAGATACCCTGACCCACCAGAAGGACATGCTAGAAAACAGCTGGCTCAACTTCCCCATTTGTGGAATTCCACAGGAACACAACCAGAAAGGTGTCCCCCGTCTGCAACAACCAAACAGTTTTACCACTTCCAGGACTGATTCATTCAAGTGGAAACACGAAAACAAAGCGAGAAGTCCTTTCAGGATATGCAAAAGAGAGGGTAGGCCAGTGTCGGAAAGTTAAATAGAGCCAAGAGCTGAGGTGGGTCTTGCAATTTCCCCTCCGTGGGCTCTACCCAAGAAGGGCAACATTGCACAAATCCAGGTGCTCAAACGCCAGCAAGCAAACAAACCTCACTGAAATCACTGCAGGCCTTCACTTTTTACTGCTGGGCTCATCGCTTCAACACAGTTAAGAGCTCTTAAGAGCTCATCTGGTTTAAGGCCAAAGCATCCAGTGTTTTACTCAATCATGTTGATAAAAAGGATTATCAACCAGCTCCTTAACACACTCCCTTGCAAGTGTTTCCATCCCTCTGACTGCTCTCCTATTTGTGTCGACGATAACCTGTTTTACAATAGATGCAAGTTAATGATTCTCGCTAGTGCACAAGGTGTACGCCACGTGCTTGGCAGAGGTAAAGACCTGCCCCATAAAGCCTGCCATCAAAGCAGTCAACAACAACAAAAAAAAGATAATATGGAAAGTTAAATTAGCAATTTTTTGAGCCCCTCCTTTACACAAAACTTAAACAGCTCAGCAGAAATAAAAGGAGACTCTGTTATAATTTTTTTGCACTGGCAATATTAACAAAATGCAGAATAAAAGCAAGTGTGGCCTGAACCAGAGTATCCCAAGCAAGCCTCACTAGAGCAGACTGGGAATGGAACTGTGCCAGCTGAACACCCCGAGATCTCCAGAAGCACAGCCTACGTGCACTTCTGTGTGACCTTCACAGACACTGCCAGAGGCTCTACACCTTCAAAAATTCAAACAGTGCCTAAGGACAGAAATGTCAATGTTCACACTTCTTTTGTAGTGGTTTTGTAATGGGACACCTTTAATTTACTTCATAATTTTTAGGCTCCCCTCACATTTAAAAACCTTGCAGTCTGAAGGAAGCAGGATGCAATTTGATTTAAAACCCTCAATTTCTTGACCTGCTGCCATTGAAGTGAAGCATCTTCCATTTGGTATGGAATGAACACAAACCAGTCCAATGAAGATCTGCTCTATTCTTTGAACAACCACCAATGAAACTCAGGTCTGCATCTTTTTGGTCCTGAAATGCAATCTGAGATCAAGCTGAACATTTCTTTATTAATTCAACTTTCAGTGCTTGCAAGTCTTCAAAAAGTTTTACAATAGCTGCGGTTCTCTCTCAGAAATACCCATCAGCACCCATCTCAGAACCACATCAAGACCTTCCCTTACACTTGGAAGGGGAAATAAAGCAAACAGACCAAATCCACTAGTTATACCTGTGAGTGACATGTGGGAAGACAACTTGAAACTCACAAATCCAAAATAATTTTTTTTTTTTTTTTAAGATAAGTGCATTCATTTATATGAAATAATAGAATCATAGAGTAACTTAAGTTGGAAAGAACCAACAAGGATCACTGAAGTCCAACTTCTGGCCTGGCACAGGATACTCCCAACAATCCCACCATGTACCTGAGAGAGTTGTCCAAATGCTTCTTGAACTCTGTCAGGCTTGGGGCTGTGACCACTGCCCTGGCGAGCCTGTTCCAGTGCCCAGCCACCCTCTGGGTGAAAAAACTTTTTCCTAATAACTTCAGAACATTTATTACCATGATTTTCAAATTCCTCTCCAAGCCTTAAGATGTGTTATTGGCCTAGAGTTTGTTGGCTTTTAACACTGTACTTCTGTAGATTTGAGCTCTGATAGATGAAGGTTGTATATGATTACTCATGCATAAAAGTGAAATTAATCCAAGCTGCTCCAATTAGAAGCTGTAATTCCAGTAGAGGGAGAAGTCATTAAGTTCCAGATTCAAGGGCATCCCTTTGAGAAACTTCCATAAACTTTGAGGGCAATAAACACAGAGTGACAGCTCACACCAACTGAAATAATGAAACAGTGAGGTCATTCCTCTATAATGCTTATCAAAATTTTATCTCAAGTAAATGATTTATAGCACCAGATAGTACCCATCAGGGCTACTCCTCTTTTTGCCTCACAGTCAGACATTCTCTTAAGGGGAGATATCTTTCAAAAAGAAGAAGAGACAATCTTCCCTCGATTTGTCAATTGGCAGTCTCCAACAGGTAAGAGAATGTTGCAGACACCGACTGTTTATTTCCACTCTGAGGCATTCAGTGCACATGGTCTGTCTACATGCAAAGAACATTTTTATTCACCTTCTCCACTGGTCTGGCCGTACAGAGATCAGAAGCCACAACCTGCTCTCCCGTCCTGCACACTTCCAGCACTACTACAGGCTCTTCAAGAATTGTTTCATTCAACCCCAGAGAAGGCTGCTTTCCAGGCAGCGAAGGGCAATCAAGCACAAGCAGTCTGTGAAATACTTCACAAATTGAATCCTGGATTCAGAAAAACCCTAAGGTACTTGTCTTGACATTGAAATGAGCTGGGCCACTGACTTCAACCACAACACTGAACTGCATTTCCTCAATTTGTACAACGCTCAGAACGCCAGATTATTTTGACAAGAACGCTGGGTGACCCAGGAATGCTCATCCTCAGTAGCAGTTATGTAAATCTACCAGGCGTTAATCTTTCCTTGTCTAGGATGAAGCCTGTCATATGATAGTGCCACCAAAGCTACTTCTCCAAAGTAAACTCTGTAACTTGCACAAGCTAACACCTTAGGCTGTTTATTTACGTTTTTCTTTAATAACTGCTGTGTCTAAAACTCTACAGACAAAGAAATTTTAAAAAACGAAACAAAAACAACAAAACCCGAAAGCCTGCATTGCCCTTCCTTATCCTCTTCTCCCACGCCCATTGCACTTTACCATGAGGAAAAAGGAGAGCTCTACTCCAAATCAGGGGAGAGAGGAACAGAGAGGTTAGGAGATACACCCACATCCTGCAGATAGTCACTGCAGAAACCGTGTGAGAACCTGGATGTGAATATTAAAACATTCACTAATTAAAACATTCAGATGCCCACGCATTTTTTTTTTTTTCCTTCTGATGTTCTTCATTATTGACACTATATGTGAAGCTGCATTTAGCAGCCCCTGTGGGTGGGTATAGGTCATTCTCTGCTTCTGTATATACTATTTTACCCAAGAGAGGCTTATGCAATATCCTGATGTTCAAACAATAACAGAGTCATGGAAAATGTGCTCTCACATGAAAACTTTAGGAGGGGGATGGGATGAGATGGAGAGCTGTCCCATTATCCTCAAAAGTTTCAATTTAAACCAGCTATACAATAAATAACTTCCTGCACTTTGCCACAAAGACACTGCAAGGATACTCTCTGAAAACAAATATTTTTGGGTCAAGTGTGTATATCCACTATAACGATAACACTCGAGTACTTCCTGCAAGCTCAGCAACAGCCACGTGGGAATCTGCACAACTTCACCATTTTCCAGCGCTGTTCTTCTTCAGCAGCAGAACCTGGCTTTCTGTCTCTCACCATAACATTTCAGCCTGCTCAAGCAGTTCTCCTCGATGTTAAGAGAAAACCTAGGGAAACCTGTCTGCAACCTCATGTCCTGTGCCAGTGGGAAAGCCCAAGGCAGACTCCACGACCACAGCACTCACACATCTCCAGTCCACACAGATGTGCTCACGTGAAATTCAGGGTGAAGTCATCTCGGGCTTTTCCCTTCAGCTGTGAAATGGAGGGAACTGAGCTGAGTCTCCTTCTCTTTCCTTCACCCATCCATCTTTTTGCATAACTTGTAGGAAATAAGTTCCTTCCGCCTTCCTATATCCTGTGAGAAATTTGCCTCTAGTGGGCTCAAAGTCTTAGAGGACATGGCAAAACACATATTTATAAAAGAAACAAAGAAATGGAATTTTTGTGACTGGAACAAACTCAGCTAAAAACGAATACTTCATGGTCCCTCACCATAAACTGAATGTTTTCTGCCATATAATGATGCCCATGACCAAAACTCACTAGCGAGACACCATGATGCACACAAATTATGCACAATTTTTGTCTGTTTTCAGATAATTGAAGTAGATAAAGTACACACTTCTATTTTATTAGATAATACAAAGAATGGTTTGGGTTCTTTATCTCTGCATGGAACCACTTCAATTATGATGAGCTGTCACAGACCTAACTCAAATCTTTTAGTATTTCATAATTGCCCCTAGAAGTTTTGATGCCTGCTGAAAGGTAATGATAGGGAAATATCTGTTTTCATTTTAAAGTAAAGTTTTAAGTGACAATAGCCTAGGAAAAATGAAATGTACCAGGAAGAAAAGCCCAGAGCAAAACAAACCACAAGCAAAACAAAAACTCTCTCACAAGACAAGTAAAAACAATGTATACACACAGTTTGATATTAACAGGTATATACACTCTAACATAAAAGTTTCTTTCTCTCTTTTTATAACTCGGGGATGACACGGCTCACTCAGGCAGCTGTCACAATAACTCAACATATTTGGCTGAAAGAGTGGAGCTGTATTTCTTTGCTATAAAACTTCTTGTGTTTGTTTTGAAATTTCCCATACAATTTCTTCCAGCTAAGGCAGCGGGCAAACACGCCTGATCAAACAACCACGCAAAACACACACTGTATATCTAACCTGAATCTATCTGACAGGTCTTTGGGGCTTCAACAGCTTTAGCTATGACAAACTGACTTATTCTCCTCAAAATCCTCTGTTTGCCATTGCAGGGTTTTACAAGACGCTTCCATAGAGCATCAATGCCAAAGGAAGTCATGCCGGCACAGATCAAACACCTTCTAGCTCCTGTGGTGGCAGGAGGATGCTGTGCTAGGAGATATCAGGTATCTACGACCTCTAATGACCCACCAAAGCTGTGCAAAGCCTGCACCTCAGAGGCCACGTTCCCTCTGGACTTCTTACCTCGATCCACAAAAGCACGGCAAATTGTTGCTGATGCAGGCAGCTCAGCTGTTCAAGACATCACAGTGAAGAAATGTACCATTAAATTACTTTTCCATGCACAGTTTATAGGTGCTGGTAGTCCATGCTGGGCTGGGAAAAAACGGGGGGATTGTTCCTTATGAGCTTTGTGCAGACAGCTTGGGTGAGTGTTAGACAAACACCGCATAGGCTATGGCAAGAGAGCAGGGGTGTTGAAATAAAAGCATCACTTCTTACCTGCTGCCACATGCTCTGTGCCCATAGAACTTCACCATATAGTTAGTCTCTACCTGAACTGAGGACGTTTTAAACCCATTGCTTGCTGTTTTTATCTTATGGAATAAGATAAAGGGGAAAAAAAAAAAAAAAAAGATTCTCTTCCCCTTCCTGCTGAATGTCTACACTGATTATCACCTTACCTTTCTTTGAAATCCAGCATTTAGACTATATTCTTAAATGAGTAGATCACCAGACACCTTCCACTGATCCTGCTACAGAATGCCTTTTTATTTTAAGGGTTTTTTTTTTAAAAGAGCCTCTATAAGTAGAAAGCACAACCAATGGCAGCTACAAAACTTGTCACCACAAAGACCAAAATTATCTCCACAGCACACGGCTTTCAGGAACCTCACAAATGTCAACCTCTGCCCTCTTGCTCAGCTTCTGTCCTCCAAAGCCACCATCAACATTCTATGCAACCTGTCACTCCATTGATTTTCCAGCATTCAAATTCTCTCAGCATTATCATAATGATAATAGCTACGGGAGACTTTCCTGCCATTCATTCATAACCATAACCCATCAGTTGCTACGATGATTTGAAACAGCAAATTTACAGAAAGTCCTTCATTTGCTTTTAGCAATTATCTCAGCATCCCAGCCAGCCTCTGAAGTCCTGGTGTGTCTGACTGCTTCAGAGCAATGGGATCCAGGAATCTTTAGATTCCTTTCTGAAGAGATTCGGTGTGCTGGCACTTACAGTGCCCTGCTAGGGGTTCAGTGTGATTATTTAGAATAAACCAGAGCTACCTCTGGGCAATCTCCAGGGCTTTACCCCTGGCTTAGCCCAGCCCCTCCTGGCCTCGCCAGCACCTGCACCTCTCTGGCCAAGGGTCCCTGCACACAAATCTCTCCAGTGGTTTTCCCCTCCAGTCAGTTTTTCTCATCTGAGGGGAATTTTCTATCAGTGAAGCCATCAAAACATTAACATTTACTTAGCCTGACGAGATCCTGATGGCAAAATGGACCAGGTTTGCTGGCAAAGCATGAAGATAAACAGACACAAAATAATCAGAATAAATATGGTGCTTTCCATTACTGCTTGATA
Source organism: Picathartes gymnocephalus (assembly GCA_013390045.1). Taxonomy (NCBI): domain Eukaryota; kingdom Metazoa; phylum Chordata; class Aves; order Passeriformes; family Picathartidae; genus Picathartes; species Picathartes gymnocephalus. Next base: position 106,254 of record WEKY01008917.1, on the reverse strand, counting down.
AAAGTTTTCAAATCAACACATCAAATGCTCAGCATAGCAAACATCTGCAGACAAACAGGAGCGGGAACACACCTGGCTTTTTGTGGAATTTACCTTAGAGCATTGCAACAGGACTCACATACAGGACAGAAATCACTTCACGACTGGATACAACAAATCATACATCAAACATGCAAAACAAAACCACAAAAAGAATCTGACAGGATTAGAATTCTCTCCACCTTTTTTTCTTTTTTCCCCCCCGCGAAATATCCACACGTTTTCACTCATTTATGCTTATAAACCTCACCTTTGAAAACACAGTGTGTGTAAGAGTGTATTTTTTATCTCCTCCCTTGCTGAAACTGAAGCCTGTGGTGCAGTGGAAAGAAGTGGTGATTATTAATTCCTTGCCCCACACGCAGAGGGATCAATCACCACCTTTGGATAAAGCAGAGATGTCAGACAGACAGAGAGGGAGTGTGTGTGTGTTTGTCTGTGTGTATGAACACACACACATATATGGCAACAACTGGTTTTTCACTTTTCAAACTATTTGCTTTGAGACTGGAACATTCTGATCCTGGCAAAATGACGCAACTTATTAGTGGCAAAGAAGTGACTCAGTGCCTTGCACTGTTTTAGAAAGCCAGAAGAGAGAACTGCTCACTCTGCTACTTCCAATTCGCACACACTTCCAAATTCGAGCTTTATTATGGAAAAAGGAAAAAAAAAAAAATAGAAGTACAATGGAAAAAATCTTCAAAATAACTCATAAGAAAATAACAGAGAACACAACAGAGCTTTCAACTTGTTCTTAAAATGACCAGCAGAAAAACACATGTACCTGATCAACTATTTATTCAAATTAGCTAGGCTCTTAAAAACAGATCACAAGATGTCAGAAGGAAAAGTTTACCAAAAGTCTCCAGGTTTTCTCCATCCATAGCTCTTTCAATAAGCCAGAAAAAGATCAATTTAACCCAGCTGCACATCCATGTTTCACACAAAAGTCATTTCCCTCAGGTATTTTATGTGTAAGAATGAAGAGGTTTTCTCAGAGGCATCTCCCCCAGGAAGCAGTTGTGTTGGAAAACTCTGCTGCATCACTGGCAGAGCACACACTGAATCAGGGCAAAAAGAACATTCCCAAAGGCTATTCCAGATTTGCGAATGTAAAGGTGGGAAACTTGGCCCAGTGTTCAGTTCACTTCACTGTTAATCCCATTTGTCCACACCCACGGTTTTGTCTGCTTAAACAAATCTCCGGAGGAAGCATTTTACTTATTTTATGCATATATGAAAAATACAGATAAATTTATATACGAAGGCTCTTTGACACAGTGGTCACAGCATTGTAGAGAGCTGCAAGACCCAGCTTCCATTTTGAGCAACAACATTTACGTGCACTAAAGTGTAACTTATTTCCCCTCACAGTTCGCTTATCCCCACAGTGGAACTCCTCATACCTACCCACTTTGAAAATAAGGCTTGAAAAAAGGTTAAGAAAGCACTTTTCTGGATCTGACACTCCAGCTGTACCAGTCAAGCCTTCTAATACAACTCCCCGGCATCACAAGGTGGGTTTTAATAACAGTTTATGACTGGTTTGTTAAGTGGAACAGGCTATGTTAAATACAGGCACATTTTAGCTTAACAGCTACACACAGAGGATTGCAAAAGTTACTAAAGAAAAAAAATAATTTCCATCCCTAAATTCTGAAAAAAACTGTGGCACAGGTTTAGCCTTAAAGTTATTAAAGCAGTTTGAGTATTGTTTATTAAAAAAAANGTATATTTTTAAAAAAAAAAAAAAAAAAAAAAGAAAAAAAAAGAAAAAAAAAAGAGGGGGGGATTAAGACTTGACATTTATTAGAGAATACAATAATGTTGAACTGTGTCTGTGTCATACTGAGTCTCTGTGCCTTTATGCACACAATCAACACAGAGATGCAGGCATAACACCCAGAGAGGCAGGAGACTCCCTTCCTACCTCTGTAGCAAGAGCGTTTGTAGCAAGTACTGAAAATATCAGCTGAGCATTTCTCTGATACCTATTTCCAAAACTGCCATTTTTATGTGGATTTTAGAATCCAGAAAAGATGGTTTTTGTTTTGAAGCCAGAGTAGTCTACGTAATCCTGTAATTTCATGTAGTGTAGTTTCTGAGTTCACAATACTGTCAATGTCATAGGCAAGCTCTACTACAACAAAACTCTCTGTAATCACGTTTGGTAACTGTTTATGAAGAAAGAGAAACCAAAGTATGCCTAGAGAGAAGGAAAAATTAAGAGTAAGATGATTAACACAGAGATGGAAAAAAAACCCCCAAACCTAAGGCTTGGAAAAAAAAAAAAAAAAGACAGGATTATTGTCTTATTTAAGTGATCCTCTGTATTGAAAAGATTGCAATCAGAAATCTGCCACTTATCCACCAAATTAGCCTGACTTTCAAAGGCATCCTTTAGCAGATGTGTGCCTTGGAGTAATCAGTGCACCCATTACATGGAAAGCCATTTATCGCAGGAAGCAGGATTAGACTGAATCAAGGAAATAAAACCAACTCTCCCTCAAAAAAGCCCTGGTTAAAAATAGGCAATGCATCTTTCAGACAAAAGTATTTTCAACCTGAAGCATTGTCTGGTATGAAATGTTGAAAATAACTGGAAGAGTAGAATTCAGGGATCTCTACATCTCTTTTTTTCTGGTTTAAGCCCGAAGGTTTGTGAGTAAGCTGACACACTCCCTAGAAGAGACAAGGAGCGTGCTTTATGTCACCTTCAGTTTCAGCATCTGACTTCATAAACACACAAATTCATTACACTGTGTGAAAACTTGGTTTCTCAGCAGCCAGGGAGGATGAGGGGTTTGTTTCCCACATCTGCCATTGGCTTTGGCACATCACACCCTCCTCTGCCTCTCTTCTCCTCAGGGAAAGTCACAGGCTCGGGGCTGTCTGGGCCCTACAGATGTGCTTGGTGAGCCACACATTCACACACACACCCCAGACAAACCAAACAGCAGCAGGGAAAAGGGCTGGAAATGTGGCCACAGGCTCTACAGGCTCTCTTGTGGGCCATATCCTGCCCAGCAACCAAAAATTCTTGCAACCACCAACAAAGGTTTCCAGCACATACCCCTTACCCACACAAGGGTAAGGGCTCAAAGGCCACACATATATGGGAAAACATTATTACCACCTATTAAAATAGGAAAGGTCTTCATCTCATGCTCTGAAGCACTTTGGACCCACAGAGTAGTGCCCAGGACTGCTTTGCTTTCTGTCACCCTCCTCCCTTTCATCACCCTCCTCTGCTGTCCCCCAGCAGCACAGCACAGCTCCTCTTCAGCTCCCTAAAGCTGATCTGGGGACTAAGTAACAGACTGGGAATGCAAAAGCACTCATCGATACTGGCAGAGAGGAAAAACAAAAATAAAACAAACCAAAACTACCAGGGACACACTTTTGATTGCAGTGTCTCATTCCACAACTCATCATCATTGGCCTAATGTTTAAAACCATTAAAATGCCCCTTTCTCCCATTCCAAATTGCAGCACCCATTCCCTGCAGAACCCTGACTAGGCCATTTAACCTCTCCCTTTGTTTTAATCAGCTGTAATGGGAGGATGAAGATCCACACCACCTGAAGCCTGAAGCAGTTTTTTGGAACAGAGAAGATGCTTTGAAAGATAAGTAATCCCACCCAATTTGTTACCACCAAGGCCCATGTCAGGAAAAAAAAAAAGCCTTTTTCTTTTCTTTTTTTTTTTTTTTGTTGTGGTTCTGTTCAGTCCCTTAATGGCTCTCATTAATTGCCAGGGCCCACCTTTCAATGGAGCAGCTCTGCTGCTCAACAACACACACAATTAGCCGGCCCTGTTACTGTTTATCTGGGAGGCAGGCACGGAAATTTCCGAGCGTGTGCTGTCTGCCGTGCCCATGAGAAAGAAAAGAGAGGACATCAGTCTCTGTGACACATGGTATTCACACGCACCCCGCTGGCACAGGACACCAACGGCCTCGGGGCGCTGATGGCGAACACGTAACTTCTGAAGCCATGGTGGCCCAAGTGTCCACCAGTTTGTCACCAGTTTGCCTTCCAAAAGCCGTGTGCATGCACGCGCTCCTGTGAGCCATCATTTCAAAGGGGCTGGCACGTCACTACAAAAGGGACAGTCAATAAAACTGTCGCTGCACTCCAAAGCTTCTTCCGTGCTGAGCGCTGAGTTAGGGTGGGAATCTGCAGAAGAAATTCTGCGTGCCTGCCTCTCTCTGCCCCCACACGCAAATGCACATCTGGGAGCAAACATTAAATAAAAAAAAACGTCATTGGAGGCAATGAAAAACGAGAGCCAAATGAAATTCTTACCTCTCATTTTGCCTCCGCGCTTTGCAAGTGCTCTCAAACTCCTTGTAATAATGTAAATGAAAATAGATGCAAATGCAAGCAGAGGAACCAGTAAATAATTGACTGTCTGCTCCTGTGCAGAGCTCATTTGGTAATTAGGAGGAACTGCAAACAAGAATTCATTTAAAATCAACACATTTCGGGGGGGGGAATACATTGCATCACATTTTCTGCACCATTCTTCCTTTTAACTGTTATTTTGAGCTTAATACATCTATTGCTTCACTTATTTTAATAGAGACATTCAAGTCAGAGATGGACATTTTGGCTGCTGCACTGAAGAAACATGAAAATCTTGCTGTTAGATTCTGGCATGGCTTGTATTTCTTGTTTACCTTAATCTGTAACTTAACAAGCCCAATTTCCTTTCAGCCATGTACAAATAGTGCGATTGACATGGGAAAATGATACACGTCCAGCTTCAAAACTACTTCAAAAATGCATTAAACATTGCCCCCAAACCAAAGCAATCTCTCTTACCAAGAAAAGGTGTGCCTGTATTTCCAGATCCAGTGGCCCTGGCCTTTGAAAGGCACCAGAGCTGTGCAAAGCAATTGAAGAAGGGTTTCCAAGATCTACTTTCTGAATACAGCTGGGTATTTTTAATATTAGTTTGTAAGGACAAAACAGAACTAGGTTAATACCAATACAGAATAGAATAACAGGATTTTTTAAATCCCCTTAGGCCAATAAAGAGCTGTCACTAGGAACAGAAGAAAAAAAAAAAGAAACATTCCAGTTGAAACATCTTTCCTCGCATGCTCGGTGCTTATGCAAGATCTAATATATTAATAATTAAAAAACAATAGAGTAGTTAGGATTCCTGCCTGTTTCTTTCCAGCTAGCCCAAGCCCCAGTCTCCCATAGGCAGGTAAAAAATTCATAAATTATTCCATAACTAGTCCACCAAGCCATTTTGTTAGAGAGGCTGAAGGGCCAAGAATGCTGTTCTAAGTGTCAAACAGCAAATATGGGAATAAAAAAATAATGCTAGTTACTTCTGTGACAGTATTTTAGCATTAGGTAAAAAGAATGGAGTGGAACCCTAAGTTCTTGCCCATGAGTTTATCCAAGAAGGAAAAGCAAACAAACAAAAAAAATTCTTAAGTTAAATACCAAATATTGAAAGCAATGAAAAAACCAAGTTTAGCTGAAGTTCATGTAAAAATAGAGAAGAAGGAAAGTTATTTTGAAAACATACCTAAACAGATTTAGATAACAGGGCATTTTAGCATTCAAATTCTCCCTGCTTCTCTTAAACTGAGCCTGAAGAGCTGCTGAGTATTGAAACGCCTGATATAGGAAAGATACTACATAAGATACAAGCACACAAGGATTTATTTGTGCTGGCTAATGCAACTCCTTGAATATCCAAACCGAGGAGATCACAGCCAGAACTAGGAACAATTGCTTTTGCTGCAAGTTGTGAAGACTGTCCCCAATTCCCACTGCAGGTAGCACTGGCAAGCACAACCACACCCTCGGTGACGAAAACATATTCCAGGTACGTGGGAGGCTGCAGAGACAGCTGCTACAACATTTTTCTTTTCACCTGGTGTCCTCTCTGCCAGAGGATGGCATCTTACAAGCAGCTGATGTGTCTCGGGATGGTTGGGATAGGGACGCCTTCACTTTGGTATGCTTTCAAGTGAAATTTATCGCTACAATCGCTCAGGAGTTTTGGGAACTCCCTCACAGAGACTTGTAGAAGTCAGCCATAACATGAAGAATGATCATAAGACTGCAGGTTACAAGGTCTCTTAAAGGTTAGCTGATCAATAGATAATTGTTACGTACAGATATTTCCATTTTCACACCAATAGTTAATCACACCTGCATTACATGTTTGTCTCATTGTGGTATTTTTCACCCAATCATCTACTGTCCCACAGTTCTCTATCGTTCCACTCTACACTACCACCCCCTTAATTTTTTACTTTATTCTATAACCACTTCTATATCTAAACTTCACACTGCAAAACCCTCTACTATCTAATTTAACACACTTTTTCTTAAACTACAGACCACAATCTTCGTTACAGGTCACTAAGTTTGGAAGTTTCTCCCACGGCTTCAGGTCAAATCCAGTACACATTTCATAATTAGAGTAAGCAGGCCCAAGGCCTTGAGGATTTTCTGTGCCTTGGATTCCGACAGATGTTCAGCAGTTTCCAACAGCGTTGTCCAATTGCCATATCACAGAGCAGTACCTGACCACACCCCTACATTCAGCAACCTAATCAATAACAGATTTCAGTGAAGTTCAAAGCCAGAAGAGGACTCTTCCTTTTCCTTGGAAGTTACAGGAACAGTTTTACTGCACTTCCTATTCATAGGTATCATTCTGTCAGAGGAGGAGGAAGCGAGAGGGAGCAGAGAGAAGGTAGGAAACATTTCCATTTGGTAGGCCACTGGAATTTATTTAAAACCCCATAATACTAGCAAAGATTCTGTAATACGTTTAAATTGTCTTTATATTTGTTTAAAGCAAGTCTGAACTGCAAGCATGGGAACATTTCTTCTACAAATCTGACCTCACCTTGTCCAGTAAGTGACCCAGGGGACCAGATTACAGTATTACAGTCTGGAGGTAATTCAAGCATTTTCACAACCACTGGACAAATCCTGGTTTGTTCAAGGCCTTATTCATGCATCAGAAAACACTACGGAGTAGCATTTCAAATTACTTAGAAGACAAAGTCTCATCTTCGAAAAAGAGGTAAGTTACCAACCCAAAAATGTTGGTTTTTTTTAAAAAAAGAGACGCCACTCAAGACAAGTGGCAGGTTCTAATAGCAGCCCATTATCTGTACAGCCCTGGAGTACCAGAGAGATGAAGTTTAAAGCTGCACGTGGTCATCACACAGTGGAAGTGTAGCTGACACAGGGACAACCTTTCCTCCATGGAGGAATGGAAAGCACACCCGTCCTTCCAGAACTCCGCACTCAGAACTCACGTTTACAATGCCAAGTGCAAAGAAGACAACCACAAACTGTTTGTTCGCTGATGAATCAGTACCAAAGCCCTGGAAAATTCTACAAATAGTGGCAAGGAATTTTGTGCTAAATAATATGTCTGTGGCACAGATGAATCCAGTTCCAGGGTGATCAGAAGCAGGAAGTAACGAAGTAAGAGAGTCAGCATCAGACTCTGTAGAAAGTCTTTAACACCCAATTATCGTAACTATAAACAGCAGGAAAAAAAATTTAAAATTCATTGAAATCAGGCTAGCACTGCATGCGTCCCATCTAGATTTTTTATTTCTATGAAACCTCCTAGCATATCAATCAGTTTTAAGGAATGACTAATAAAAATCTAATATTCCTCTTGAAGCTCATAATAGAGCATTTTTCAGCAGGAATTATTATCTTATTACTATTAGATCAAGAGTAATATCGATTTGACATAATAAAGTTAGTGAGTATTCATTACTTTACTAATTTGAAGACAGCAGAATGATGGGAAACAAATATTACAAAACATAATTACTAAATATTCAGTATACAGCAGATTTTGAAGTTCTACCTTCTCCTCATGAAGGGAGCGAGTCCTAAAAAAACCAGAACTCCAATCTTAACTTCACTTGCCATTACGGTTACAACTGGATCAAGTGGAAAAGAATGGTCCCTTATCACCCTAAATGACACAATAGTATAAAAATTACATTAGAAGACAAGACCTGTGAAAATATGCTTGTATTATATTACACATTAAGCCAAGCCAACACCTAACAAAATGAGGAACTGCAGAGTTCAGAGTATCAGCCTGAGGAAACTGATTTTACAGAGAAGGGATCCAATAGGTAAAAACTTATAATGCTTTAGGACTGAAGAATAACTACAAGTGTGGGTGGCTCATTTGTGGGCTGCCCAATAACATCCAGGTGACTGAAAAGCTCCTGAGTACTTTTGTGGATCTTGCTCAAAAGGTACCATTACAAAGCACTTGCACTTCCTTAGCTTCCAGCCATGAAAACCAAGACATAAATCGAGTTTCCAGCAAAGAAGTCAACAAGCCTCTTTATTACCAATAAAATTGCTAGTAGCAAACATATAAATGTATTTCTAAACCATTTCCTTGTTTTAAGTCAAGTGCTGTAAACTGGTTAGCTTGATGGTAATTATTCAATCCTGAAATCTATTTTTGCCTTGGCTGAAAAAATAAAGCTGGAGTTTAAAAAAAAAAAAAAAAAAATCTTAAATCCCAGCCTTGCAATACATGTGGATTTATTTTCCATTATAGCATGTGGGGTTTACTGGTGCAAGTACTACCAGAAGAAAAAACTCAAGTCTGTACTTGACTCACAGGCAACTGTAGTACAGGCAGGACTAGCAGCATCAATTTAAAGTGGCCCAACACTTTGCATGATAAAGCTCATTTAAAGTTGCATCTGCAAGGTTTGATTCCTCATTTTGTGCCTGAGATGATGGATATGGGTTGAATGCTTCATGTGCAGATGACAGAGGAAACGCATTATTCTACCCCTGTGGAAAACAAAATCTACTTTCTTGTAAGTCTTATTTCAAATCAGGAATTTCACAGTTTGGAGGGGATACAGCACTGCAGATGTCATTCTCTGTCCCTCTCACAAATTCCCCCAAAAATGGTCAAGTTGTAAGACAATGGAAGCAGAGCCTTGGATGCCTTCAGCCCTGCAAGTGCTGTGCTCCCAGGATGCTGCCTGCTGCCAGGGCTGGGTCACACAGCCGGCAACAACCAGCAGAAAGGACATCTCTAGCTCACCTGGCAGAAATCTGCATTCACTGTGTAGCTACCTTTGATGCCTAAATGAAGCTATAGTCTCATTTTAGTTCCACACCAAACCAGCAAAATTTATCTTTAATAAACACCTATGAAATTCAGTGTAGACAACAACAAGGGAACAAACACACAAACTTGGGATGGCCATAAAAATCATTTTAGAAGTTAGTGCAGAAAGGAGGTTGTGATTCAAGACATCAGGACACCCAAACTCTCTCCTCTGCTTGCTGCATGACCTCAGACAAGTAATGCTGCTCGTTCTCTTAGTACTTTTGCTCCCCTACAATTTCCTCCTATGAAAGGAGGACACAAGGATAGTGAATCAGATCTCACCATTTAGGCAGATATCAAAACGCATCTGAAAAGGGGACTCACGTGAGAAAGTGAGAGAATCAAGGTTCTCATGGTTGAAGTCATCAGGTGAAAATCAATCACATTTAAAATGGGCCTGACTGTAACATATTTGATAGCATACAGTCCCCAACTTGTGTACATGCCAGAATCCCTTCGAGCGACAGAAATTCTACAGCCCAGCATCTTTTCCTTTGGGTAGCTGATTATTTCTTCTGACATTCACACAGTTCTATTCCCCTTCTGTGCTGAGGAAGAGGCACCTGCGTTTCTCCAGTCATTTATAATATTCAGATTCTGCTTTTGAACTTTCCTTTGCCCCAGTTTCTTGTCATCACTGCTTAGTTATCAGCATGGGGAAGCGAGCAAGTAGCTTTCTCTCCTCCCTCAGGCAGTACCATTGCTGTGCTTTGATTTGCGTCACAGAGACAAAAAAAGTAGAACAGCTGCAGCCCTTAATTGCAGAAACCACGGATGCGAGGCCAAGCTGCAGTTTCACTGCTGCTCTTTCAGCTAGAAAAATTATTAAAGGCCCAGTCCTGCTTCCCCAAAAGCACGTCTCCCAGCTTGTACACTACAGCAGTATGCCACTTTCAGACAGTGAAATATGGTAAAAAATTAAAAACACCAATAATTTTAAGCGGAATAAAGGCAAGTTTCAGAAACAGACTCCTATACCAGGTACATCACCTGAGTGCTTCCCACAAGGATGTTAAGGGAGCAAATCCATCACTGCTTGTCCCTGTTCTCCAGACCTCTCCTTGGAGAGGATGGATGGGCACAGCCAATTTATTCCTCTTGCTAAGGTGGGTGACTGCAGTGGGAAGGGTCAGGTGCCTGGGCTGTCGATTAGGTGCAGGCAGCACATTTATGTTGATGAATACGAGCTCTAAGAGGCACATCTGGCATTTGCAGCAAGGGGAAGACCAGCAGGTTTGGCAGTACCTCCCAGGTTCCTGGGGATATCTTTCCCCAGATCCGAGCCCTAACTCTTTCACACATACACGCTCCTTTTTACACACCCATAGGTGCACCCCCACAACAAAACAAGGAGAGGCTTTCACGACCTGGGCATGGAACTGAGGAGCTTGACTCGCTGGGAATTCCCAAACAGTTCGAGCTGGTCACTGTGATCCAGCCCTGGCCAGGAAAACAATTCCTATGGCCAGACCAATACTGATCTGGACTAGAAAATACACACACAAGTTTGTCACTTTCAGCTTCAGCAAGAGAAACACTTTCCTGTTGGTATATAGTCCCTCTGGTTCTGAATGGCTGGTTTTGAGGTTTTCATGAAGATGTTCATCTCCTTCCATACTGTCCAAGTTACCAGATGGTCCCAGAAAGTATTTTAAGCTGTAGTTTGTTTACTCTGTAGAGCATTAAATAGACAGCTTTATACTGAGAAGGACCATCATCTAATGATGATGATCTTTTGCTTCTAAAGAAAAGAGCAGTTCTGTAATGGATAATGTGCTAATACATTAATATTTGAGAAAAAGGAGTAAGGATAGCAGGGTGGGTGGTGCAAATACGAATCCTAAACAACGTGATGATTAATTACAGTAGGAAGAAAGCTACCAGTACCTCAAGGCCTTAGCAAATCACAACACAAATTCAGATGCAGAATGCTTTCAGACTGTGCACTCAAATCTTACACCTGCAGTAGCCATGTGCTGGGGAGGCAACAGCTGGATAAATCTTCTCTCCCATCCAACCTCCACCAGCTGACTCAAGAACAGCAAGGAGCATGAGAAATTTTTAATTATACTGTAATCACATGTGTGTTACTGATGCTTACACAGCCCTGCTTTCATGAGGAAAAAAAGCCAAACATAAAAACATTGCAACTTAAAAGAGTGTCCTGTTCTCGTGGTATTTACACTGCTGCAGAAGCATAAGGTTTGGATTACTAATGGGGACTGTTCACCACCAAATTCCCAGGAAAATGCAAGCTGTAAAAGGTTGTACTTGCTTTAGCTTCTTGACCAAAAGGTAAAACTTCTAGACAACTTTGCAGTTTTGTTTAAAAAATATTCTGATCCAGATGAAATCTGTCATTTTACAAAAACCAGACTTGCTACCTTGAAAAAAACCAATCACTTTGAAGCACTGTTTCATTGGTTCAAAGAACAAAGAAAAAAAAAAGTCCCTAAGTCACTAAGATTTAGTTTTGCTGGAAATTCCATAATTATTTTCCCTACATTACTTGCTTGTACTGGGTGAATATGGTGAAGGTTCTGATCTGTCCTGTCATGTTCTCAGCACATCCAACCCCTCTTTTTGGGAGAGTTCAATTCTGCCATGAGTACAGGGTGCTCAGTCAGGAATGTCGGTTTTTTTCCCTATTCAAGGGCATTGTTTGATCATACCAAATAGGCTTTGGCTTAAAGCACAGACCTGTCCATTTTTATGAGTACTCATTTTGGTGCCTCACAATCAAGCTGTTTGCTCTAGGCAGTTACTCTGACTTCTGCTCATGAACGTGTTTTGTTCCTCAATCTCCTTCCAGAAAACAGGAAGCAGCAGCCTGACAGCAGAAGAGAAAAGAAGACAGCAGAAACCTCTGTATCAGAGCTATCCTCACACATTTGCTTCCAGGTCTAGATACACTTTTGGGCTCACAGTTGCTTATTCCAATCAAGTTTTGTCATGGGAAATTCTGACAGATGTGGTGAATAACAATGTTTTTTCACCTACAGTGAAATGTTCCGAAAGGCAAGATGCCTGGTGGTTAATTTTCTCCTTTTGGTAAATGTGCATATAGCCTGTCCTGTTTTTGACTCGAATGATATTTGAAGTATTTTTAGAGGCAACCACTGGCTAGACCAAATATTCTCCCTTTCCTGAAATAGTAGCTCTATTTTCTGGTCTCTGAAGCATCCTGGCTTTCCCTGTCTCAACTGCAACTCAGTTCTGCTGATCTGCTCCATCAGAGCTCTTCCCCCACCTTCAGGGATGCTCCCAATGCTACAGAGCCCACCTCAGCCTGTGACTGCCAGAGATATATTTCAGTGGGCAGAACCACCCAGACAATCCAGATTCTGGTCTCATCTGGACAGAAAAGAAAACAACATGATGGTATCTCTACTCATCCCAGGTTTCCTGACAAATAGATGGTCATGGAAAGATGGACTTGTTCTCCAATAAAGCCAGCAAGAAGAGATGTGCATCAGGACAAGTTCATTCCCCCACGGGCAGTGAAAATCTTGCACCAAGGATGGCCCCGACTCTGAAGAGTGCTGGCTGAAATCCGTGGCTGTCTTTCAGATGAGTACCTAATGTACCTTGATTTCATCCAAGTTTAACCAAAGCATCACAGAGGAACAAGGTGTGCACGTTGCAAAGGCACCAAATGGTGACATGTTTGTACTGCTGTTTGGCTAGAACAATACAGCATTTATCAAAAGTTAAACATTTACTCAAAACAGGGCTTCTGAACACTTTCTGTCACAGTGCAAATTGCTGTAATACAGCATGGAGTTCCATGCAGAGGAGCACACACAATGGAAGAGGTAAAACAATTCTGCTAACTTGACCCAACCCTTTTTGCTCTGTTTTCTTTTTTTTCTGAGCATGGGAAGAGTGGGATAAGACTATTCCATGCCTGCCTTAAAGAAGATAATAAATTACAACAGCATCTCTTCCTGTTTGATTTCACCCTTATTTATCTTAGTTAAGGAAAAAACAATAATAAAGACAGTGGTACAACAGAGGAAGTAATTGACTTAGGATTTGTTAGCCCTGTGGCCTTGATCCAGTTCCAGCTTTTCTATCTAGATGCCTAAAAAGAAGGAAGAGTCGGGGAAAAAAAATTACACAGTCCAAACAATTGTTTGTACAGCATGCATCAGTAAAGTGTCAAAGAAATGCTCCTGCTTCTGGATGGCCAGCAATTTGCCCTAGGGTAGCAGACTGTGACTTGGGCACCATAAATTTAAAGGTCCTGGGATATAAAAACGCTTCTACTGCCATTTCTCAGTTTAGAAGGGCAGCAGCTTGTCCCAAGAGGGGTCACAGAGCAGCCCTGCCACACAAGATCTGACTGGCTTTTTTTTTTTCTAGCATGCAAACTTTAAGACTTGTATTGCTTTAACACTGTCAGTTGAGTGATGCTGATTTTCAGGAGTGCTCCAGCAAGCACTCAAGGAATTTAATCTTTGCTTGAGCCAATTCTTGAGACATATATGCTCCCAGCCTCCAGAGGCAAGGGATTAGCCTGAGATCTCTGAAAAAAAAGGGCTGTAACTTGCATATTCCTTCTTACCACCACTTCTCCAATGTTTATGTATTTATATACAAAACCAATATACAATGACAAGTCATCTCAGACTTCTCCAGGGAGAAAAATGACATGAAAACCTCCCCCACCTCCCAAAGGGCACAAACTGGCAGATGGACAACTTTCGCTGAGACGAGCATGGAGCTGAAGAGCTTTTCCAAAGGTACTGGCTGTCCTGCCCTGCTGCCAGTGGTGTGTTTCTTCCTTTGTACTGTCATCTGATGCAGACTCAGAGGAATGAGTCCATCCACAGAGCTCAAGCAGCACAGAAATGCATTTAGCAGGCGCCATGGAGGCCCTGAAATAATTACCTAACGTGCAAGGTCACAGTGTGCTGTACTAAGTCTTCCACATATTGTAAACAGGCGATTTCTGCAGGACAAAAGCACAGGCAACAATTGTTATGCTCACCTATTATAGTGGCCTCACCAGCAGAAAAAGAGGATATGCAATTGGAGAGGAAAATAATCCAAATTTCGTCCGTCCCTCCAGTTTCTCCCAGTGAGCACAGTGGTTTCACTGGCACAGGGCTGGTGCTTCTGCCATCTGCCCACCATACTGGTGGGGAGGTTTGAAAAAGTGCCCAACAAAGCAGGGCTTGTCTCTCTCCAGCAGCCAAAGAGAAGCCTGAACTGGCACCCAGCAGGCAGCCTCTACATCAACAACTAGTCAGGAGGCTGTGAAGGCTAAAAGCAGCAAGAGATCTTCTTTCTAAGAAATAATTTAAACAGAGTTGAGGCTGTATCAAGAGCTGGAAAAGGGCCTATTCAAAGAGTGGGGGGGGAGGGGGAAAGATCCCTTCAAGTGAATGCGTGATAAAACTAAGGCAGCACAAAAACCAGCTGACATCCTGCAGGAACCAAAGACTCACCCACGCTCCTTCCTGCAGAGCTCCTTGACTTACAGATACTGTAAGAAGCCCCTCCTAATTCCAGGTATTGAGTGGCTAATGGCCTTGCAAGGGCGGCTTTGTCACAGTTTCATATTTTCCTGTTGCAGCAGGCGGGAAGAAAAGACAGCTACTGGGAAGAAACCATAATTAAAAACCAAACATATTTGCATGAAATGAGTTAACACAGACAACAACTCCGTAAGAGGAGGATGAAGAACTCCAATATTATCAAAATCTTATCCAGAAATTCTTTACTGGGAACTCAGGAGAGACACTTAGACAATTGTTGTTATCTCCCACTCAGTTTGAGGCTGGGCAAGCAGCTAGGGCCAAAACCACAAATTTCAGTCAACTGCTCAACACCAGAAGTTGATACAGCACTGATAACAGGTGTTTGTGGCATTACTGTAAAATGAAATTATTTGAACAAACTACAAGGAAATTTCCACAACCAGACTTCATGTCAAAAATAAACCCCAAAATACCACAGGCCGCTCCACCACTCCCTCAGCTTGGAGTTTACCTTATTTTCCAGTGAGTGGGGCCATGAAACAGTAAAAGCCCTAGAACTGGTTCCCACAGAACACAGCATTTCTGACTAGCTGCTAACAATCTGGAGATAAGCCCTAGTTGGATGTTTAGTAAACAGCTGCTGGCATAAAAATCATATATAACACATAACAACCAGAATACACACATTGATCTTCGCATCTCAAGGGGACTCACAGTCTACTGAAACACATAGTTTCTTCATCATTTATCAAAGATAGAAAAAGAAGGTGTGACTGCACACTGGAAAGGCCTAATTGTTTAAAAAAAAAAAAAAAAAGGCAAATGAGAAGTATTAAAAGAAGCAATAAAGTGGAGAACTGAAGCGAATCTTATAATTTTCAGATCAAAATAAATTAACGTGGTCTGAAAATTAAAAACATCCCAGATTAAAACTCAGTCAGCCACACCATTAGTACATTCCTCCCAGACCGAGTGGTCTGAGGAATTTATAAATTTGGCATCGTATAAAATGTGCTATTCCTGGCAGGTCTTCGAAATAGGGGAAGTGAAAAGGGCAGGAACACAGGGAGAGCAACAGGGCCAACTTCAAGAGCACAGCCATGGGCTATTTGCTGGCATTTTTAAATATTTTAAGTCCCAAATCCAGAGCACAAAAGGGGGTTAAAAAGTTGTGCTAATCCTCCTCCCTTTGGACTAAGCTACAGCTGTGATATGTGCTGGGATTTGTAGGAAATCCACAGCAAGTTTAGTCATGTAATATTTATGGGTAACAACATCTAGACTTTTTTCATTCATTTAATTAAAAAGTACAAAAGTCACAAGCTGAGACATCCCTTTAAAAGGGTTTAATGTGGACCAATTCTGAACTACAAAACACTAAATCTTTTCCTTTTTCCACGCTAAGGCAACAATTCTGAAAAAAACCCAAAACCCAAAAAACACGCAATCAAAACAACAAACCAAATAGAAAACTCTTTTCCCACAAGGAAAAGCAGCTTTATGCACAAGATTATCTTTCACCAACGATGCAGCTAGCCCGCCTCAAGGGAATGGGAAGACTTGTGAGGCATCTGTCACACACAGCAGCAAAAAGGTAGATGGCAAAGGAGAAATGAAAGAGACAAAACCACGCAAACTCCCAAAGCACCAAGAGGGTTTGGATAGAAGGGCTCTTGCAAATGACCGCATCTGCCCACAGCAATGAGATCTGCATTAGAAACACCAAGCTTTTCTCAGTCGGGCCTGATTTTTTAACGTTTGGAGCATTCATTGCAAGCATGCTGCTTCTTCCAATTTTTAGGAAGAACACCTACATATTAGCAAAAGGAAGGAACTCACTTCAAGTACAGAAAAGAAGCCCTCTATTGAATTTCCAAGTGAAGGCAAATGAAAGACTACAAAGTTACTGGTGTCTATTCAAACAACTACACGTCAGAGCATATTAAACGTACCGACTCCATCACACAATTCCAATTCAGTTCACTGCCACAGATCCCATCTCCATCAGCCCAAGAGTTTGCGTCAGCCTTCGTGAGTTCCTCTCAGGCATTGATCTGTGCCTCTCTGACAGAAAGCAGCTCTACCTGTCACTCATTAAGGGCTGAAGAACTGAGAGCTTGATGCACAGCAGTCCCTCACTCCAGCAACAGAGGTAGAAATGCTAAGCTGTGCTTGGGAACAGCTTTGTCCTGCTTTTCTACAACTAACCAAATTGTTGCCCAAGATACCATGGGCCTAAAGACTTATTTCTTACTGAAAAGCCGATAATAGTTGTTGCTATTCCAAAATACGTTCAAGAGACATGAGCCACCTTACAGAAGTGCCTCATGGCAGTCCTTGGCACGAGGTGGGAGGGTGAGGAGCTGTGAGTTACAGACTGAAGGGAAATTTGTCTTCAGAAGCGTGCTCATCAGAAGATATTTTGGAATCGGTTCCCCAGCTGCTCCTGACACAGACCAAAAACCCAGACAGACCCATACAAACACCTGCCTCAGAAGACAAACGTGGGCACCTGAACCACTGCAGCAAGAAAATATTCTCCAGTTTCCTTCTGCATCCCAGCCACGTTAGCTCTTCAGACTCTTTGGCATACCCGGCACCATGTCCCACCCCACTCCCCCCATTCCCTGAAGATCATAAGAACATCTTCGATTTGTAGAAGGTAGAGCATACATAGAAAGCAAAGATCCCTTAGGTTTAGCAGCTAAGGAACGTC
This sequence comes from Picathartes gymnocephalus, assembly GCA_013390045.1. Lineage (NCBI taxonomy): Eukaryota > Metazoa > Chordata > Aves > Passeriformes > Picathartidae > Picathartes > Picathartes gymnocephalus. The sequence goes on along the minus strand of WEKY01008917.1, from coordinate 88,851 downwards.
TGAAATTCTCTATTTCTAAAAGCAAGGAAAGGAACGGCAACGGGATGAATCAGAGGTGCAACACAGATGTAAAAGATTAAAAAGAAAGGAGGGAAACAATAACCAAAGAATGAATTCCTTCAAACTTCACACATCCTAATGCTGCCCACTTCCTTTGCACTCCCTCAGTTGAATTTTTGTCCATGTAAATAAGCATGTGCAATGGGAATTCAGCTGAGGACTTTGCTCCCACTACTGTATGTTGCATTTAATTGAAATGTGCAGTCCCACGGAAGTCCAGACTTTAACCCATTTGGGTGGAGTGACTATTATTACAAGCTCTCCAGCTGCTGGAACTGTAAGACTCCGTGAGAATCCAAAGGTCGCAGTTGCAGGATTTTTGTGTTGTTTATTTTAAAAGATATCTCCAGTTCTCATGCTTGTGGAGAAATAAAAATAAATAAAAAGAAAAAGCTTAAAACCATGACTTGCAGGTTTATTAAAGGCTCAGAAACCAGAAGAGGAGAGAAAAGAATACTTTCAATATTTTAAAAAAAGCTTATGATTCTTTTAGTTTCCTAACTGCTAATTCCTTCGGGTTTTTATTCTGCAATACTTTCTCTCCAATGACTTTTTTTTGCAGAATCAAACTATTCTTCAATAAAGTGATAGATTAGAGGGCTCATTCTTCCTGTAACTTTACTGAAGGTGATCATATCTGATAGCTCAAAGTAATTTCTCTTCCATGCATATAAGAAGACGTAAAATTATTTCAAGGGTTAGTTTAGACCACAGTGCAGGAGATGAGGGGGAAGAGACAGACCTGCTACAAGACTTTTTAGATAAAATATAAAAAGGTACAACACACTTATGCAGCCTCAGAACAAAGGAACCAGGCCACAGCCTGTCATTAGGTTTGCACCTATCACCTAATCAATGCCAACAATAAATGAAAGCCCGGACAAGCAGAGAATATACTTGACTCTCCATGGGCATTTTTCTGGGAATTCACTCAAATGCCTTATCTCCAACACCATTAATGCCAAGGGAAAAAAAAATCCACCCACCACACTGCCTTAAAAATCGCTTCATTACTTCTTAAGGGTGATTTCAAACTATTTTCAGACTATGCTTTAAGTCTCATCACCTGGTTCATGTGGTTTATTTGGTTTTGAAAACGCCCTGCAGAAGTAGGGGAGCAGCTTTGTGATGCAACGTGCTTTATGTGGTAGCAGCAGACGACCACCCCAGCAGCACCAGCCCACCTATCTGCCCTCCAACAGAAGAGTAAAGTAGTTGTCAGAACTCATTTTCTTCATAGATGTTATGAAAGAAGTTGAGATAAAATCATTAGAGCTGGACAAAGTGTAAGTTTTTTATATTTTCATGGAGAAAAATATTTATTTTTTTTTCTAGGCAGTTTCCAGCTTCAGGACTTTCAAGTGACGGAACTAAAGGCCAATAAGCAACACAGCATCATTGGTGATAAAGATGAGAGACAGGATGAAGTGCAAGCAAAAGCACATGTATGTGTGTGTGTATGTATGATTTTATTAAGCTATGCATAAGCACAGCTTGGCCAAATTAAGTGCAGTTAATTAAAAAATACCTTCTAATAATTCTTGCTGAGTAAAGCAAACTACAGCTATATAACGGTGATGGAGACATTTACTGAAACTCACTCAGACCACTGTACTGGCTAAAGAGATTAAGCATTGGAAAAGAGGGCAGAAAGGTGCACAGCCATCTCACTGTTATGCTGCAATCCCAGAAAGCCTGGCTGGCTGAAGAGGATCTACTCAGTTCACAGAGCTGCTTCAAAAAAAAATTCCATCCATTTTCAAATGCGCTGCGAGGTCTCCTCTCCCTCCTCTGCAGCATCAAATGCTACTGACCACAGCTGGAAAACCCATATAAGATGGGATGGAGCCCTGACTCCTAACAGGACAAACCCACTAATGAGAAGTTATTAAAAATATCTTTTTCATTTCACCCACAAGAACACTTCCCCCAAAAATTTATTGTCACCGTAGACCTTAGCCTGAATGGTAAAGCCAGTGATAAGTTCAGCCTTTTCTACATAGATTGCAATACCACAATATAATGCAAGCAGCACATACTCTTGAAGCATCCTCTTTTTTTTTTTAACATACCTAAGGAATTAACAATCAATTGCTTTCATCTTCAGGGCAATAACTGCTCAGGCCAAAGGAAGAAAGCAAGGAATTGTTTCATTTGGCATTCTCTTGTATCAGAACATTTACCAAACAGCTCTTACGTAGAATTTGTCATGGTGATTCATTTTATTGCATCCAAGCCTGTTGTACTGCCCCAGTAGGTATTCCAGCTACAAATGAGTCATAAAAGCCCTGAATGTGGTGTTTCATAGAAAAGGCTGAATTCTCCATCAAAGGAGTTTCAAGAGAAAAATTTAAAGAACAAAAAGAAAGCTGGAAAAAGAAAAAGAATACATGAATAAATAACGTGGAAGCAAACAAAGTCCTTGCCGCATTGAGCACAGCTGTTCTACAGCATTTATAAAGTCTCTGGTTACAGAGTCAGGGCCATTTCCCCAAGGAAAGAAAAGCACTGTATTGCACAATATGGGTACACGAACACATAGGGAATATGCATTGACTTGTTAGCGCTGAGGAAAAAAGATTTGGAAAAAAAAAAAAAAAATCACCCATCTACAACAATTCTAAACAAACAAACAACCTGATGCTGCCAGAGGACTTGCACGGAAGTGGTTACACCAGAGTCAAAATTGTTACAAAGGCAACAGTCAGCTTACTGTGTTAGACATCTACCTATACACAGCCAATTGTGCCTCTTTGAAGCAGTTATGTGGATCAGAGACCAGCCTATTCTGAAGTGCAGACACGGAGTAAATCATCGCCCTTGCTCAGTTCTGAAAGAGAGAACAAGCTGTTCCGCCTTGCTCCGGACTCCTCAGCCGTGTTCAGTGCCTGTGTGCAACCTGTGCCCGTTCCTGCACGGAGAGGGGAAGGCAAGAAGTGCAGTAACAACTCTGCTGCACTAAAAGGTGTCCAGCAAAGCAGGTCTGTAGGAAAGGGGTGAGCTCCACTCTGGTGGACAGCAGAGTGACAGCACGTCTGTAGGGCTGTTTAAAGCGCATTAACTCCAGAGAGCACAGCTGTCCATGAACTCCGAGCAGTCCATAGGCAGTGCAGCTCTCTGCTCTCTCAGGGCCACAGTAAATACCCACAACAGCAGCAAACTGAGTGGGAAGGTGTATTTTCCAACATGCACGACAGCATGAGATGTATTCATTCTCCCTCTCTGAAGGTGGGCATAGACGAACAGGTCGCCAAACGCACCATCTCACAAGGCCCAGGGACAGCGCTTCCAAACGTGCTGCAGCACAGAGCTAGTGCAAACATCCAAAACAAGACAGCTGAACAGTCAGACAGGGTTTGTTTTGCTCAGTTAGAGAAAAGCCTTACTGCTTCTGGTAAGGCAGCCAGCTCAGTGTACCCGTGTCTCAGGGCATGCAGGCGTTCCTTGGCACTATGTAAGTACCATAAACTCTCTTACTCCAGCGTTAGTTCCTTCAGATTTATTCACATGAGTCATGCCTTCTGTTGAAGGACCAGGATTTCTGCCCAACGCTTCCAGCTGATTCTGGTGTGACAACTTTATCCTGAAAATCAAAAAGCCCCTGCTTTCCAGTTCAAGAAAGCACACCATTAGTCAGAGCAACCTCCGAGCAGTAAGAAAGCACTGATTGAATTTTCACTCCACCCAATTCAAAGGTCAGAGAGCAGTTTGCCAGCCTACATTGCTCTGTACCATGCAGACCAGGAAGCTGAACCAAGTCTTCCACATCTGAAGCCAGTCCCTTAACAGCCTACCATGCATCTGCACACTCACGTGCACACACTCCCTCTCTGAGGTTCTTCAGAACTCTCATTCATTTTGCCTTGAAAAAAATAGCTAAATTGATGAGTCTTGCAAAATACTTTGGCTCCAAAACCAAAAAAAAAACCATTTCAACAAAATTCCAAGTCCAATTTTTCTGAGCAATGCTAGTATTGACATCAATTGTCAAGATAACAAACCCAGTGCGCTGGCAGAGTAAAACTAATAATACAAGAGCATGACCTAATTAGGATGGAAAACAGACTTCTGTGGCATTAAGTTTGTATTGCTCAATGTTTGTGAGGTTTCAGGTGCTGTTAGACAGATCTGGAATCCTCACTTATACTGGCATGTGTCTAGGGCAAATGCTATACACTTATCAAAGTTGCTCTAATATTTTCGGGAATGCGAAGCTGAGCGAATAAAAATTAGATTTTAATTTTAACATAGTCTATTTTTTAAATCATCAGAAAAAAGGGTATTCTGTTTAGAAAGCCGTTTGACTTTTACTGACTGCAGGGATGGAAAAAGGAAAGAGAAAGGAAAGAAAAAAACACTCAGAAGCCACATTCCTACTCCTCTGCCTTCTTGAATGACTCCATTATGAGGCTGAAAAGGAGATTTAATTAAATCAGTTCCACTTACCAACCAAACCTTACCTGTTTCTTTGCCAGAGACACCATTCCTTCTTGTTCCCAAAGGGGTGTTGAGAGGAGGGAGAGAAGAGCAGCAAAACTGGATTTTAAGAGCAGGAAAGCAGAGGGGGCTTTAACTTTTAACCCAATGGAAAAAAAACAGTGGAAAAAAACCCAAACAAAGATATCAAGCATTCATTAGTGCCAAGGCACCACTGCTACAACTCTTCTCCTGAAGATCCAGGATACCACATGCAGAACTCTTGGATACTAAAAATAAGTAAATATTCTAAAAGGGCTTCTGCTGAATTGTACTTTCACAGCAGAAGCTGGACGAGGTCCAAGAAGAACCATGAAACTGAGGCTTTCTGTATATTGCAGCCATTAAAATATGCAGTGAGTTAAAAGACTGCAAGGAAACCCTGTGCTGTGGTAGCCCCTGCTAAACCTCATAACCATCTCTTTCTCCTCAGCTGATGTATGAGGGGGAGAAAAATTATTACCCACCGAAAATTAAGAATCAGCTTCTTTAAACAGATGAGTCAGCAGATGTAAACTTCAGCAAAGCTAATTCCCCAAGCTGCTGACATCACCACACACATACAGAGACCACCTAGGAATTACTGCAGGCATGCTACTGTCCTGAAAAACACGGAGTAAAAAGCAGAACCACCTCTGTGACGGTAGGTGTTGTTTTACTGTGATTACCCGGGGTAACAGAGCTGCTGATTACCTCAAATAGTCTGAGTGCTGCGCGTTTTGCTCTTCAAAAGCTTTCGTGCAGCATCACCTCACACCTCGTTGTTTTTGACAACAGAGCTGGCATCACTCTGGTTCCCTGCTCAAACAAAACAAGTCCCAGCGCTGTCAGGGGCTCCGGAGCAGCTGCTGAGAGCAAAGGGGGACCCATTTCTGCAGAGGAACAGGTCACCTCTGCCCCAGCTCTGAGGGGGCTCAGGTATCACCAGTGATCAGCAGCTGGGGAGACTGAACTGACAAATCCTGTCACCCACAAGCCAGATTTCTGCCCCAAACTGAAGCAGCACTGCAGTCAGCCAGCTGGATTAGGAAAAGAAGAGAAGCACAGTCACTATGCTTGCTGCAAATAATATTAAAAACTTGCAGCTCCGTTATTCCCCGTGCTGCAGAAGAAAAATGCCATTATTAAAATAACTTGCTAATTAAACAGCTATGATGTAAGCTGGGCTTGACCAGAGCCACCCATGTAGGCCTGTGGCCAGACCCAGACAGAGCCACGAGGCCACACATGCTTTGGACCATGCCAGACCTCCCCAGCCATGACACAACCCCCCCATCCTGGCTCTACCCCAAGTTTCACTTCTGCAGGAGGAGAGGGAAGCCCAAGGTCAGCCATCCCTGAACCTCTGTGGGCTGCCTGAGCTTCCCAAAGCTCACCAGTTGCCCAGTTTTCTAATAAATCACACTGTTGTCTCTGCCCTGACATTACAATGTAGGTTCACATTCACTGCTGGACACACACCATGCCACTGCAGGATGCCAATTCTCATGAACAAAAGATCCAGCTAGTTAAACAGAAAAATAAATCTCGGCTGCTAATAGGAGGGAAGGGAATTTTCAGTCCAAATAGCTGCAGGATTTTTTAAGATTTTTTTTTTTTTTTCCTAGTTGGAATAAATCAGAGCTAGAAGAGGCCTGTCATGCCAAGCACAGTAAGTTAAATCCACAGCCACATCTGAAATAGGCATCTGGCTCACTAATAAGAGACTCTGCATTTTGCACTTTACCTTAACATCAGGATAAAGGAAAATCTCACCACGGCAATGCCTACAGACTTCACAAACTCCTTTTACTGCAGAAATGTAATACCACCTTATAGACACAGAAAACAACACTTGTATTCTGGACAATCAGAAAATATCTCAGCAAACTGTATTTTATTTTGTCTACTTCTTTAAACAAAGAGGAGAAAAAATAGACTGAGCTGCTCTCTATCTGTTTTGCAGATTAAGGTGACACTGACAAATGAACAGTCAATTTGCCAAAAATTCAAAGAATTAACTATGTAAAAGGAAACAGAGATACTGAACATATTACAGCTGCCTTTGGCTTTATAATGCAAAGCACTGTGCTGAACCATGGAAATCAGAAAGCCAAACCGACTTGGAAACAGATCAGTCTGCATTTCACTGCAAGCAGTAAACAGCAGAAAAGGCTCTGAGTTTTAGGGATTTTTTTTTCAAAGCATAATATAACAGACAAAAAGCAACTTTTCCCACCTGCCATCAAACTGACTAGCTGCCTTTTGATATTTGTGTCTTTTCCAGCAAATACACTATTTATCACTTTGCTAGTAAGCATTCAGTGCCTCCCCAGTAATTGTGTACCCAGTTTATATTTGAAGTGCCTTTGCAACACACGCAGAGCCTGCCGGAGAAAACAGCTCATTTTTCTAACTCATCCCTACTCAAACAGAGCACAAATTAGAGTTTGACCATGTGACTACATAAAGAAATCATCAGAAGATTAAGAATGTATAATCAGCTATGCTTAAAGCTTTAAAACTATTTCAAGTCCCAAGGTGTTTTAGGTTAGGACACTGCTCTTCATGGCTTGGGATTCTCTTCATGGGAATCTGCAAACAAAATACAAACAAACAAGAAGACAGCACTCAGCTACTCCGGCAGGACTGTTCAAAGCCCTGTGCTGTATTTACCCCAAGTCACATTAACAGATGCTGTTGGTCCTTTCAACTTCTCTAAGAAATATATCTGACCTTTCACAAGATCCCCTGCAAACTGACGAGGTCAAAATTAAGAAGAGCAGTTCCAATTTTTACTAATACATAACCCCCTGGTCCCCACTTCCTGACACACTTTTGCACGCTGTCCTGCCAGGGGATGGAAAAGGGTAAGGAAACAGAAGGTCACCTAGCGTGGCTTGGAACAGAGGGCCTCTGTTCGGATCTAAAAACCACAGAGTGTTTTTAAAAAGTTGCAGGCTACCGGGACAGCTGATGGGAGGAACAGAGAGATTCCCACTGAGCATCGGTGTCACTTCTGAGCTGTCACACCGTGCGCCACGGAGATAAACACTGCACATGTGGAATAATTGTCAGTTACTTCAGGCTGTCAAACATTTCAGTGGAACACTGTCATCTCAGCGGAAAGACAAGTAAAATAACTGTGTTTAAGCAAGTCTACACTCATCCAAAACACACCTCACAAAATCACAGGGGGGTGGGAGGGAGGGCAAACAGAAAGCACCCTTCATTTGCCCTTAGAACACACTGAAAGTCCGTGACAGAACCCTTAATGCCACGTTTCGTGCCCATTTGTGCAGCATACCTGCTTAACACTGCTAAAGTAACATAAATCCTTAAACCATGGGAGCACGATGCGGCTGTGTGTTAAAAGCCTTGTTATTTCAGCTGGCAGAGGCAAGGTGAAACTAAAAAAGAAACACACTGGCTCATGTTCTGGTTGTGGAATGGAGAAGATTCAAAGCCTACCATGGAAACGGCTGGTGCCAGTAATCAGTTGTTAGGGGAAATTCCTTGACCAACCATCCAGGATCCACTCTGGCAGTCACCCTCACACCACCTGAGCTGGGATGGAAGCCCTTTTGCAGCTCCACACCCCACACTGACACAGACAGAAAAGGTTTCCTCTGGATCCTTAAAGCAATTTATTCATGGCACAGTAGCACAGAAACAGCTCAAGCTGGGTGTCTTCAAGGAGGGGACCCAAACAAAGGAACTCCTGGGCTTTTATCCACTCACAGTCTAAGCAAAGGAAAGTCTGGGATCTTCCTGTTGAGTCTCTGGCTCCTGCTGGGTCTGTGAGTGCCCAGTCACCTGGATGTGCCACAGGTCCTCGTGCCCTTTGTTATCAAAAGGGGTGGCAGGTCACAGCCTCCTGTCTCGGGCTCCCACCTGGAGCTCAACCTGCAGCTCACACAGCAGCTTCTCCCCAAGCTCCCTGCACTGAATGTGCTCCCCAACAGTTGGAACACGGACTTCTGGGGCACTGAAGCGGGCCTAGAGCCACCCCGGGCATGCAGCCCAGTTCTGTGCCCATCACAACAGTTCAGATGCGCCTGTGTACCTAAAGCTCAGGAAGTGACCCCGCTGAGGACCAGGAGTGGCCCCTCCAGCAGCCTCCCTTGGTCCCCTCACCACAGAACAGGGCACGCGTGCAGAGGCTTCGTTACCTCTGCTCAAGGCTGCGGGGCTGTCCTTATCCCCAGAGATAAGGCCGGTCCCTTTCGGCCGCTGCAGGAGAGGCAAAACGCTCTGACTCCCTCTTCCATGGTAAGTCCACACCCCGATTTCCTGATTTAAGTACAGGCAAGGCACCCACCTGGTCTGGGCCAGAAAACACCCACCTGTAGATCAACAACGTTATTTCCTCACTCCATCACCTGCTGCTGTACTGCTGTCCTCAAGGCAGGGACTACTGACAACTACAGGTGGAGCAAACCACGAGAGATGTTGTAAACCCTGACAGGTGGTGTTGTCTTGACCCCAGCTGGTGCCTCCAGAGTTTTTCTGGTGATATCAGTACCTTGTGAGCACCTGGACTGGGCAGGATAAAAAGAGCTGGTAAAGGTGGTGTGCCACAAAGGTGGAAAGCTGAAGTTGAGAGCACTGAAATTGGTAAAACAAACACTTTTGGAAGGGCTCTCCAGCTCTGAAAAAGCCAAGAGATTTGCAACATGACCACAAATGGCCAAGAGCTGTCTTCTCCCAGTACTTAACATCTAAACCACTAGTGCAATTAAAAAGCAAATATTTTTCTGAGTTAGAAAATGGAAAACATAATTGTTTGGTTTTTGTTTAGTTGCTTTTTTGTAAGTTATTCTCTGTTTCTGGAAGCCTGATTTTTATTAATGTAATATTTCTGTTAGCAGACTTGTCTACGTAAGGCATCTGTAAAAAGTTTTTGTTGTTAACTTAATAGTGAAAATCTAATAGAGGTTCTACTTGAATTTTCCTATTAAATTGACGTCAATCGCAGTCTGAGAATCAGATTGTTACAACCCAGACTATGAAACAAACATTCAAGTCAGATGCTATAAATGTAGCCACTGCACACTGGTAAGTGTGTTTTAATATTTTTAATCAGGTCTCTGGGTAGAGCCAAGATACACTTGGCATAGAGATGAGGGGAAAAATTATAAGGGAAAAATTACAAAAATGTAGATGTTTTTACTTGGAAAGTCAATTATAATTTATTTCCAGAAAAAAGGAAAAAAAAAAAAAGGAATATACACACAGAATTGCACTTTAGTAAGCAGATGTACAAACATAAAAGTAACTAGAGCTTGATCTCTTAATCAGTGCTTGCTCGTCTTCCCTGTAAGGTTACTTCCACAGGAACATTATGTGTGGCACAGGGATCCCAAAAAGGAAGGGGGAGTAGGGAAGTCCTATGGCAGCATTGGAGCAGCTGAATGGACTGAATAGTGGTACAGTAGAAAGAAAAGAAATCGTGTGTCAGGAGAGGAGATTTTTGGTTGGAGACCAGAAGAGTTTCCCGAGAACAGGATTACAAGAAAACTGAAAATTCCAGCTAAGATTCCCACGAAAGGGACAGCGGGGGACAGAGAAGTTTTGACTCATCAAAACCTCACGCACTTCGGAAGAAACTTACCCTCCTCAAAAGTTGTAGATTTTTTACAAAGAGACCAGCAGAACAGCAGATAAAGTAAATCCATCACCAAGTGGTGACAAAGAGCTGTGCTGGAGGAGAGATGGCTGGGATGGCCTTCTTTCCCTCTCCTGTGCTGGCCTCCAGAGACCTGCGGGTACGGTACGGGGTCCCAGGGCACACAGCACTGGTGCTCCTCTTGCCAAAAACCACAGTAAGATCAAAGAGAGCTCAGAAGAGTAAACAAAAAGCCAACACACATACACACGGCTCTATTATTTACAATTGTTTGCTGCTACAAAGAGGGCCTGGACCCTTATCAGATTTCAAAACCTTTTAGGGATGTGTGAAAGAAGGATGAAGCAGAGCAGGAGAGCCTGAAGAGCTTTGTCATTTTTCCAGTAGAGGTGGACTACACAAGTCGTATTTTCAACTCCAGCAGAAAAGCATTGGAGCTTTGTGCTAATTATGAAATTACTTAGAATATTATCCAAATCACAGATTCTTTTACTAACTGGAAAACCAGTTGGGTAAAAGTTTCCTTCTCTTCTAACTCACAAGATATTTGTAAGGTCTGCAGTAATGAGGTCTGAAATCAAAGAGGTTTCTAAATTTAAAAGAAACTAACAAAACTAAAATGATAAAAAAAAAAAAAAGATAACTTAAGAGTTTAAAGACCTTCAGATTGTTTCTTATTTAATACTAACAAGGCTGTAAGTTACATACAAGTGTTAGGAAAGTGAATTCTCTTTCCAAAACATTTTTCAGGGCTCTTGGCAATAATAACCAGCTTGGGCTTGGATGTTAGAGGAGCAGAGGGGAAAAGAGCCCTGTGACCCATATTGTATGTTAGGGTAAAAGTAAGGAATGGCAATGCCAGTGCGGGCACCAGTTACCTGCCACAGGCCTGACCTCTGTCTGGAAATCATGGACACTGCACTGAAAAATGGAGGGATGCCAATACTGCAGTAGAAAATGAAGGTGCTGGAGCCCTTAATGAATCCCTCTCCCTTATGAATCCATGCTTGCAAAATGCAAATTCCCAGCATTCAGCAAGAAGTTATTTACTTGATGCAAACATAAAAACATTCAGCTTCCTTCCAAGCGATAACCTGCTGAGATTCTGTGGGCACTGGAACGCCTGCCCACGGCAGCCCTGGGGAACACAGCCTTGTTGTGATTACTCTGGTGGGCATTTGCTTTGCACAGAGCACCAGGTTTCCTGTGCAAGGCTGGAAAGATCCCAGCATGATTTATGGTACATTGTTACAGCACCGTCTAGACGTGACTCGCTCGCTCAGGAACCGATAACAGCGAGCCCACGACAATACAAACCCAACATTGGTACCACGTCCTGCCAACCCTGCAGCAGGCACAGCTTTCTGGGACAAACCTCTTTTGTACAGCCTCCTCAGCAGGCTGGTCTCCTGGTCCCAACCTGTTCGGGGTGCGGGAAACGCAGACTGAACTTCCAGAAGCTGTGATGCACCTGGGCCAGCCGAGGGGATGCTGTGGCCCTCCCACGACACTTTGCCCAGCTGGAGCACACTCTACAGTCATCTTATCCACGCACTGGGCCAGTGCTGGGTGCCTTCTCCAGGGCCTCGGGAAGGATCTGATGGCTCACTTTTGCCGTGCCAGTAAATGCCATTGCCTAGCCAAGACACAGCTTACTTTGGCAGAAGACTCTGCAGGAGGATTAGCAATAGCACCAAGAGGACTTTCATGCTTGGAATAAGTGTAGCTGCACCTGGGCTTCTGTTGACAGAATTATGCTGGTAAAAGTGGAAGGGGGAAAATGGGGGAGGGGGGGGAAATGGCTTCCTGACCAACCAAACATGCCAGCAAAATCAGAAAGTGTAGGGCCAGGCTTCAGAACAAATCACACCGCAATCCCTGGCACACGCTGTTATAGTGGAAATTTCAATCACAATAACCTGCAGTAATTAAATGGACCACGGAAGGACTTTTGCCCTCAGGGAAGGGATAAAAAGAATAATATTTCCTTCAACAAGCTGGAATACATCCAGCACCAGCACAACTGTGCAGGACTGGGTGTAGCAATATCAACCTCTCACGCGACAGCCACTGGCAAGGAAACCAGATAGAGAAGTGTGGGAAATGCGAGTGCTTTCTCTTTTCAGTCACACAGCATTCCTTGATACCTGAAGCTCCTAGTCCAAGGAGGAAAAAAAAAAAAAAAAATTTAAAAAAAGGCACAGGTGATCTGGAAGTCAGCCATTGTGCATTGCTGCTTGGAGAGGTAGGTGTGAAGACAAACTGCAAGTCTGGAGCATGCAGACTCGTGGAGGAGCAGTCACTGATTCCTTTCTGCAGGTGAGCTCCTTAATTCCTTTCTGCAAGCAAGCCCATTTAAAACTTCACTTCTTCAATGGCAGGTCCTGGAGCAAGTCTGGCCAACCAGAAGAGCCCTCAGAGGTGGGCTGGTTTTTGGTGGTGGGGGTGCCACGGAGGTGGCTTCTATGAGGAGCTGCTGGAAGCTCCCCGCGTGTCCGGCAGAGCCCGTCCCTGCTGGCTCTGAGGATGGACACGCTGCTGGCCAGGGCTGGACCAGCGAGAGAGGGTGGTAACGCCTCTGTGATAGCAGATTTCAGAAGAAAATCAAAACAAAGTGCACGCAGTTTTTTGCTCTAGCCAGAGAAGAGGAGGAGGTGAGAACGTGCGAGGGAAACAGCACGGAGACACCGAGGGCAGTGGGGAAGGAGGGGCAGGAGGTGCTCCAGGTGCCGGAGCTGAGATTGCTCTGCAGCCCCTGGGGATCCCCGGGGGATGCAGAGATCCACCCGCGGCCCCTGGGGATCCACGGGGGATGCAGAGATCCCCGCACAGCCCCTGGGGATCCCCAGGGGATGCAGAGATCCACTCACAGCCCCTGGGGATCCCCGGGGGATGCAGAGATCCACTCCCAGCCCTTGGGGATCCCCGGGGGATGCAGAGATCCACTCCCAGCCCCTGGGGAGGTGCCCAGGCCGGGGCGGGTGGGTGCTGGAGGGGGCGGTGATCCCGAGGATCCCGGGGGCGGTGATCCCGGGGGCGGTGATCCGGGGCCAGACCCGTGCGGGTTTTGGCTGGGATAGTTTGGGTGCTCAAAAGGACTGTTTTGGTTTAAGCCCAGTGAGCAACTAAGGCACAGAGCCACTCGCTCACTGTGCCCTGCTGAAATGGGTGAGCGAATCAGAAGAGTAAGGCTGAGAAAACTCGTGGGTTGAGACAATGACATTTTAAGAGGTAAAGCAAACATTACACATGCAATCAACACAAAACAAGGAGTTCATTCACCACATCCCCTGACAGGCAGGTGTTCAACAACCTCCAGGAGAGCAGGGCCCCGTCACACACGACTTGGGAAGACAAACACCATCACTGCAAACATCTCCCTCCTTTCCCCTCCTTCCTCCTAGTTTTATATGAGTATGATCCATATGGTCTGGGACATCCCTTTGGTCAGTTGGGGCCAGCTGTCCTGGCTGAGTTGCCTCCCAACTTCTTGTGCACCCTCAGCCTCCTCACTGGTGGGGTGGGGTGAGGAGAAGAAAAGGCCTTGCCTAAGTCCTGCTCAGCAAGAATAAAGCATCTCTGTGTTATCAACACTGCTTCCAGCACAAATCCCAAACACAAATCATACCAGCTGCTCTGAAGAAAATTAACTCTACATGCCAGCCAAAGCCAGCAGAGGGGCTCAGTCTGAGAGCTCACAAATATCACAGCCACCAGTGTTTGGATGTGCAGTCTGGGTTCTTTCAAAACTTCCTCTAGTGCTAGTGTATATTTTCTTCCTCCTCTGGCTCACAGACTTCTGGGACAGTTCCTGTAACTATCCAACTATACTTCCAGATTTGCTTGGAAATTTGTTCTTCCAACTGCATGCTTTCAATCTCTGCCTCAGAAGCACAACAGCAATACATACAGGTTTCATTCCCAGCCGAAATGCCGATTGCAACATCCAAGTCAAAGTTCCAGGAGTGACCTTAGCTCCTACGGCCTCAGGGACAGGCTTGGTGGCACATAAAAACCTCCCTGCCCATCTCCTCCAGGAGAAAAGGACCAAGCAACAGTTTCCATCCGGAAAGAGACCATCAGGGTGTCAATAGCAACACCAACCTTCAGAAACCCACACCTTCATCACCAAAGGGTACATTAAAGCCACCTGAAAAAAGCATCAATGAGCACAAGTCCTACTGAACCGCAAAACTGTCCAGCAGCTGCAACCAAGTTAGCTTTCAGGACCAAGAAATGAAATTTCTATTTTCAACAGCATTTCTGTCTGTCCCAAGAAAGATCCTGCAGGTGTAAGAACTGTAGAGAATGAGAAACTCACATTACGACATTGGGACTAGAAAGAAACATTTACGGCATTCTACTGAAAACCTGTATCACATGAATCAAAATAACAGCAGGACAGGAAGATCAAAAGAAAAGAACATGTAGTACTTGTGTTTCCAAACCCACGTATGCATCCCAATTTTCAAGTATTAAGAAGATTGTTTTTCCTTCAGCTGAAATCGGAGTTCAGATATCAAAATGTTCACAAACACCAAAAATCAGGTCTGCATTTATACACAGGTGGCTCGTAAGATAAAAAAAAAAACAAAACTCCTTCCATCCAAGCACATTTATGTATTAGTAACTCATGGTTACAGAATGAAAATCTGCCAACTTTAAAAACAGACAAACCACCAACCTGCTTCAAAATCCACACTACTGAACGCTTTAAGATAAGGACCTAAAAGCTTTCCGTGAGGAAGAAGCAAAAATGGATAAATTTGATTCCCAGTCAGTACTTTCAAACACCCACGGCTTCTTCCCAGTCAACGAAAATTTCCCCAGGGATTACAGGCCAGTGGTTCAACTTGGGGATGCCCAAGGAGCTGTTCTAGAGTCACCATTTCATGTTCCTCACCAGACCAATCCACCCTTTCACGACAAAATAGTTCACGAAAAGAATCCAACCTCAGTCTGTTCTGCATATTAATGTCCTTGACCAACTGTCCCTGTACAAAGAATCAGCCATGGAACCACAGCATCATTTAGGTTGGACAAGACCTCCAAGACCTTCAAGTCCAACCTATGACTGAACACTGTGAACTAGACCACGGCCCTGAGCGTCACATCCAGTCGTTTCCTGAACACCTCCAGGGGTGGTGGCTCCATCACCTCCCTGGGCAGCCCATTCCAATGCTTGACAACCCTTTCCATAAAGAAATTCTTCCTGATGTCCCCACCTGCACCTCCCCTGGAGGCTGGATTGATGATGTGACATGCAACGAAACGCAAGCCAGAGGAAAAGACCGCACACAAATATCAAAGCACACGAGTGTGAAAGGGCCCTGCGTCTGGATGCGCACAAATACAGTTAAATATTATTACTTGCAAAGTATAAAATACATCTCCACACATCACGTTTACAGGTATATATAAAATCCTAAGTGCTTCCAGCTTGATGTGTTCCTCCTGAATTTGGTAACACCTGGAGAGATGCTGAGATATCACATAAGGGAGTTGCACACAACAAACCTTATGAGGAGAAACAAACCTAAAGGTTACAGGGTTATTTGACTGCCAGCACACACATTGCTTCCAAAAAGCTGTAGACAGGAAAGGCAGAGCCAATCCTGTACTCATGATCCCTTCAAGCGATTTGCTGTTACGATGAAATTTAAAACATGCACTTAATCAATAAAACTTACTGAAGGATTCAAAAGTGTTCACATATGCAGTTAATTCTGGACTTTTTTCCTTGACATTCATTAAGGAATATTCATCCTGTTTCTGTTAACACTGATAGTATTTCATTACACCCAACGCTATGGAAACACCATAAACCAGGAAATCTTCATTTTGATTAGCAGACCATCAGAATTTAAGCTCTTCTTATTACTGAAGAGTTTTCTTAAGATAAAAAGATCATAAGTCCCTTAAAGCCAGTTAATTCCTGTTTTAATGGAAAAAGTAACTTTTTCCAGCTGTGAAGCAGCCCTAAACTCCTAGAGGCCTAAACTCCCACAGACAGATTTGACTTGAGAGCCTTTTCAGGATTAAGAAATTGGTTTGAGCTCAGGGTGTACTGTCAGACCACAATAAAAGGAAAATGAATACAATATGCTGGAAATACAACACTAGTCACATTTTAAAAAAAAAACAACCAAAAAACGCTTTCTGACAGCATTACTTATGACACTGTGCCTCCCACTCTTATCACGCACAGCCCTTTCGCAGCAGCTCTACAAACCTCCACCCTCAGCCATCCCAGGCATGAAAGAACACCACAAGCAAGCCTTCTGGAAAACAGAAAAAGAGAGTTATTGCTTAGGTCCAGTTCGCAGAAAACTCTTGCTGAAAGGTTTTTTTTTTGCCTGTTTTTCAGTTTCATCTGTTTCAAAGAAACTTCTGCATCTGTCTTTGGGAGAAAGGGTGATGAAGGCGAGTGGTAAGGAAGGGACAAACTAAGCAAAGTCACAGTTTTCCTAGGAAAAAAAAATCAAAACCAAAACCCCATGATTCACGTATTTCTACTGAAAAACTTTTTCCAAAGGGGAGGGAGAAAGAAAGAAAAGTGAGAACTCTTGGGATGCTGTATCTGCCACCCAAGACTCCAACATAACCCCTGCCAGAGCATCCTTAGGCTTGTGACCTGAATGGCCAAGTCATTTTTTTTGTCCTGCAAACCCATAAATAAGAAATTGGTACCACAAGTCACACTAATGACATGACAATCTTCTGAAAGCACACAGCTGGCAGCAGTCAGCCTGATTCAAGTACCCCAGCCCGTGTCAGATCACAGGGTCTGAGTGCCCAGAAAGAGCCCAGCTGCCCAGAGGGCTCTGTCATCCCCATCAGGGAGTGCCAGCAACTGAGATGGGCAAAGAAGTGGAAAAGCCACGGTGACAAATATAAAAGCAGTACTGTACACTGGAACAAACTGGTGCAGACTGGGAATGAGGTCTAAATCCCCTTTACCTGGAGCTCTCTACCAATACCACACCACACGACCCCCCCTTGCTTAGCGAGACTCTGCTGAACCTGTTCATCTTTGGACAGACCTGTCCTCCACTTTTGGACCTGGACTGGTCTGCACAAGAGAAACACAGAATAAACACAGTGCAACACACAGCCATCAGGCAGGGCTGTGCTGCAGAAAGCAGCAAAGGCCTGCTCAGCAACAAGTTAGGTGTGAACAGCTGTTTTTTCCCCCCAGTTTAGGCAATGGTAAAACCAGTATTTACTGCCATGGCAGCAAGAGCAAGCTAAAAAACAACAGGCACGTGCTCAAAGACAATGCACAGATTTACTGCCCTCACGCAGAGGGCGGTGCCAGGACTGCTCCTGATCACAGAGCAGTTCAAGAAGCAACACGTGTCCTACACACAGATATTCCAACCCAGGAGAAACAAAGTACAGCAAAATACAGTGCTGAGGGATCCATGACCAGCCAGAGCTGGGCAGTGACTGCCTGTAGCTGTTCTGGCATCTGGAGAGGCCACACAAACAATTATTTATGGGTTCTACCCTTTGGGACTGCCAAACAGCACTGGCACAGAAACCAGGCTTAATTATGGAGGATTTAAATCACACGTATAACCATTACAAGAGTAAGTTTTGAGACACAGAGATGGATTTTCTTTATTCCTACAAAATTTTGGCCAAACTGCCTGCTTGACCAAGCTCAATTACTTTTCTTTGATGGCAAAAACTATCCCAACTGTACAACAAATCACTCTCCTACACAGCAACACTTCCTGTTAACAGAATCCACATATGTGGTAGTCCTTTAAGAAAATCCTCATCTTTAGGAAACAGTTCCCAAGCACACGTCATACCACAAAACACCCAAGTTATAAAATCAAGAAGGAAAGTTAAGAGTTAGCCTTGTTCAAAGAGACAATACAAGTATCAGCACCTTTATTTCAACTGAATAAAGAGATTAAACGAACATATAACCAGTAGCTTGAGACCATTACAGTTATAAAACCATCCAGCGCATCCGAGTTCCTAGAAACCTGCCACCCTGAGAAGAACACAGACAATGTTGAGGATTCATTTTTCTGGCAGTCACAATCCTGTTCAAATGCCCATTTTCCAGATTCTGCAGGATCATCTTCCAATGCCTTGTCTTGATGAAGTGTCTTTTCTTTTTTCATTTTAAAAATACAGTTGATCTCTCATCAAATGAGTAAATGTGCCCACAATTGTATTCGTTTCATAGACCTTTTCCTATTTTGTTGTAGCAATTGTTCCAGTTTGTGATTACAGAGTTCGACACACTTAGCGTGTCACTGAATAGTCAAGACAGTCTTTCAGAAGGTGCAGACACTGAAATTATAGAAGTCCCTTTTAAAATTAGTAAATTAAGCTCTTATTTTTAATTTTTAAATACACGGCGGAAAAACCAGCGGTAATGAATGTCTGATGGGAGTTAATGAATCTCTTGCTATCTCCCAGCAGGAAAAAAAAAGAAGCAGCCTGATTTTTGCATCTCAAAGAAACTGAATGAAATAAGTAATGCCAAAGTTCCTATACCCATGAACTACAAACCACTTGTTCTTTGAGCAACATCGATGAATTCAGGATACAGACTAACTTTCTTTATGGATTTCAACCCCTTCTTCGACCTCCTTGCATTGCATTCCTCTTCCTTTTCCTACATTTCAACTCTGTAAAAATCTAGTAATATGCTTACAAAATGTTCTTGAAATAAATAATTTGTATCAAGCAGAATGAAGTTTTACTAGTGCTTTCCCCAGTGCGAACATTCCAAACAAATTTCAGTTTTGGTCAAAAAAATCTATTCAGAATTACTTTGATCAAGTGTCACTTCTATAAATATAGAGGCAATTAAAAACATCTGGGATACAAAATACTTCTTTGTATGGAACGTTTTGAGCAAAATCCAGTAGTCTCTTGAAATTTATTTACCACGTGCTTCGAAGTAAACTGAGGTGACTGAGCCAGGTGTTCCCTCTGAAGTCACAGTTACCTGCCTGTGCAGGGATTTCTGCTTCCAGCCACACCAGAGGAGCAGAGCACCCACACACCAGGCTGCTAATCCTTTGGGAACGATGGGAATACCACCAGCTCAGCCACACCGCTCAGGAAACGGCAATTTAAGCTGTACAGTAACACCTCCAGGAACAACTGCAGCACTGCTGCCTTGAGCAACCCCACAAACGTTTCCTTCAGGCAGGAAAATGCAGGATAACCCACTGCCATAACAGAGAGAAGCTGAGTGCCTGACTTGGTAAATGGGAGACAAGAAACGGGGCATTTAGGGTTTTATATCTCAAGCAGAAACAAAAAAGATTTCTTTCAATCTTTCTGGGAAAAATACACCCTGAAATCCCTCTCAGCCTGACAGCCAGTTTCCTGAAGAAGTGTACTCGCCACACATCTTCCTAGGGTGGAATGTAACAGCACTTTGTACGTAACTGCATAAATAGATGGGTATCAGAAAACATTTAATTCCAGGACAAACCAGTCCCTCAACAAATAATACATCCCTCTGCGCCTTAACTGCAGCTTTCCCAGTTACAGTCCAGAAAGAAGAAACAAACTGACCCCACACTGGAACTTCCCATGGCTGAGGTTTCCCTATGCCCTTCAGAGCCTCAGAACTTGGATTTGATTGTTTCCATCTGGCATCCAGCACGTAACCAAGAATGACTGCAAGGGTCCCAAGTGAGGCTGGCACAGGGTAGGGTTTCCAGGCCTCCCCAAGGCTGTGCACCACCTTAGAGATGCCTGGCCTGTCCCAGGTGGGCTGGCCCACTGCCTGACACATCGCTCCATGAAGCAATTATATCAACCAGTCCCTGGAAAACTGCAGCTCTGTTAAGACTGCACTATTCCTGGCCTAAAGTGCATCCCTCTCTTCTTTTTTTGGCTCGCTGAAGGTCTGTAAAGCAGTGGCACTCTCCAGAAGCTTTTTCTTATGTATTTTCCAGTAATCACAACCCCACTGTGAGGTTAGAGACCCCCCCAAGCTGACCCTTATCACATTCCCTGTAATATCCTTCTGCAAAAAGTCTCTTACACCAGGGCTGCTTTAAGATCTAAACTGATAAAGCAAAAGATAGGGAAAATGATACATTAATTCCATTTATAATGGAACTCACAGATACTTCAACATAACCCCCCAAAACCAACTGAGCAACAGGCAAGAACTGCGTCAGATCTAAGTCCTGAACTGAAGTTTAGTCCCAAGACCATACAGGAGGCTGAATAAAAGCACCTTACTGATGCAGCTCTCCAAGGCTATTCCCTCTCTCCCTGCAATTTCCTGACCTGTTCCCACACCAAGAGCAATTTCCTTTCCCTTCAGGCTGACCCCCACTCCTACACAGGCCACTGGCTGAGCTCTTTTCCCTGCCTGGGTAACCAGCAGGGCTCCAGGGCTGCTCTCACACTGTGCCCACGTGCGGAGCTGTGTGCTGCCACGGGCAGGGGCTGCTGCGCCCAGGGAATAAGGGCCAACAGCACTCTGCCTTCCAAATGAGCTTTCAGTTATCTGGGAGGGACTCGGAGAAATGCCTTGGGCTCCCCGTGAGACCAGATCACCTGTGACGCAGCAGAAAATGCCCCTTAAGCACAAACTCCTGCAGAAACCTCCGACTCCTTAAATGCTGAAGCTAAAGCTTCATTTCAACACCACAGAAACAGTCCCTCAGTTTTCCCCCTCCCTCCACAATTTAGCCTTCTACAATATATTTAGAAGATAAAGCTATGTTTGAAAACATAAATCTCATCATTAAGTATTAAGATCACAGACGAAAAACATGAAAAGCCACGGCCAGAAGTCTTTTATTTAGTCCTCATCTATCATTCTTTTCCAATCTTTGTGCTCAGTACAGGCTAGAAGGGAGCTCGAGGTTATGCTTCTTGCAAATCCTTTTTATGTCCTGTATTATCAGCCACTGTTATTACCTAAACTTTCATTCAGAAACAGCATTTGGAGTAGTTTTTCAAGGGGGATATTCTTTTTAATCAAGTCAGGTAATGGATGATGTTAACCAGATTTGTTTTTATTTCTAGTCACTCTTCAAATCATTAATATAATTCCCTGCAGACAAATGGTGTGTTTGTGGTTTGCGATACACATCGAGAGGGAAGACTTATGAGCATAAGGCATTCAAAATCCTTTTGCCAATGAGAAATGGGAAACTTCTCTGGGTAGCAGAAAGCAGAGCATCCAATTAAGTAGTATTTTCCTTTTTTATCCCTCCTATTTTTTATTTTTTTTTTTTTAATTTCCACCTCAAAAAGGTTCTTGGCTGCATTTCATTAATTCCCATTTTTGATAGACAACTGAAGCAGGAATTATATTGAACAGAGGTCCACAAAATCCCTTCTAAAAACAAAGACAAAAATAATAGAACGCAAGAGAGGTTTAGGGCCTTGCACAGTCCTAAGTGAAGTGCTGCCCTCAGGCAGGTATGTTTGACAAGATGAACCTGCAACATTTTAAGAGACAAATTCAACCCCTGGGTTCACCAAGCATTTTCCAGGTGATTTCACCTAAACCACTTATCTCCATGTCTCTGGCTACTGATGGTGCTTGACCATTTTTCTCCCAAGACACTGTTAGGATTTCAGACGTTTAAGAGCAGGGAACAGTTCAGATGCAGGCAGGGCAAAGCTATTCCTTTTGTCTCCTTCGAGCAGCTGTACAAAAGCCAGGACTCTTCCCAAACAGCTGCACTGGGGTCAAGTTGTCAGCTCACCTTGGTGGTGAGGCACTGGAACAGCTTCCCTGGAGAGGCTGCCCCATCCCTGGAAGTGTTCCAGGCCAGGCTGGACGGGGCTCTGAGCAACCTGTCTAGAGCAAGGTGTCCCTTCCACGGCAGGAGGTTGGAACTGAGCGATCTTTAGGGTCCCTCCCAATCCAAACCATTCTATGATTCCATGACCAAACCAGACTGAGGGGCACCACCTCCTCCACCACCAAATGGAGCACACCAGGCAGGAATACCAAGCTTTCCCAAGCACAAAGTACCCCTTATGGTTAAATGCTAAACTAAATCCTTTCCCCACCCCACAGCTGCACTTTTTAGACACAGTTTTACATGCCATTTAAAGCAGAATTTGACAAGAGAAAAGAAACACATCTGAAGCAGACAAAAAGCCTAACGTCAAGAAAAATGAGGGAGGGGGAGAAACAATAATTTTAAAGTGACCCTTAGTGGGGGGGGCAGGGGAAGAAGTCTGTCTGATTTGCTTTGGATACAGTTGGGCAGGAAATCGTTGAGGTGGGTTAAAATACCTTTCTTGTACATGCTTTACAAAGAATTTCCTCTGATTACTAAAATAATATTTGGTTTCATGTCAATCTTGATAAATCACAGCTTTATTTCCTCTCTTCTCTCTCCTTATTTCCATCTATTAATAGGCCCACAAATCAGTTAAAAACACTCATATATACTTATTCTATATATAAACACTTTGTTTCGCAATCAAATTCCCTACGTACCATTGTTCTGCTCCTGAAATCTGGCATTTGCACTTGCACTGCTGAGCTCACAGCATGATCCTGCTCTCCCCCTGGTGAGCCCAGGACCCCAGGGATGTCCCACACTTCACGAAGCCCCACAGAGGTGTTGAGGAGGCAACTCAGTCAATGTCCCTGCACCCACTGCAGGCTCACAAGTGCCAGAAGAAGAGAAGAAAAAGCCTGAGCAATGCTGCCTGTTTGGTTCTGGGTTGGTTTTTTTTTTCCTTTCTGCTTCCCCAGTTCAGGAGAAGGAAGGTAAGACATCTAAAGAAGCAATTTCAAAGCTATAAAAGGCTCTGGAAGTAGTTTTAACCAAGTATTTTAGGCCACCAATATGGTCGGCACCAGTTCCAAATGACATTCTTCAATGTTTCCACTGCTGAATGTTGGAATCCGGCATAGGAAGGAAGGGATTTATTCTTCAAGTTTGATACACCAAACCTCGCATATTTTTAATCATTTGACTCACAGTAAAATTATGACAATCTTAGTTCTTGTTACAGCTTATCTCCCCCAGGTGTCACCTACCCCCTTAAAATACAGTGCTGAACTAGTTCTCAGGCCCAAATTCAACATATAGCTCAGACTCCAAGGAGAAAATGGAGATAACACTGCACTGTCATAGCCCACTGAGTTTCATCAACCAATCAAGTGGAAATTCCTTCCAATTTCAAGTGTTTCTTAAAGCCTCTGACAGTCACAACAGCTGCTTTATTTCTATGCTGAGCAGAGAAGAATTAATGAGAGTTATTTGCTTTCTTTGAGAGGATTTAGCGCAACCATAAAAGAGGACTTTTATGCCAGGTCCCACTAACCAGTTCCTTAACAAAGCAGGTAGACACAGTTTTGAAAACAAGACTCCCTTCCCAGAAAGGTACCTGGAGGCATCTGACCTATTCCCGCTGACAGTCAGTGCATTCAAAGGTCTCCCCTAGGAAAAGATTACCTCCTGGAGTTGATTAGGCAATTTTACAGCTGCCATGCTGAGATTTATAACAGCCTTTAGGAATCATCCAGTTAGCTCGGAGCGAAATGACAATAAAAAGGAGGGGGGGTGGGGAAAAAAGAAAAAAAAAAAGAGAAAAAAACCGCAAAAAAAACCCCAAAAACAAAAGCAAAACCAAAAAAACCAAGCCAAAACAAAACTAAACGAAAAAAAAAAAAAAAAAAAAAAACCCCAAAAAAAACCCCAAAAAAAAAAAAAAAACCAAAAAAACCCCAAAAAAACAAAAAAAACCCAAAAAAACCCAAAAAACCACCAAAAAACCCAAAAAACCCCAAAAAAACCCAAAACCCCCCCCAAAAAACCCCAAACCAAACATGGAGTGACAACAAGCATTAAAACCCAAGCAGATGAGAGCTACTGGGCTGGGCAGCAGGGCATAAGGCACAGAACATACCCTACAGGCAGCCATCCCCAGGCCCTTCCTCGCACGGGAACTCTCCCCAAGCCCAGCGCTGCTCCCTCGCGTGAGCAAGGGTGACAGGGTGCTGCTGTGCCCTTCAAACCGCTGTCCCTTATCTGGCTGCTAGGAAACCTCCCTGCACACAAAGGGCAACAAATCCCAGCCACTCCATCTCACTTAGGCCACGCAGCGCTCTCTTGGCAGCCATAAAAGCATTACGTTAACAAGTGGACTTGATAAATCAGCTTGTAGCCGGGGCCAAAACGAAGAGCAATGAGGAGCCTACCTGGAACTTGAACGCTATCATTTACGGGGAAGAAAAGAGTGGGGGGCAAAAAAGAGCCTGCCACTAATCACAGCTTGGTAATACAAACTAAATAACGCAGCACCCTCTGAATCACAGCAGGGCAGCAGTGGAAGAGACACGAGAAATGTGATCTGTTCTTCAGTAATCCCCTGGAAGGGCAGGCACCGAGACCGCGAGCTCCTGGCTCTGGAGCGGGATTAACACTCCTCTTTGGGCACGGACTGGAACATAAACGGGGCTTACTGGCTGGGTCTGCCCCAAACAGAACAGCTGGCACTGCACCAGCAGTGCGGTTCTGGCCAGCAGCTGGGGGGCACAGCCCACAGCCAGATGCAGGAAACACTGGCAGCAACAACTGTGGCTTTCTCTAGGAAAAAGCAGGCATCTAGACCCACTTAGAAAACATATCTAAAATGCTGTTCTAAAAGAACCTTTGCATGTACACAGATGAAATTTCCCTACGTAGCTCGTTGCAGAACTTTAATACTACTCTTCACAGAAAAGCTTTTCCCAATATCCAACTCACTTTTTTTTTTTTTCCCCTACAAAATAAATCGCATGAAAAGAAATCAGCTACCAGCAGACACAGAGCACACTATTCTTTTCTGGTATCTTCTGACATATCAGAAAATATATGGGTTTTGTTCATAGCCATTTCCGGCCTCTAGGCCTCTCAAAGAATGTTGTTTGCATATAAAAAGCAGGGAGGAGCTGTAAAAATACGAGAAGAATTCCGAGGGAACTCTGGACTTCCAGGCTTCACCCAGCCAAGACGGGATGTGATGCACTTGGCCTCCATGGCAAACAAGGGAACACTGAGAACCACGCTTCCCTTCAAACTGGATTTTATCCAAATACATCTGCACACGGGTTCTGCACCAAGCCAGCTGGTCTCAGGTAAATCACACAGCTGAAGCAAGGAAGATGGGACAGAAGAACGTGGAACTAATTCATCTCTCCTGATTTAGCATTTCGTTTACCTCAAGTAAGGCCAACAAGATATATTCCACCCAACACAAAGAGCTCTCAGGCTTTCCCTCCCTCTCAGCTTCCAAGAATCCCACAGGGATCTAGGGCAAGTCTAACTCAGAAGACAGCACGTTAAGAGCTAACAATTTCACTAGATGCTTTCCAACTGTGTCTCTGACCCAAGCAAGAAATAACAGTAATTTCTATGGCTTTTCCACAACACTATTTAATATTAAAGTCAACACAGGATTAATCTGTCAGCATATCCATTACTGGGAGATGCCAAACGCCCTTGCTGCCCATCCAGTTCAGCACAAGTTGAATACATGACACACCTCAGAAGGCCAAGCCAGTCCTCTACAGGGTGTTCTAAAAGTAAGAAGACCAATATAAATGCTAAGCAAGATTAGCAGAGGGGACACTGATTTGCCACTTAATATTCAAACACCAAAGAAATAAAAGACTTCAATGCTGGCAGCTCTGTGTGGAAGCATCTGACAAAGCCACTTAATGATAAAACCTACTGGCCTGAGGAAACGTTTTCTTGCAGCATTAATGCCCTCATAAATGACAAAAAAGTGCAGGAACAGAAGTAGGGGATGGGTGAGGATGGAAGCTCTGAAATCTTACCACGACTTACTAAAAAGAACTATGCCATCTCAGAAAACCACGCAGAGCCCTGGGACTTCAAGATAACAATTTCACTTCCTGGCCACCAAGCCACAGGATATCAAGCAGGATATCAATTCCCTCTACGTCTGCCCAATTCAGAATGCTTCCCACCACCTCCACACGAACCAAAGAACAGTGGATGTGAGCTGTCTCTCCAGGTTGTAAGCAACACTTCATGATGAAGATTTTTACCCTGGCAAACATAAGCAGATATAAATCATCTTCTCATCCAGACAGGATTTTTTTCCTATTTTCTTCTTCATTTCGTTGCTGCTTTGACCTTCTGAAATGGTAACAACTTCAGTGGCAGTGCCAACAGCAGGCTTAAAAACTGCACACATCCAAGAAGCAGAGGTAAACAAATAAAGAATAAGATCCTGCTCATAAGCCAGCCCTAAAAGCTAATTTCTTGCTTCCTATTTCAAAGCGGTATGTGGTCACATCAGGAGTGAGCTTGGAATATCATGCTTGCTGGGAAAAATAACACACACATGGAAAAAGCACAAGACACTCACTGGTACATGGATCAGTTAAAGATCTAAAACACAATGTTTCAATGAACAACACGCCTAGGTCATCATGGTAATAGCTAAAAGCAAACCAGAGCTTTTTTTCAATTACACATTCGACGGGAACAGTGTACTGGAAATGATTTCCGAGACAAAAACCTCTACCCACATGCAATGAGCACATGCAGGTAGCTTTATTGATAAAACATTTCTGTACATACTGTGGATTGTGCCAAATATGAAGATGAGTTTTCTAGGCAGAAGATCTTGCTGCAGCTGCACAGACAAGAGCACGTGCCTTAGCACACTCTGAGCATCAGAACCTCCTCTCCCAAGGCTGGTATCAAACATGTTATGAAAGGAACTGAATTATGATTTCACATCTCTGGTACAGCCTCTTTCCAGCCCGCACACGCTGTAAGTGAAGATTTTTTCCCCTTCTTAGTAAAGCACTTTGATTATGAGCACCATGTAACATCTATGGACATTTGGAGGCAGTGAAAGCTCTCACACCAAAGCTACCATTAAATCTTTGCTGAGAAACAAGGGGAGACATCTGTGTTTCATTGTCTTTGAAATAATTAACTGATTTGTGCATTACCAAAGTGAAAATTAATTTTATTCTACTGTGAGAAAGTTTGAGAAAGTGGAAGTCTTTAGTAATCTTTTTAAAAAAGAAAAAAAAAAAAAAGAAAGAAGTCTAGATTAGGCCAGACAAAGAGCCAGTTCTCACAAAAGGCACGATGGAGCTATGCCAAATGTTTCTAAGAACAGAGCATTTTTTGGTTGTTTTTTGGAGCCGATTTTCTTATGCCTTCATTCTCTCTTTTATGGGTATTAATAAGATTTCCACATAAATCTGTCTCTACTTAGTCATCTTCACCACTGTCAGACTTCAGAGTCCTCCAGGAGGAAGGAGTGCCAACACAAATGTTTGTGATGTCACACGAGCCGCACCATCGCTCCAGCCATCACACAGAACAAGCAGGCCCAAAGGTGAAAGGCCACTATAACCCTATGGAAGGGCAAAGGGTTAAACAGTAAATATATCTACCATTGGAATTAAGAGGGGGAGAGGTGAAATAACAGCAGCAATCACCTAAATGCATTTCTTGATTTGGTGGTAACAAATGAAAAAACAGTGAGCATCTTTCTCCAGTTAATACTCATGCTTAGGACAGACTTCATCCACTACTGGGAAATTTTACCTGTGCTCTTCTGAAATGCCTTCCCATGCTCATCTCACATACTATGACCAGAGCAAACCTGTCTTTGATGCATGCAAATTTCCTCCACGGCATCAGTGAATGTCTGCATTCAAGCTTTTGCATTTAGAGCCAGGTAACTCTATCATCCCCTAAAATCTGAGGAAGCATCTTCACAGATTGACATCCATGGATGGATGTCTCTGGTTCAACAAATAAACATACACACACATACACACACCCAAAACGAAATCAAAAGCAAAGAAACAAAAAAAAACCCCACCAGATGCTCTTTAATCTGGTTGAAGGGAAAGAAGTGAGATGAGCTAAGGAAAAAAAAAATATATCAGCAGACAAAACTGCAGTCATTCTTGGGTGGTCACTCACAGACAAGTATCAAATGAAACTTATTCACCATTCCTAACATGTAGAAGCAGAATAAAGTGTCCAAAGCTCATCCTTAAATTGTTAGGCCTGTCTTTCATGAGAGAGGAAAGGGGGTTCAGATTTGCTGGACTAGAAGATAGGGAATGAGGCAGGAATAACCAGTTCATTGATGTAAGATTTCCTAGATCAAAAAGGAACATTTGACCACTCAGAAGAGTGGCACTGAGGAAGCTGTTAACTCAAAGCATGTCGCCACCAAGATCATGACATTTCTTTTAAGTTTGCTTTTTATTAAATAAACACATGGAAACAGAAAACAAAACCGAATACAACTAAGAAGTTAGATATGTAAAATTTCATTAAAAACATCTGCAGCTGCAGATTCAAGCATTCAAAAGACAGCGTATGACATAATCATGCTTACAAACACTGACTCACTGTTTTAGATAGCAATGCATTAAGATCACAAGAAAGATACTCCCTGGGCTATCAAGTTTCTCCCTAAAGTTCTCATCTCCTTAACCTGCTATTATAAATGATTAAGACAATCTGATTGTTACTTTCATCTCAGTTCTAAAAACCTTAACCAAATAAAAGACCCAGAGGCCCCCAGGCCAAGTTCTCACGAGTGCACTGAATGACAGCAAAGGAAGCTGTTGCATCACTGCTCCCACCACCTCAGGATTTTTTGGGCTGGGTTTTTTTAAGTGCCTATCAGTAAATTTTGTAATACAATGACTTCAGTGTAAAAATCAATGTTTTTCTCAGCATCAAGTTACCACTTTCATTTGAGAAGAGACTATAGAGAAAACAGATCAGAACATGAAATAAGCACGTATTATTGCAACTGCAAGAATCTTACCATTTTTTAAACACAGATAAGTTGCAGTTTCCTAAAAGAAAAATAAAATCTAAAGATCTAAACATGACAGCATGTCCAGGCATGCTGATATGATAAATATCCAAAATTTAAAATTTTGGGCTCTCAAAAAGTCTGCTCGAGTGGCAGATCACAGCCAAGGTCAGGAAGTCTTAGGATTAATCTTAAGGATCTTCTTGTTCATCTGCGTATAATACAAAAGGAAAAGAAGATTCTAGATCTGAGGATGATGGCAGCTAAAATGTTGGAATTAAAAACACTGAAACCACGCCTCAGTCACTGTTATCAAAAGTACATACTATCCATCAACCCTGAATAGGAACATCACACATTTTAGGACTAGATCTGTACACCACACACAGCAGAAGAGAATGCTGAAATAAAGATTGGATAGCCTTGAGAGGAAGGGGATAGACAATCTGTCTTTACTATTCCACTTAAAAATGCTCAAGAGCTCTCCAAGAAACATTTGTGTCTGCCCTCTCCCTCTGTCTCACCACAACAGATGTATCCAGAAAGCCAGGTTTAGATGTCCTCAGTTTCAGTTAAGCCCTGGTTCCTCGTATTTCCTATGAGCTGGCTCTGCCTCCAAAGGTGCCTCGCCAAGAGGAAACGACAGGCTTGGATCCTCGAGCGGAATTTAAGCCGGAATATGTGATTTAGTGCTGGCACCCCAGTCCATCTAATTGCTGCACTATTACCCCATTCTGCTCCACGACCCTGCTTGACACAAACACAGCAGGCTCAGCAGCAATCAGCAGTCTGGCTTCTGCGGCCCAGAAGTCAGGTTTCAGTCCCAAGAAGGCACAGACAGTATTTCTCTTTGCCACTGAACAGATTTCTTACTGTGG
Organism: Picathartes gymnocephalus; assembly: GCA_013390045.1. Classification (NCBI taxonomy): domain Eukaryota; kingdom Metazoa; phylum Chordata; class Aves; order Passeriformes; family Picathartidae; genus Picathartes; species Picathartes gymnocephalus. The sequence goes on along the minus strand of WEKY01008917.1, from coordinate 59,037 downwards.
TCTCTGTAATGAGGCACGAGCAGAGCCCGTGTTGGCTGAAATGGTCAAACTGCACACGCCTATGGAAACACCTGCCTGCTTCTAAAAGTTTTGTCCTTCTCCACAAGTCACGGGGGAAGATGAATGCTCTGCAACTCTGAGCCTGCTGGAAAGGTTCAGGCTCCCTTTCCACCCTGATCCCCCATTTAACTTCCAAACTGTCCCTGCAGCTCCATCCCTCGCAAGCACACGTGGAATAAAGCATTAAATCCTTTAATAGAAAATGTTTATTCATCTGCAGTTTTGTGTAATCAGTAGACAATTAGGACTGCATTTAAGAATGGCACTTGCAGATGCATTAAGCTGGTCTTAAAAAAAAAACCAAAAAAACCCTTGGTAGTGGCATGCTGAATTACCTTGAAACATTTCAGCTCATACAGAGTTCAGAATCAACAGAAATGCAGCGAATTTCAGGGAACTGTTTTAATAAATAACAAATACAAACTAGTCCACAGCTTCCCAGAGAACAGGTACATAGCAGCAACAACACATCCACTGCACATAACAGGAGTTTTACCAGCTGAAGTTCATTGTGCTTATCTCTAAAAATACAAGTCACCTATTTATTTCAACTGGTCTTATCATACTTCTCACCAGCCAGAACTCCAGGCTGAACAACCCCTTATTTATGCCCACGAGATGTGGCTCCAGTTCAGACTGCACCGGGACCTTGTCAGCTCCTCCTGCCCAGCCAGTGCCGTGCTCCACCTCACAGCTAAAGCCAGCAGCAGCTCAGTCCGGGCACCAGGGACACCATGGAAAGCACCTTGATGGCTTTGCACCCCGAGGACCGGCTTCTGGCACCAAGCTCCAAATTTAATACAGGAATGTAGCATTTGTAAGATACAAGTAGTCATTTGTTGATCAAAAGCACTACTCAAGCGTTTACAAATAAATACCAAATAACTGCACAACTTGGCACACGTTTGCAAATCAAGGAAGAAGAAGAAATCTTTAAACTATAAAGAGCCAAAAGTCAAGCCATTGTTACTAAAGCTGGCATATTAATAAAGGAGCCTTCCTATGGAAGCATCAGAAAATATGATGTAATATCCAGAAAGAACCCTGTCATATGTAACTCAGGCTTGACCGTGCTGCCAGAGTCAAGTAAAGAATTCCATCCCTTGACTGCACAATACTAATTTGTGTATATATATCCATTCACATGTGAATATATATATAAATGTCTGTGTGTGTGTGCACACGTCTATAAAAACATGGTACAAGGTGTCAGGTCACATTTTCAGTAGCACAACAAACGTTAGCTTTGAATTACTTTCTTTAAAATAAGAAAGAGAATCATTAGCTGTTAAAAGAATAAATTTAAAAGCTCTCTTTGGATTTTAGGATGTGAACACAGCTCCTTCTGCACCAAGGACTGAACGGAAAGGATGACCCTGTTACCCTGGGAGAGCTGGGCACTCTCAATTACCATTGAAAATAACAAAAGCAAGAGGAGACTTTCTGAAAAAGAATTTCAGAAAAGTAGCGTTTTTAACAAACCTTGATTTGTACAATATGAATTTTAAAATGCCACTGAATGAGAAGGTGAAGGTATCCGTTGTCTCTCAAGAGTCAGAGGCAGGCTGCATTTCAGCACAAGTATCCCTGTAACAATCCCACTGGCAGATTCAAATTAAAACTCCAGCCCCATGAGAAATATCTTATCAGTTATCTTGCAATTATAGATGCACCCAAACACATTAAAAGTTCCTTATCAACACAAAATACAGCGATCAGACTTGGCCGAGAGTAACCTGTAGCTAGCATCACCAGTACAGCTGAAGAGAAATGCACCAGAGAATTCAGTGCAGCATCCAACAGCTTTTTGGCACTCAAAAGTGAGTTTCAGGGGAAGGACTTTGGCATTCCCAAAATAGAAATAGTGGTATCTGCACTGGGGGGATGGGTTTGTAGAGGAAATGAAGCAGCAGAGTCTACTCTGCAAGGACACCCCAGTTAGATCTGTCAGCTGGTGAGCTCAAACAGGCATCAATAAGAAAGAAAGAAAAGGAGAAAAGGGGAAGAGAAGCCAGGAAGGGGAAGAGAAGAAAGAAAACAAAAGAAAAAAAGACTCACAAATGCACTTGAAACTGCATTCACAGGGGCAAGGGTAGGCAGTGCAGCCCTTTTTAACCTAAACCTTCGCACACAGGTCTGCACCTGTGGAAACACAGCTGCCATTTCAACTGAGACTCAATATACCAGCACTGACAAGGCTTCACAAGTTTTACTCTGCAGGCAACAAAAAAGCTTGGGAGAGCAGATGTAGATTACTGCTCACCGAAGTGGAGTAAAAGCTGCTCGGACGTCGCTTTTCAGCCCCTTCCCAAGCACCCTCATCATCCTCAGCAAACAGAAAGGCTCCTGAGGGTGCTGCTGCAGACTGGCACACCAGTGCCTTCACTGGCAGCACACAGCCCCCCGCTCTGGCCTCTTCAGCAGCCCCACAGACACATTCTAAGGTAAATTTGGGGGGTACGTATTTGCCAAGAATCAGTATTATGTTAAGATAGGTAACGAAGCAGATTAGCGCTCTGCCTCTCCTTCGCGACATTAAACACAAACACGAATGGGTGTATTTAAAACCATAGAGCAAAAGTAAGTTCAAGAGGCTCGAAGTATCTGCACTCCAGGGTGAGGAGGAATTTGGGTTATTGCTGGTGCCCTGGCAGCAACTCCAGCACACAGAGATGCCAGCAAGGTATCATCAACCTGCTGGGAGTGCAATAGTTCAAAAAATAATTAACCTTCACCACTCAAATACTCAATTCTTTCCCCATCTGGAATTCATTTCACGACTGTGCTTAAGGACAAATTTACTCAAAAAGCAGTCAGAAGAATGCTGCTCAGAGTAAGTAATGCTCATTTTTGAAGTTCAGTAATAACTCTCCCCCCACATTATTATCATTTATTCAAAGACAACCAGAAACAAGAAGCTCTTTAAAACAAAAAATAAACCCAACAACCCTCAGTGACTTGATGCTCAAAACACAGCAATAGTTTTCCAGAAGGCATCATCATATTTGTATTTCACGCAGCTTTTAATGAAGTTGAGCTATTTCTAAGAGGACCAACCAGTCTGAGAGGAAGGGTTGCTTTTTTTAAACCATCAGCAGGGTGTGCCTTAGGACTTCAGCGTCCATCAGAAAAAGCATCATAAGGATGTTTGAAAAGCACCACTCCTACAGAGTTAGGCAGGCAAAAATCCCATTTTAAAAAAAAAAAAGCAACAAAACAACAAAATGATGCAGAATATAATTTTATTATTCAAACCACAGCATAAATCTTACTACAAAACAAAGCCAACTTAAGCAACCTACAAAATACAAAAGTCAAATAAACCACTTTAACCCCGCATATTTCACTGGTGGATTGGGAGTGTTAGCCAAGGAGGCCTCAGCTATGCTCTGAGCTATTTCTGGTAAGTGGAGGTTTTGTAATTTTCCAGCCTTGTCCAGGAGGACAGGGAGAGCCCTTAGCTGTATTGATGCTCATCAATATCTTCTCCCTAATTTTTTTCAGTAGTTAATTGCAGCAGAAACACAGAGAGCTGTGCCATGATAGGCCCCAGTCAGTGGGCACTTCAGATAAAACAGTGCAGTCACTAGAGCACACAGAGTAACCAACTGAGAGCTCTCTTCCTAACCAGTGTCAGATTTAAAGAAAAGGCCAGTTTTTCTAATCCTCAACCTGTTTGGCATCAGAAACCTGTACACTTCAATAAATAATGAATACAAATGCCTAAGCTGGAAGAACTTCATTCACACCTTGTGACACGCACATGTTTTCCGTGATCAGTATATATTTCTATCACAACAGTGTATATTTCTGTCTCATGCAATCAGACTTCTTTGTAGCAGTTTAAAAATAAACGGTTTGGGAGGACTGTTTTGAGGTTGGGGGGGAGGTGGGGTTTTTTGGGTTTTTTATCCAAATTCCTTTCTATTCTTCCATTTTTAGGCAAATACCTTGTCAATACCCCTCAGTCAGATCTGTTTTTACATAGACAAGCCTCTTAGGTGAGGCTCAGAAGTTTGGGCTATCTGTGGACCCTAATCATTCTGTATGTCTGACCAAAACTTGACACAGCACTCCACACCATGCCTTCACTAACCTCATTTCACTGTAAAACCTCACACGCACAAAATCTTTTCAGTGACCAACACTGCCAGCTGACACAAAATCCTCTTCTTGACAGGTTCCAAAACTAACAATGCCATTTCACCGACCAAACTCATAGAACCACCAGTATCTTCCTATTTTCCCTTTTGTTCAGCAAGCCTTGAGGCGGCACTACAAAAACATCCATGTCCTGTGTTCAGCAGCAGTGAAGGACCATTTGTGCCATCAGCACACCACACAGAATCACAGAAAGGCTGGAAGGCACCTCTGGAGATCACCCAGTCCAACCCTTCTGCCAAGGCAGGCTCACCTCGAGCAGGTGACACGGGCTGGTGGCCAGGCAGGTTTGAATCTCTCCAGAGGAGACTCCACAGCCTCTCTGGGCAGCCTGTTCCAGTGCTCGCTCACTCTCACAGTGCTGTTTCCTCACATTCCGGTGGAGCTGGCTGTGTTTGAGTTTGTGCCCCTTGCCCTGTCACTGGGCACCACTGGAGAGAGCCTGGCCCTGTGCTCTTGTCACTCACCCTTCAGATATGTGGATGCATTCATAAGATCCCCTCCCAATCATCTTTTCTCCAGGCTAAACAGGGCCAGCTTTTCCTCACAGGAGAGATGCTCCAGTCCCTTCATCATCTCCACAGCCCTGTGCTGAACCCTCTCCAGGAGTTCCTTGTCTTTCTTGATCTGTAAAGCCCAGAACGGGACACCGACCTCCAGCTGTGGCCTCACCAGGGCAGAGTAGGGGGGAAAGAACATTCTGCTAGTACTGCCCTTTCCACGTGGCATTTCCCGGTCTGTTTATGCCTGGTTACGCAGAGTCTCGAGCTGCACAGCATATCGTGCGCCGGGCAGGACCCAGCCAGGATCACCGCAACCCAACTCCCGGCTGCGGCAGCGCGGGGCCGCGGGCTGCGGGAAGGCGGCTGGAGGAGGAGCAGCAGCTGCACAGCTGGATCCCGACACGGGCTGAGTTAAGGACCACGGACAGATTTTGCGGACGATGCTGGTGCCTGGCTTGGCTCTCGTGCCCTCTAGGGGGCCGCGCCCGCCAGCGCCGGCACCGCCCGCCCGCTGCGGGAGGGAGCCGCACCCCCTTCATCATCATCATCATCATCATCATCACCCTCAGCACCACTGCCTCCACCAGAGGCTCGCGACAATGACACACACTCACGCAGAGGCAGAAGAAAAGCAGCTC